>VUYV01000176.1:135732-399293 GCA_008711295.1 Anarhynchus alexandrinus | reverse complement strand
AACTTTTTTTTTTTTTTTTTCCTGGAGTGGATTTGAAAGGGGAGCAAGGAAACATACTGTAAAAGGTAATTTTGTCTCAGAAAACCTTCATCCTCCATTTTTCAAAGTTTTACTGAAGATTAAAGTCTTTTATCAGCTTGAAGAATTATCTACACTAAAGCTTTCAACACAATAATCAAGGGGAAATGTTATTGAAAGAAAGGTTTGTTGCTCACTACGTGCATTTTAAATATGAACAGATCAAACAACTGACTTCTAACTGAAGTTATGCAGCAAAGGTAGACTGAAGAAAATATAATGGATTTGCGATCAGTCTGAAAAAAATCCAACCAGTAACTACAAAAAATTCTCTGACATTATTAAGTCTCTTATTCTAAATAACCAATAACATTTAACTCAAGCAACCCACTTGATCTACTGCTCTATTTGCAAGTGATCTGTTTATTCACCGACAATACAGAGCTCTGCAAAACAAAAGTAATTGCAGGAAGAAGTCCCAGTCATTATTTGATGGGCTCTCCAATTTTCCAGCAGTAATGATGAGAAGTCCAACTGACAGACATGTCACAATATTAAACAGCAATATTTGAATGCCAAAGCATAATAGGTCGCCAGCAAATAAATGATAAATGGTCGTACTCTGTTCCCTCATTCCCTCTCCCCTACCACAATATTTAAAATAAAAATAAAATAAAATATCCACAAAGTATAGGACTACTGGTGTGTAATCCTCTGGGGGAAAAAAAAAGGAAAAAAGCTATGAACTGTTAGAATTTGGGACTGATTGAACATAGTGAAGATAATGCATATATCAAGAAGTAAACAGCTCTCTTTTGCAAAGCCAGGTATAAGAATTTCTATCATTACTCAAGAAATACTTTTGCTCTTTCCATCTTCAACTGGGGAGAAAGGAAAGAAATTTGCTAACCAACTTCATGCAGCTTAGAAATTCTGATTTGTTACTCTGTGTATAACTCTGAACTAAAGCACAATTCAGTTAGGCACACTGAAGTGACCACCCCATGTATTGCACTACTGTGCCTTTAGTCAGCTCCAGAAGAGTTCTGAAATGACTTTGTTGAAGCAATATAAGGAGATACAGAATCACGGAATTTTCAGAGTTGGAAAGGACCTCTAGAGATCACCTAGTCCAACTCCCCTGCCAAAGCAGGATTGCCTAGAGCACATTACTCAGGACTGCATCCAGGCGGGTTTTGAAAATCTCCAGAGAAGGGGACTCCACAACCTCCCTGGGCAGCCTGTGCCAGTGCTCTGTCACCCTCACCGTAAAGAAGTTTCTCCGTGTATTTGAACGGAACTTCCTATGTTCCAACTTGTGCCCATTGTCCCTCGTCCTGTCACTGGGAACCACTGAAAAGAGTCTGGCTCCATCCTCCTTCAGCCCACCCTTTAGATACTTGTACGCCATAATAAGGTCTCCCCTCAGCCTTCTCTTCTCTAGGCTAAAGAGTCCCAGCGCTCTCAGCCTTTCCTCATACGGGAGATGCTCCAATCCCTCAATCACCTTAGTTGCCCTACGCTGGACTCTCTCCAGCAGATACATTATAGAGCATGGAGGAGCTGATAGAAATCAAGTCTCTACCCAGTTTTTACTACAGAATGGAGATGAGAACAGTAAACATCACTAAGAAGAATGAGCAACAAACTCACAACTCGAAAGCATAAGTAAATAAAAACATACTGATTGTAGGTCATGCAGGCTGACATAGTGCAGGGCAGGACAGAGAAGTCAGAGTTCGATATTCAGTAGAAGAAAGAAGTGTCTGGGGGCTCAGAAAGGACTGGCCAAAACCACAAGGGGCTGCTGGAGTGGACTTTTTCACGTCCTCTAAGACTCAGTGCTTTCTCTGGAAATAGCAGATGTGCATTTAAACAAACCCACAAGTTATTACAGTAAGCATCCTGAAACATTCTTGAGGAAAACTCACAATTCACCAGGGAAATACAGCTTTGCTGGCAGGACCAGGGCAGGTAGATCATAGAGCACCAGCACTCAGAAGTGACACAAGGCAGGACCTGCACGTGCTGGAAGTGAGCCGGGACCAGGACACTGCTGAGCCTCCAGAAGCAGAGAGGCTTTCGTGCTGAGATCAAAACAATCACCACTCGACAGCGGATTCGGGACAGGGAGCTCAGCCGGGATTACGGCATGCAAGTAACTAAGTGTGAAGTAAATAACAAAACCGTGCCCACCTGTGGCAGAAATAGGATCCTGTACAAATAAAAAACAACCTGGGCAATTTGGAACACTTAGAGTAGGAACAGAGCTAAAGCAGCGTATTCAGTTCTCTATGCACATATACAATTCCTGAAACTCTTTCAATGTTTCTTTGCTAAGCAGCGTAACGTTAGTTCAGTGTATCTGAGCAGGACAGCATAAGAAACACGTCATTTTAAGCAATTACAATTTCACTACTGAGTCAAAATTATCAAAAGATATGACTTTTTATTAAAGAACTTTTGAAGGCTTTATCATTTTTCTATTATCATGAATATTTCCTCAAGAAAGTAACTCAGAAAAAATATACAACAGTCCTATATGTCTAGCATTTTTGATAAGTCACATGTGCAAAAATTACCAATTCTGTCTCCATGGTTTATATTTTGTTAACACAACATTAAACTCCTGGGATACACACTGTGAATAAAGACTTGTTACTTACCTATCATATACATTGAGTAGCCAGTTCAGACACATGTCTACACAGAGAGGAACATTCACCATATCTTTGTGTTTCTCTTCAAGCCCACTGTAGATGGTAGTGAGACAGCTGATCACATCCTGGACACCAATCAGCTGGTCATTTTGACTCAACTTGTGCTGTTTGAAAACTTCACTTGTTGTGTTCAGGTCCAACAGGTCCACTAACAACAGGTGATTTAAAAAAAAAAAAAAAAGGGGTGAATAGAGATGCTCTGGCATAGCATTCGCAATACTTGTTCGTGTGCATATTGTAGCAAACGCTGCAGACAATTTGCCAAGAAGCAGCTCTCATTGAGTAACATTATAGTGAAAGATTGTTCTCTGTGAGAAGCCGACAGCATTTTGGTACTATATATTTAAAAAAACAGAATCAACAAGAACACCATAATGACACTGCACAGCTCAGAAGAATGTTTAAAACGCCGCTGAAGTAGTCTGCGTAATTAGAGGATCTTAACTTCAGATGTACACACACTGGGAGTCCACCAGGCTTAGAGGATTCTTCACATTTACCATAAAGCAGAAACCCATTAAATGACTATCACTTTTGATTAAATGTAAAGCAAAGAAAATTCTTAGGTAACAATGTTCTCCTAAATGCAGCGGGAATGTACTGAGGCCTGATTAACTGAAGAGCAGTTGCTAAATTAAGGTTTAAAAGAAAGCAAGGGGGACATGGGAAAAAGGATTTATTGCAGTCTTCCAGAACACAAAACCACTATGAAAAATATTTTGATCTCCTTTATTACAGCATGCCTTCTATAAGCAGCTGGTGATGCTATGGATATGCTAGACGTGATGTGACAAAGGTTTTTCCGCCAAAACCACAGAAACGTGATTGTGAAAATCTGGGGTTTGCAAGGTGAAAATAAAAAGCTGTCAAAAAGCTCTTCTAATTCCTTTTGCAAAACAAGGTGGAAAAGAAGAAACTTATTTTGGTGTAAAAGAAGGAAAAATAATGTAAGTCAAAGGGTGGTATAATCCCCAGTGACATTTTTTGTCAGAAGTGAGGGCTTTAACAACAAAAATATTTGCAACATATCAGTATGCTCGCTACAGTGTATAGAACCTGAAGTTGAAGTATATTCTGAGCTCATACAGAGCCGTTTCTGGAGAGCCAGTAACACATTTACACCATACGTGTAATCTCTCAAAGGAAATGAAACATGACAATCTTCAGATGTGTTGTAAATTGCTCTGCACCGATAATGTTAAATAAGGACCCCAGGAGGGCAGTCTGAGCAAATCAGGTAAGTCCAGCTTCAGCTGGAAAATAAATCCAGCAGAAAAAAGCAGGAGCAAGACGACACTAAACACTATGAGCAATTCTGTCAAGAACTCAACGAGCATCTACCAAAAGATAAGGTTATAGGCCAAAAGAAGGTTACATTCCCAATCCCATTTCCTCAATCTACCCTTCATAACATCACTGTATAATGAGAAACAATACCTCATAGCCCTTACTTTTTTACTCCCTCACTGACATCTGTACATTCTGTTCTAACTTTACAGCATCAGACTTGCAGAGGGTCTATGTTTGTTTGCTTTTTCTTTTCTTTTTCTTTTTTTTCTAAAGGCCCATCTCTGGGGCTTGCAAACAAACATGAGCCGTGTATTTACCACACAGGCAGACTGCTAATTGCAGCAAAACACCTCACCACTTGTTTGACCTGAGGTAGCCAAAGTATTTGGCAGTACACTGCAGCATAATCTTCTACAGTAGTTGGAAAATATGTAGTACACTGGAAAAGGCTCACAGGCGTATTTAAAAACAAAAACCAAAACACACAAAAAAAACCCCCACGCTACACTACAATGCAACACAGACTGTTGGATTGGAGTGAGGGGGGTAAAGCCAGGTGCAAAACTGTAACATACTACGCAACCACATAAATATTGCAGTAAGGAGAGATGGCCACTTTTCATGCTTTTCCTTCATGACTCACAGGGGGGGAAAAAAACCCTCAAAATTATTGCAATCAGTTTGGCTGTGGTATTTTATTCAACATGTTTTTATAATGTACTTAATGGTTGGCTAAAAGCAGGTAAGCAGCTTCCTGAAATAGATTGACAGCACTCAAGACCTGCCCTTTTTAAAGCCAGTGAAAACTTGGAATCCTTTGGAATGACAAAAGGTTGTAGCCTTTGGGCTTGGCTTAGCATAACCATCCTCGCACTGAAAAACGGCAATTCAACAGACACTGGAGTAAGCCACTTCACATCTTGATCTGCTGGCATTAAAATCTCCCATTCACATTTCTAGAGGGCATTGGGAGAGGTACTTTCAGCATTTTCATACTAAAAGTAAACTCTGCTGCTGCACTAATGCAAATTGAGCAAAACTTACACTTTTGGACGACGCCATTCACGGAGGACAACCAGAGGAAATTAGTTCCCTCCCTGCTTACTTCAGTGCTCACTGGTCTGAATGAACTTTGGGTACAGGCAGTTACCCTGCTGAGGTAAGGTCTACCTACTAGCAGGACCCCTGGATTGGGCTGATGTAAAGAGGGATTAGTTTCTCATTACATTTCATTTCTGAAAGTTTTCGAGTAAACTATGTTTATGTAGATGGGGAAAAGCTAACCTGAGACTCACTTGCCATTGCTGGCATGAAGCCTACTGTACACAGCTTTTAGTGCGGTTTTGCTGCACCGTTCTGCATCTGCTCAAACGCGCTGAACGACCAGTCCTGCTGTTAACCAACAAATGGACACAAGGGTCATTTCTTTCCTTTCTGCAGCGAGGAGACTTTCCCAAAGGAAAACTATAAACAGAAACCACATCATTCAGCACGGTTCAAGCAGATGTGAGAGACTGACTCAGGAGCAAGTAATGACATGCAGCTGCCAATGGCAAATTTGATGCTGCTGTAACCCCACAGCAAATAGGCAGGTATTGCTATGGAGCTTTTGTGTTAGAAAGACCTTGTGAATGATAGCAATTCCAGCAAAAGACTGGATGGCCGAGGGAAATCTACATGGCTCTTGCTTTTAGTCCCATGTGCCTTAATGTTCGTTCCTTAACCTTGTGCACTTGATATTCCTATTAGCATTCTTAAATTTTAAATCACCTAGAGGAGCTCAGTGACAGAAATTCTGAATACACATTGTTGTTTTGTTCCTTTTTCCCCTTCCAGTACTACACTTCACTATCTGGGGCAATATCATTTCTTGAAAACAAGTTAAAGTATGCTGCACAAGAATAAAATATTGTAGTCAGGGCCAGGTGTTGCATAGCTGCCCAGTACGACTGCAACACAGGATACTCTCTCTGGCCCCATTCTTCTTCTGCTGCAGTGGAAAAGTACTCTCAGTATGTCTGCCTCACATAATCCGAGACAGAGAAGGTAATCAAGAATTTCTTCTTTCCAACCTGCAACCTTCCTCAGCTTCCTGCAAAATAAATACACGTAGGTACATACACACATATATTAGTCTCTGCAGGAATCTACCTTCCAAAAAACAGAGCAAGATGAAACACGACTCTACTTGTCCACTTCTAGAAGGAGGTGGGGGGAGTGGGAGGGAAAAACTTCCCCAGAACCCTGGGTTTTTTGACACTTACTGAGGAAAGACTTAGAAGAGAGATTTGGCATCAGCAAGTTTTCCAAAGTGCACTTCTCAAATTACACACCCCCGAACCTGCTTGTATAGCACTGGTACTCTGTTCCCAGTCCTCACTACAAAGTCAAAATCTATCAGGTGCAAGAGGGACTGTGCATCCCGCTTCAGCTCTGCCCTCGGACTTCTCACCAAAAAGGCCTTTGCAGTTATACACACACTGCGGCTGTGACAGCAATTTCTCACATTTTACAGTGATCTCATTTTTGAATAATTTTTTTTTTTTGACATTTTCTTTGCCTTAGCACATAAGCCTTTCTGAAGCATTCTACATCCAAACACCTTTAAAAACCATCCACAGTTAAAATGACAGGAAATGCAATGGAAGACTAAAGCAACTCAGACCAGAGAACGAACGGCAGGGGCACAGAAGATGACTTCCTACCTTAAAACAAAACCAACAACAACAAAAAAAAAAATCAAGAAAAGAATTCTAGATAGGCTCTCCCCTTCTTCAGAGAGGAGGTGTTAGCACATGCCGTGTTTTGGCTATCCTAGCAGTCATTCACAGGACAGAAACAGGCCAAGAATCGTCACAGACAAATGCAATTTGACCTGTTCCCTGGCAAGAAACAACCTCCTAAGCAAACAATGACAAAAAGAACAGCATTTTCCTGACAAAAGGAACACATCTTTTTGAAGGCAGTCTTAAAATTATGCCAGATCATAATGAGTTCCCGTTCATGGACAGAAAATTCTTGTAGCATTTAGCTTTCTGCATAATCTGTAATGACCTTAAAAATCCACAACGTTGTGTTCTCACAAATTACACCAATCCTTGGTCAAATATGTGCATGTAATAAAGATTTTTTTGGCTGTTGTCTCCTCCCATGAGACAGAGATGGAGCAAGCAAACGGTTTCATGAGGCAGATTTGATCTATAGAGATGACAGCTTTACTCCTGGTTCTTTCAAACTGAAATCTTCTCCTTAGTTCTTAGTCCTCTGTCCCTCTGTCCTCCTTCCACCTCCCCCCACCCGAAACTGGAGACAATATTCACTTTGATAGAAGGATACTTCTGAAATCTGTGAATGAGGAGAGCTAACCATCGCGGTTATTACAAAAATTGATATATTTTGCAGTAAGAGCACGAGCAGGAAGTATGATCCTCCTCAAAGCCTATTAGAAGTAATGAAAGTGAAGTTTGTTCTATACAGGTCGCTAGACAATCTGTATGCCTGTCAGAAATAGGCAGCGTGATTAGCATCCATTATGTGCAGTCTGATTTTTTGTCTTCCCTGGGGAGCAGCACGCACAAGGAGAATTTTACTTTGCTTTCCAGTTTCTTGCTTTGCTATTAGTTTTCAGGTACATGTTGATTCATACTTTGTAACCAGCACACTGATAAGCAGAAAGCTCATGATGCTCTTTAGTCTTGCTGGTAGGTGAAATTACGGTCTTGGGTGAGACCATATCTCTTGCAGAGAGAAGCTCCAGGCTGTGCCAAAGAAATACACTTTTTGTTTCAACACCATCAAACAATCTTTCAAAGGACCGGTTTTTCCCAAATGCAAGATCTTGAACCCGTGATCTCGAACTCGATTTGAAATTCTGTGAGAAGCCAGCATAGCATATGAAGAAGTGGCGAGAGGTACTCCCAAGAGCCCCTGCCGTTGCATAGATGCACTCTAGCATTCAGGAGTAGCTAGTCACCAGCTCGGGCACAGCTTCATTTGGTATAATACATATCTGAAGTGCAGCCAAGGAGCTACTGCCAAGATCAGGCTGCTGTCTTCTAGGCTGGAAAGAAAACTAACCACCTGGAGGGCAGGAAGGAAGCCCTCTTTGCGCAACTCCTTCCTTGCTTGCGTCGTTAGGATGGCTTTGTCCCTCTTGTGTTCCTACTCAGACTGCAGTACTCTACACCCTTCAGGGCTGAAAAGTCTTTCTGCAGCAAGGACTCCTGAGTTTAAACAAGAAAATTTAGTAATGTTGTGTAACATTTTTATACCAGCTGTTGCCAAAACCTTTCGAAAGGTCTAAAATCTGGGACCTTCACACTCATCCACATCCCACATCTCCATCCAAAACTGTCCGTCTGCCATTTTTTTTTCTGCTTCACCCTGTTTTCTTTCTGGTATATCTATGGCTTTATATATTTTCTTTTCCATTTATAGTCCAAATCATTTTTAAAATCCATATTCTCATCATCTCAACAACAAAATTTTTTGCACTCCTTTCTTTTTTGTACACCTTAATCTCCAGCTCTATGTTTCTGCTCATTTTCTTCCACACACACTCTCTTCTCTGCCTTCTCACAAAATCTCGCTTCCTTCTAAGCTTTTTGTCCTTGTCTTCATGTGTCCACCCTCTATAACGTAAACCATTTCTGTATTACATCAAACTATTAGTCCAATCCCATTTCTCTAAAATAAACCTTGAGCAGTCACAGGCTAGCTCAGATTCCCCCAGAAAGTACCGTATATTCTTTTTATCACCCTGATTCTCAAGAACAGTGCAGAAATACCAGCGACAGGATGACTCCAAAGAGTACTCTTGAGTTTGCTTTGCCCAGGAGACTCAGGTGAGAGCCCAGAACTCCAGTGTGATACTTGCTGTGTGAATCAAAGAGTTCTGAGTCTGGAGGACAGGACAAGACCTCTTGATATCTCAGTTCTGAGGCTGCTAAACTTTGAACGTGGTAGTCATGCAACTTGACATTGAATTAAACCATAACTGTGACATAATGTCAAATGCTTTCTTAAAAATCTACCAAATATAGAAGAGAAAACTAGAGATACAGACGTGAACCTTGGAAATGAGTAGTTTAGACAGTTGAGCCTACTCAGTAGACACCTGTCCTTTCCTGCTGATGAAATCTATGTGTTCTTCAGCGTGGACTGTGACTGAATTATTAGATTGCTTAAGAACAAGGATAAATGTCAACACAAGTCTGGGCAGAAGAACCAATATCCATACGAAACGCATGTTTATTTCCTGTCTAACTCTAAGACCCTTCCCCACACTTCCAATATGTACACATATACTATTATTGCTAATAATAATAGTTCGTTTTGTCAGATTAGCTTTTTGTGATTAAAATGTACAGCAATACCAACTACCCATAACCGACCATACAGATCTGTATCCTTTCCCCTGATGCTTTGGGCAGCCTGAACGCCTCCTTAACTGGAATTCACACAACAAGATATTCTTGCTGTGAGGAAGGAATATTTTCAAAGTTATCTAGCAGCAGTAAACACAAAAAAAAACCCCAAACCAACAGGATAAAGCTCTAAAAATATCATACAATATCTGAGTTTATGCCAAAGGTCAGGATTGTAGCTCGCATCATGTCACTCTGGTTTGCATCAGGAACAGCATGCAATAGTCAACAGGTTGAATATTTATTTTCCTATCACTTCTCAAAGTACTCTAAGTGGGCATACCGTTTCAACTTACCTGCTGCACCACTTTTTTCATTAATTTATTTTGTTCATTTGCAATAATGACACCTACTATTAGGAATTCTTCCTGCCATTTTTTTGGTTGACATTCTGTCAAGGATCTTTCTGGTCCCTTGTTAAACATTAATGTCGTTAGGCTTAAGCTGACCCTCCCTTCCCCAAGTACTGTTGAGAAACAATTTGTCTCGAAGGCCAAACTCACAGCACAGTGCTTTTTGCAGTCTTCGGATTTTGATGGCCGTACGGTAAGCTGAGAAGCGTACGTTGTTCAAGTCAGCTGAAATAGCAGAAACAGAAACGTGAGCAGCCCTAAAAAGAGAGTCCATAAGTTTCCTTTACATATAAATGCTCATATTTTGGAAAAAGTCTGATATCCCCTTTCTTCTCTGCAATGAGTTAATAGAATATATCAGAACAAATAAAACTGAGAATTTGGGACTTCAGTCCAATCCACCTGCAGGGAAAGCCTCCTGACTCAGGCAGTCCACCTGACTCAGCCACTTCAGAGACTGGCGCAGCAGAAAGCCTGACACTATCTTGGCACGTGTAATACATATACATATAATTGAGTTTTACATACATATTATGCAGTGTGAAGTAGTTTCCAGACAAGTGCTGAAATATGGTATAATTCTCAAATAATTTACAACTCCATCAGACAACATACAAGAAAAATAGGTCAGCAAAGGTCACAGTAACAGAGAAAAAAATGGCTTTTTATGCCATAATTTCTATGCCATGACTTTGTAAATAGTGCTTTGAAAGGGACAGTCAGATAGCCATAAGCTCTATTTTAGAAACTGATAGATATAGTAACATTTTCCCTCACTTAACAGCATTTTACCCTTTCGTTCCCTAGAAAGGGAGATTTCACAGTAAATGTGAAACATGTGAGCAGAACATGTTGAACTAGTTGTACTATAAGATGGTCTAGCCTTTAATGATAGTGTAGCTGCTCTGATTTATTACAAAAATTAGTTCCCTGCAGACTGGCATCCTGCTTTAAACAAGCAGGCAGCCTGCATCATTGGACAACCCCTCGTGGATTTAAAAGAAATAAACAAGATACTGCATTAAAGCATAGAGTCAGAGCGTATTGTTCAGAATTAAAATTACTGAAAGGCAATAAACACGACAGGGATCAAGGCAGAAGGTTTCTTGCAAAGTGTGTCTCATCGCAAAGCAGGACATGCTCTGTTACACACAGTTCATGGCAACTCAGATGTGGTCAGCAGACAAACGCAGGCTTTTACTTCAGGAATGAACATCACATAATGGTTTATTTTAAGAAATGCACTCACCTAAGGACTGGAAAAGATCGGTCATTTTAGGATGATCCCAACAGGTTGTCTGTGTCTCGTGACTACAAAGGAATGAGGTAATCAAAGTTTCAGGCAACGCACATATACACAATGCAAAGGACAAAAAAAAAAAATGTTTTAAGTGGCAAGAAATCCCTCAGCTCTTTAAATAAAATACATGATCTGTGCCACTCAGCTCCTTGATTTTTTGAATCAAAGTAAGTTGGACGATAGCCCACCCATCTTTAACAGTATTTACTTTTGATTCTAACTGTGACTGTATCAGTTGAACTCTGACTCTGAAGCTAAGAGGTATACTAATAAAGTAAAAAAAGCAAAACTTCCTGCTGCTGTTGCACAACAAAAATATTTGTAAAAACACTTAAAATAAAAAGCATTGAGGTTTCATTTCAGACTTCATTGCGTATCTGAACACATGTATCTGAACACATACAACAATCCTAAACTTTACCTGTAATGCACGGAAAGGCTGATCACACTTCATACACCCAATCAACAGCTATCTTCATTTAGGGGGTGTGTTCTACACTAGAGCTCACAGAACAGAGACTCAATAGGCAGCATCACTTAAACCCACCGTTTAGCACTGCTGTTTCTATTCACCAAAGTTTCAGGTATGCAGCCACAGGGGTCAAAATGTGTATTATGTCAGGTCTACTGAAATCTCCAATTCCTTTCTACAAGCCACATCTCACTTGTATTTCTGAATATTAATTGTTGGAATGATGGCACATTCTTGTCTCACAAAGTATTTACATTTGAATTAGATTTGCAAGAAAATTCATTAGAGAAGTTGTGTTAAAAAGATCATAGCACTCCTTTTAAAAGTTAATAATGAAAATGAAATTATGCTAGGCTAGCAAATCTAACAATAATGAGCAGAGAATACCACTTATTTCACCCTTGTTTGTATTTAAAAATTGTTAATGTGCACAGTTGTTTTTTTTTCACATATAGGTGTACTTAGTTGTAAACAATGACTTTAAATGGCACTTTGCCCTTAAATGTAGCACACAGTGTCTTTAGCGGGTATAACTGGTTGTACCTCAGTGGGTGCACAATAATTTATCATAATTGATTCCCCCCACACTGCTCCCTATTGAGCAACCAACCAAAAATGAACCTTTTTCTCCTAAGTGATGCAAAAAAAATGGGACAGAAGATCCCTGCCGCAAAGAACTACAGAGACAGGACAGGTACCACAAAGGCAATACAGGCTCCAAACAAAGTAAGTGCCGAGGGTGCTTATTCACATTACCTTTTGAGATACACTAATGGAAAGTGCATGCACTGGGTCTCTGCATAAGGGATACAATCTTCACTTTACATTCTGTTCATCAGTGTGACCTTTCCAGCTTTGAGTCTGGCCTAGGTCTCCAGAGTCGCCTTTTCTCTGTCACGAGGCTTAACTCCCTCTGCCATGAGTCTCATTTATCTGTCTGGCACCATCACAACTTTGTCAGGTGTTTTTCATGGAAGTTCACAGACAAAATGTATATTTCCTACTAATACAGCAGGTATAAATCCTCTTTTCCCTCTTTGTGATTATTCCCAAGTAGACAAATGAAAGGAGGGAAAAGCCCTGAACGTGATTACGTTTAAACAAGAGAGATTTATACAACATGCAGTCAAAACAACATCTTCTGTTAGACCTTGACTGAATCTGAAATACTATAGTAAACCAATTCAGAACACTGAAGTACATCTTTACATCTGAAAACATTTTTCCTGAACTAAAACTTTTATTTGGTTTCAGTTTGATAATAATATCACATGAACTATGTTCATGTCTCAAATTCTAAATGAGGTGGTCTGCTATGCTGAACTCCAAAGCCAAGCCATACCACTATCTATATCAGTGGTTTTGCAGTTTCTAGAAAGACACTTTCAAAACAGCACTATGTTTATCCTTGTCCAGAAAAGTCATTTCAAAAACAAGGAGCTTGACAATTATTTCCCTGGAAGGGGCACACCAATAAATCATCATGAAGCCAACGACAACAAAAAAGGATGTATCTGGGTTTGGGGCTATGCCAAGGCAAAGGCAACTGACTGTCCAGCATTCTCAAAAACCCTGATATAAAAAAACCTGCAGTATATTACAAAGAAGAAGAACATACACAGCTTCAGCAACAGGAAAAGAAAATATAATATTTCAGGTTCAGACTGACCAACTTATTTAATAACCTCAAAACTAGTCCTGAAGCTGCCAAATATTTGCACTATCATGTTAAGTGGGATCACCATTATCATGTTGACCATTTAGAATTGATTTCTGTTGACAAAACCCATTGCAACTGCCCACAGAAACGGATCCAATATGTGATCAGTTTTATTAAACTTGTTTTAAGGAAACTGCTTTAGCCCAAATCCCCTGACCAAGAAGTGCCCCTCTGCCCCCCGAAACAAGCAAAAAACCAACAAAACAAAAAAACCACCCAAGACTGGTGATTTTACTGTCAACATCATAAGTGAAAAGGATCTCTTCAGATTTTCTGAGAAGACTCTTCACTAAAACACCTTCAAACTTCTATGTTAAAAGTAAAGGTAGGTGGCAGTACTGTGACAGAATCTTTAAATATATGTATATATAAAAATACATTTCACTCTATTTTAAATGCTGGAATATTAGTGCAAACACTGCATGTAAACAACATGCAATTTACCTGATTCAAATCCTGTTTACTGACTTAGAAACCATCATGTTAAAATTAGTCGTGATGGTAAGAACTTTGCTGAATTGCAACCTTTGTTTCTCAGTTCACTATTTTCTGGCATTAAAAAATATGTTTCCATGAAGAAATCCATTTCTTACTTGTGGGATGCTGCAAGGATCTCACCTGGGAAGCACTGCAGAAGTGCAAAGGCTTATTAGCAGAAAATGCCTCTCTACTCAAACAACGGATCAACAGCAAAAGTTGATTTGAAATTCTTTTTTTCTCATAATATATTGTTAAATTTTTCCAGGGCCAGAGACCTTTTGTCCTTTTTATTTTTTTTTTTTTAAGAAGAAAAAAAATAGTTAATTAATTGGATAAGTCCTTGATTTCCCCTCCCTCCCCCCTCCAGAAATATACTGATATACTCCGTATGCATTTGTTATGCTTAATTAGGATGTGGGCAGATCTAATTATAATTCCGAGTTCAGCTTCTAAGTAATTTATAAACCTGTATGCAATTAATAAGCTGATACTACCAATCAAACTTTTTCCTTAAATCAGGCTTCCAAGATTTAAGAACAAACAACAGCTTCATTACTGAAACTGTATGCTTTAAGTACATATTTTCAGTAGCAGTTTTACCTGAAAGACTAAAAACCACTTTAATCATGACAACAGGCTATACAAAAATTATGTTATTTTTCCTATTTTGTGTGCTTAACATGAAGCAGAAAAGAAGTGAAGCAGATATCCAAAATCTCTGTATCCTGCACTATCATCTTGTTTCTCCATTTAATGTAGTAAATACCTGAACAGCTAAATTCTCCCTTTACAGAAAAACAGATAAAATGAAATGTATACCTAATAACATAATGACCGTAAAACATTTCTTTGTTTCTATTTTCATTTGAAAGCGAAACACATTTGTGCAAGATTGTGTATAGAGTAATGGGTTTTTAAAACTTATCACTCAGTTCTTTTGCATGCCACATGTGGCAGCTACCTGCCAGGAGGATCGTGTGAGCAAGGGGGGGGCTGTGAACATTATCTGAGGGAAGGGAAAAAAGGCGAGAGAGAATCCCTTCATTCAGTTTTGCCCATAATTACCCAAAAGCCATTACTACCTGACAGCTGCCAAATGGCTACATGAGGTGAACGGGATCGTGCCAGCCTCATCCCAGAACACCTAGTGAGAAACCTCCCGTAACGGCTGAGCGCTCGCATACACGGATCCAGCAGAAAAGAGGAATGGGCTTAGAGTGAGGGAATCACTGACTCAACAGTCTGTTCAGGTCAAAGGAGGCAGCAACTCCACTGCCGCGGGCAGTGCTGCTGCCGCCACCAAATACATTCCATGGCTGGGCTTCATTTTCGAGACTGAAGACACCAAAGCCAGACTACACTGGACAGAGACGAGGGGGGGAAAAAAAAGTAACTGTAAATTTAAAAAGAGCTATAAAAAGCTGGGGGAGAAGGGAGGAATCAGTCTCAACAGGGACATTTCTTCACAGAATCACGGAATCATGGAATTTTCAGAGTTGGAAGGGACCTCTAGAGATCACCTAGTCCAACTCCCCTGCCAAAGCAGGATTGCCTAGAGCACATTACTCAGGTCTGCATCCAGGCGGGTCTTGAAAATCTTCAGAGAAGGGGACTCCACAACCTCCCTGGGCAGCCTGTGCCAGTGCTCTGTCACCCTCACCGTAAAGAAGTTTTTCCGTATATTTGAACGGAACTTCCTATGTTCCAACTTGTGCCCATTGCCCCTCGTCCTGTCACTGGGAACCACTGAAAAGAGTCTGGCTCCATCCTCCTTCAGCCCACCCTTTTAGATACTTGTACGCAAAGTTTTGTTTGATAACAATTCCAAAACATGCAGGGACTTTTATGTGCACACAAATTGATTTTCACAGGAAGATAAAAAAAATGGGTGTGCAGATAACCTTCCTATACTACAAATAAAACTGTCAGAGAAAGGAGTCATTTTATTAGGCGCTCCAAACAGGAGGCATGCAAGACAAAGTGCTTTCTGGTGATCTGGTTTGTAAAGCAGCTCTTTGAAATAACATCCATCTTTCTCTGCTGTAGCTACAGTAACTCTTGTGTTATTGATGCAAGACTAACGCAAGCAGATCAAACACTGAGAAATGCGCTCAGAAACTTTACAGTACTGGATGTCTGTAACAGATGAGACAGACTTGATGAAACCAGGGGAGATCTTTCTGACCAGGATCTCATAGCTCCTTTCTATGCAAGTTCCTGACACAGCAACCTATTCTCAAACACGCTGCAGCAGTTACAATTGCCTGTCAGGTATTGCCCAGTGAGAAAAAGCAGCCTTGCTGGCTCCCCTGCTTCTCTGGTACCTTGCTCGGTAAACACAAATGACACACAAGACATCAGACCTACAAGAACAAGGAAACTGATAAACAAAAGATGACACACTTTCTTTGCATGTCTTTCACATGTATACATTAAAGATGTCATCCCTAGAGCAAAGGACCAGAAATTGCTAAATTGCTAGTTACCAGAGTTGCTAAAACACGGTGAGCACTAAAGCAGTATGCAATTCACTCACAGAAGCGCTCCAGTCATTTTCTGAAGATGCCCAAGCAAAATGATTTTACTACATCATGAAGAGAGCTCCAATTTGATTCCTCTGGAGGCCATAAATTCTGGTAAGTCTCAGGAGGCAATTAGGTAGAACTGAATGGATTGTTTTCACCAGAGAGAAAACAGGAAGTCTTCAGAAAATTCAGCCCTGATAGCAACTATCCACTAAGAATGTGAAGAAATGTCACTTCCTGTATTTTTCTATAGAAAACAATCTGTAACCCCCAATGATGGAAAACTAAGCCTGCAGAGAAGCTAATGGAAGTCTAATTTTGGAATGATGCTGATGTTAGATGGAAAAAAATTAATTTTACATAACAACCTGTGAAAATACATGAGAAGTTATCATTCTTAGTCATCTCACTGAACTTCTGAAAATACTCAAACCAAGCATTTAACCAAGAGCAGACAAATCTACAGAGTCCTCCCTCTCTGTTACAACTACTGTGGTAGTTCTGGCCCAGGTCGCAGTGACACTCATGCCAAGGAGCACCTTCTCTCGCAAGTACTCTACCAGCTCAGGAAGAACTACTTGTAAAGTGAGGTGTTATTTACTTTGAGTGAAAGTGAACAACAGTGGGGCTCATTACTCATCTTGCATGTGGATGGCACTGGATAAAAAGAACTTTTCAAGCAGGAGCTGAAGTTACGAGACCTCATTCTGCACAGTGGGTGGCATAAGAATGGATTTCTGCTACGACAGAAGTGAGCTGGTCTACAGGACAGTATCTCAAGTGGTGTGAACACGTTACATCCTCCCACATGGATCAGTCAGGGAAGAATTAATAGCGTTTCACTGACTGAGCCACAAAAGAATTAATTCAGTGTTATTTTTTTTAGGTAGCATCAAAAGACTGAGTTATTCGGAGTATGAGTGTCCCAGGTCTCTTCTGCCAAAACCTACTGACACAACATAAGCCATGGAACAAAACACGCATCCATGAATAGATTACATGAAAAAACAGTGTAATTTAAAAAGTCTAAATGCATTTGTGTAAATTTCACTAACTAAAAGTAAACTTTATAACCATAAAATATTCCAGATTTTTAAAAACCTACATACTAATGAAGTGCTCTAAACCTTAAATGACAATTACCCTTGCAATCTGTTTCTTGTCCATCATGTTTGCTGGCAGCTTTCTAATTATAGTTGGCAAAGATAATCCTTGTTAAAAACACTTCCTGGTTGTAAATAAAGAGCTGAGAAACAGCATGTCATTTAACTTATGATCTCAAGAAATAAGAGAACAGTCCTGCTGAAATGAATGGAGCAAGTTGTACATCTCCAGATGTTTCAATCTGCCTGTGGAGTTGTGGGGAAAAAAAAAAAAATCAATTCGTTCCTTTTTAGCTTTTTGTCTACAAGAAAGGAAACTAGAGACAGGTTTGGGGGGTTTTTATCGTTTCTTAGCACAGACAAGGCCTATGTCTGTGTTGATAATCAGTGGCAAACACTGCAAGAGCAGACACTGGAACAGTACTCTGGCATTATGTTAAGTGGCTTTCTGTTCCTGTAGTCATTTGCACAAAACATTAACTGAAATCAGGATCTTTACTGATCACTAATTAATCAACAGCACTCAGAACTCTGACTTCGTCTGCCCTTGCCGAATTTCTAATGGCATAATAACATAATAAAACTTTATAAATATGTCATGGTATTTTATCTAGATATCATATATTTTCTTNTGTTTTTTTTTTTTTTTTTTTTCAAACCTGTTAGAAAATACTGTTTAGTGGTGAAAAAGAATTGGCATAATGCACTGCAAGGGTGATGTATATTAGAGGTTGGTGGAGCAATTTTATGCAGATATCTTGAAATCTCTTCAGAGAAAATGTACCACTGCATTCCTTCAATAGAAAACGAAGACCAGCACAGGATCTAGTTATCGAAGAAATGCTCAAAAACTGAAACCTGTATTATCTCTTTCTACAAATTATATTTTATTTTCCCTTCTAGGGGAAATACTTAATACTTTTAAGAATGGGATTATGGATATAACTAGAATAAGAAAAAAATTTAAGTTTCTTAGCTTCATTAGTTTTCCCCCTCTCCCCCATACAGGCATAAAGCAAGCATCAGGAAAGACTTGCTGAAGAGTCTTGAAGAAAACGGAGCAGCAGAAAGCATTTTATTCCCGTCCCCCATAAAGTTGAACATGATACAGGGGGTGATAAAATGGGATTTTTAAGATGTTGGTGATGCCAGCCTCTTTGCAGGATTACAGAGAAGTAACCAGGGTGACTATGGAGTTTGATATTGATCAATTTAATGATTCCACCAAAAACTGCTCTCCCTATGTACTGCCCTGTGTGAGATTAAACTCACTATGACCCTTTCTGTATCACCCTTTTGTTTGTTTCTTCTGCACAGTACAAATATCTAATAATTTATAGCATTGAAAGGTACACAGATGAAGAACATTAAATTACAATTAAAGGAACAACAGTGAGAAATGCCAGGGTAATTATGTTTTCTGCACATTCCTTTCAGTTCATCGTGTATTCCTCAAAGATGTTTGACAATCATACATAATGTCTCCTTTATTCTTCTGTTTCTCTTTAGAATATTTTTATTGAAGTGCTATGTAATATAGGCTTTATTTTTTTCATTTTCTGTTACAGAGGCCAAGCATGTCTTATTTGTGTGATTCAAAGTTATAAAAGAACAACAGCAGAAAACTCTCCTTATTAAATCTCAAACCTTTGCAAACCAACCTATGAAATATGTATTCAATGGGAAGTTTGCCAAACCTTTGGTCCAAACTTCACACTTTTATTACCGAAAGTGCATTAGCAAATATCGTGCCTGCTGCGCTGTATCCCCCTCCATACTGCTCATTAGTCCCAGTTTCTTTTATAAAGTATGAAAGACCAAGCTTTTTTTTTTTTTTTTTAACAGCATCGAGATATTACAGATTCAGGTTTTCATTGATTGAATTCTACCACGACAGAGAAAACTCAGACTACAGAAATACAAAAACTTCTATCGATTGCCATTAAGAAAAAAAAATCAAAGAGGAGGCAAAAAGGACCAAATAAAACCATATGAGAGGCAAAGCCATTTGTTAACTTTGGGTTCCATAGTAAGACAATTCAAGAGGAGAAAAGCGACAGGCTTAATCATGTGTGTAGGTTCAGTTCAACCAAATATCTGCCATAGCCCAGGGTGCACACACCTGAATAAACCTGGGCTCCTTCTTCCAGCCAAGCAGAATAGTCACTCTTTTCCAAAATGTCTCAAATCCAGACTGCCTCTGTCTGAACTTGTGGGGCAGAGGAGTTTGTACATTGGCTTTTTAATCTTTCACATGCTTCCTTTACAACCCCAGAAAGGGCAGACATGCCAACCGTTAGTAAAGAGGGTGGTGAGAACAATGAGCACTCCAAAGCCACCATGGAGTGCTGGCACACTAAGGACCTCTTTCTCTAAGACACTTCCCTCTGTGCATGTAAATGCAAGTTACCCCTCAGCATCAGGAAACAAACAGAATAAATGATGCTCATCTGAAAATACAGACATCTTGCATCATTTTGACATTCTCTTACAGATTCATTGCTACCTAAAGTGCTCCCTCCCGCCTTTTCAGCTGCAGTTCCCTAATTTTTTCCACATTCTCCGTGTGCAATAAAACTGCAAAGAGTGCAGTATTTTTTTTTTAAATACTCATCTTAACAGAGGTACAACTATATCATAATCTACAGCTATGTCACTTCTCAATATTTTACATTTCTCATTCAAGGACAATCACAAAAAGCAACTTAAATGAAGTAAAGGTATGAATTTATGGCTGTCTAAGAAGAGTGTATGTTCTTATAGAGATTTAAAATACTCTGATTTCAATCAGCATTTATGTCCCTTTCAAAATTAATTTTTAAAAATTCGCATTTTTCAGCCACCAATCATTGAATCATACTTTCATTCTCCTTCTTCTGATGTTTTTCTTCCTTATCCCATAAAATGAACAACTGCTACCTTAAACTTTCTCTCTGAACATACAAGTCTTGCTGTACAAAACAGTAAATATAATTGCTCTCGATTGACGGAGTTATTGAGTCTCATCATAACTGTTCCTTCTACTCGTGTTGTGTTTTACAAATCACCTCATTCATAGAGGTTAGAACAATTAAACAAACAAAGTAAGAAAATTAACTTAATCTTTGCCTCTTTCCCAGAATTTCTTTATATATATGAACAACCATCATTAAATCCTATTGACAGTTCTCTTGAATTCTATTTCAAAAGCTCATTTAATCACCCCAATCAAATAAGTTTTTGTGTCAGCATCATTTTCCTCTCTTTAAACTATATCTGAAATTAGGGAATAGATGAAGATTTAAAAGAGTATTTAAAACTAAGAGTACTTTACATCCTGATGATACCAAAGCAAATGAAGTTCAGAATCAGCTCTTTTCTGCTTTATTTTCCACAACTCTGTGTTTTATGTAGCTGCTGCCAACACTGAAGTTTAGATCAGTAAACAATAAGAAATGAAGGAAACTGCCACGGTCAGTCTGCTTGTCAGACTGTGGAGCTACTGAAACTCAGTATTCCACCTCCAGCTTTTTAAAATAAATAAATTCTACCGGTTACATCTAACATCGTTCTTCTCTTTCAAGACACAAGAATCCAGACATTGCTTCAGCAGCATGTATCATGTTGAAAGTAGTGGAAGATTACTGGAAAAGTCTTCTTTAAGATGCAGTAGTCAATTCTGTTGACTTCATTAAAGCCGTCCTCAAAATAAAGCAGTAGTCTCTGCTTCTGTAAAGACCTCGACCCTCAGACAACTTGCCCTACGCTTCTGCCCCTTTATCAAACTTCCTGTGCAAGGCCATGAAAACAATTTCTGAGAGATGCTGAGGTTTGTTTCTCAGCCCCAACTTGCTTCATTCCCCAAGCTAGCTCCAGGGCAGCCAACACACTACTATCAGACCAAGTTCATAGTACCAGCGGATACTCTGCCACCAAGTTGTGTGCTTGCAGGATTGCACCAAGTGTGCACACTGGAAAGACTTACTTTCTTCTGTACTAGTCATAACAGAAAAAAAGATTTCTCAAAAACTGAACTCTGACTGAGGTGGGGCAAGGGAGATGCCCACAAAGTCAAAAAAATGCATTATGAAGTACGAAAAAATGATATGCATATGAAATATCCAAGTTAAAAAACCTTTGTTTTGCTCAGCATAAATCAGAAGCTTTGATCTTAGTCTGTTCCATCTGTTGTGCTGGTAGGACTATCCATCCTATCTCTGTCCTCCAACTCTGAACGTACCCGGGAGCTCCACAGACCCCTCTGCAGGCCAACTCACACCTGGTGAACACTCCCAACTTCAGCTACAACCTCTGATCAGGTAGAGCAGGAACGCGAATAGCCATCTTTCAACACCCACTAAGGACATACCCACAAGAAAAAAAAAAACAGACTGAGGGTAGTTTTCCTCTTGCTCTCTGTAGTTTCACACTTCAGCATTTTCTTTGAATTACTGCTGTAAGTAATTTTAAATTTAAATTCATTTTAATTGCACTGCTGCCCAAGTCCAGGCAGTGTGCCTCCACATACAACCTTTGCCCTCTCCTCTTCCACTCGGGGCTGAGGGAGGAACCTCTCCTCCAGCGTGTCATGGCTTTCTGTTGCCTCCTGCAAAACTTTTCAGCAGAGGCATAAATGCTTTTATAGAGAATTCAAGGATTTTTGCAGTAGGTTTTTCCTTTTTCTAGTTGCCCACCCAGACCCTTTAACAAAATTAATCTTCATATCACAGTTCAAAAACAACCGTTACACCTCAGGAATGATGACAACAGGTTTGATCGACATAGATTTACCGTTACCTGCTTTCCAAAGCTCTCAAGCACTCATAAATTGTTTGAAACACAAAATATGGTACACAGATATGTGACAGAGCAATATGCAATAGTACAAAGACCTCACCAATGCTTTTTTAGAATGCATTATCTGTAGGTCCAATTCATAGTCATCCTACAGACTTAAAAAAACTACTTTTTTTCCAAACTCAAACTGATAACATTTTAACACAGATTTCCTTCAGCCTAAAATGAACTACTCCAGGTCTGGCTTAATATACACTGTACCTTCTAAAAATTTCATTTACCTCTGGTGAAAAGCTATCCTTCTCTCAAAGCTGCAATCTTTGACCTTTATAGTATTGGCAAACAGTACATAGATAAATGCTGATGGGACAAGAAACCTCAAGTTTAGGATTGCTCTGAGCAGAACACATCAAAATCTTCATACCTCCATAACTAAGTATTTCTTATTATTTTCAAAATAAATATCTCGACCATTCCTCTTGGTAACCGAGGTATTTGCACATTTTTTGTCAATATTTACATTAATATCAAGCACTATAAAAACTTCCATAAAGAAAATGGCAGAAGGACAATCAACACATGTTGAATTTCGAAGGAACTTTGCACAAAATTATGAATGGGGTCTGTAGATTTCAGTCACCGCTGTTCTGCTATAGGTGTCTGCAAATAACTTTATATTTTAAAATTGATTATTTATTCAGCTTTTTTCCCCTTTACTCTATGGTTTATACTCTGGATGAGCCTCACACATAAGAACAAGCCTAGTTTGAATACAGATACTGTATTACACTGGAGCATCTCTGCTGTTTCCTATCTGTTTGAGTGGGGATTTTAGTTAGGGTTTGTCATTGATTTCTTTTTACATATTTCTAAATTATACAGTATGCAAAGCAATAAACATGAATATATATAGTATATGGAGCATAACACTATGTAGAGAAACTCTTGATAATATTGCTACTTAGTACCTATGTTTTTCTGCCAGGTTATGGAGATAAGACCCTCTGTTATGCTTAAGGAAAAAAGAATCAAGGCAAACTTACTTGATATAATAGGGCACTTTGTTATGTGAAACAGATCTCTGCCATGGAAACTGTACTGAGGCTGAGGAAATAAAGAGAAGGTAAGTATTAGAAAGCACTTGTCAAATAAAAAAATCCAACTATCTTTATTTTATTTTACAATTAAAACAGTTAGAATAAATTAAATAGGGACAATTAATATTTCCCAGACAACTTTCAGTAATTATAAAATCAGCTGGAGAAAACAACAGCAATCTATCAATGTGATTCTAGGCATCTATTTGATGCCAAGCTGGAAATAAAACAAATGTGGTCATTCTACTTCAAAGAAGGATAATAAATTCTGAGCAAGCAAGCTATCCATCCAGAGAAGATAGAGACACTGGTTTTCCTACCTCCATAGAATTATTATCAGTTTAAGCTTTGAAAATAAATGCTTCCACTACTATAATTAATGCTCTGCAACAGAACAAAAAGGAGATACACCAACCTTATTTTTAATAGTTATGACCCTTAGCTCCTATTTGCAACTCAAATTAATATTAACACTGGATGACCAACAAAAAAGGCATTAAAACCTGTCTTTGCCCTCCTTGCTGAACAGCGATAATCTTTGCAGATTTTATGCAAGTCTGATACATCAACAGATATCATCCATAACATCAGGAAGCCTTCTGCACACTGAGTTGCAAAAGGCATGAAGTCACACACGACACTACAGCTCTGCTTATCTAAAGATCCCAGAAGATAAAAGTGGAAAAATTGTTCAGGCCAACAGGACTGCTGGTGCACAATTTAAAAGTAGCTATTTACTGAAGAACCACAGGTACGCAGATGTCCTAACAGAAATTCCCAGACTAGTGCCAGGTTAATTAGTTTTTTATCATAGAAGAAACTCACTTCACTAGTTTCACTGTAGAAGCAGAGACTGAAAGTACAGGTAGGAATAATTGATCATCACAATGGGATGAATTTGTACTGTACACATATGCCAACACTTCCAAGACAGAGTACCTACTCTTAGGTGCTAACATCCCTGTTTAAAAACCTGGTAAAATGAGACACAGCTTTGATCCACATTGGATCTCAAGTAATCAAGCTCTCAATTAATGTAATTTTCTGCAACCACGGCCCACTTGAGAGTTCATCCCTCTTTGGAAAAAAAATCCATTTGAAATTAACTCTCTCCTCTTCCCCTAAGACCTCTCAGGCTGCAGCAAAGAATGAGAAGCTGCGTGAGCCCCACGGGCTGCTGCTGCCGCAGAGAGAGAGGCAGGTCTCACCCTGCTCCCGGCCGGCTGTTCCCTGAGCAGTTCAATGCCTGTGACCTCTTCCCAGACCAAACAAAATTTCATGGCTAATAATTTAAGAAACATTCATCTACTGAAAGACAGGTTAACTGGGAAGAATATTTGGGAAACTACAGGAACCAAGTAAACCACATTATTCACTGGAAAAAAATAGAGAAAATTCCATATCACTATTTGAAGAAGAAAATAATATTTGCAATAAAGGGACAGGTAGTTACCTGGTAAAGAAAAAACATAGTAAAGGCTAAAAGCTCAAATAGAGGTAGTTAACTAAAAAAATAATCATTAAGCATTCAAAACTCGGGGAGGTGGGGGGGAAGGAATCAACCAGATTCCTTCCTGGCCATCAGCCACCTTCACTCTTTAGTGGTGCAATTTGGCACGTATGGTGGCTCTGGTACTAGTACCCTAATTATGTCAGCTAACTAAGAAGAAATATCTGGCCACAGTTTGCTTAGGTACAACTTATGTGCTATGGCACACTATAGATATATTGCACAGATATGGACTGAACAACACAATAAATTAAATTGTTAATTATTCCAGACCAAGTCATACTTTATTTATCTGGGAACAACCTATCTAAAAACATTGGCAGTTCTCTGTTGTACGAAACTTTGCAAAACAAAACTCCCATTCTTTTTTAAAAATCAGTTTCTTGATGAAAACTGAACAGAGTAGTTATGGATTCGGGCACTCACTAGCAGGCCTGCGGGTATTAGTAAGGCTGGACACCACTCAGAGATGCTTTGAGCGGGCCACTTGAAGACCATGGCTTTTGTTAGGGAATATGCGGAGTCAGCGCTCTGGGGATGTTCATGGATTCTTCTAAGAAAGCATACAAGAAACACAACAGAGAGGAAAGCATACAAGGAACAAGAGAGAGGAGAGAATCTTGGGCCTTAGAAAATAAATGAATTTCAGAAAAAAAAAGTTATTCTTTCTAAAGGTAGGAGACAGCAAAACAATTTTTTTTTTTTGCAAAGAATAACAGATTATAAGGATTCTCCATCTTTATCAGTATTAGGGATGTGTAAAATTTACTGATCAATCACTAACTTGCAAGGAGGTTACTTTCCATCTCAGAAGCACTGAAAAAAAGAGCAATCAAATTCTGCCTAACACTGATGGGAGGGGAAAAATAGCTCAGCCAAGAGAGGAATCACAGATTGTAGGGTCCTACTAATACTACTTTACCTCAGCCTTCTACTGCAGGACATTTTAGGAAGGGCCAATGTCATATTGTTTGCTAGTCTTCAAAAATATTCTGAAGCACTTCCCTAGCGATGGTCTGGGTGAATATGTGTAATTGGTGTTCCAAGAACTCCAACAGCAGTATTAAACACTGCACTGTGTCTTTTTAGGAGAGAAACACTACCAGCCACTGCAGAGGTGAAATCACTGCATTAAGGGGGCTGGAATCAGGGTGCTAGATAATCTCATCTAGGCTCCCTTTCCCATGAAAGGTTGGACCAGATGATATTTTGTGGTCCCTTCCAACCTGGGCTAGTCTATGATTCTATGAATCTGATGAACAGGTAGAAACAGGTGTTTTGCTAGCACAAATTACTGATTAAATGACAACTGGGCGCCAGTCAGCTGAAAACGGCGTGACTGCAAGAAACGGTCTCTTGTTAGGATTTGGAGGAAGAGTAACAGGTAGGTGAGGTAAATTTAAAATAGCTGCTGTCAAATGAGCACAGATAAAAACCTCCCCTCTAATTCAGAAGCGCAACTTTGGAGATAAAGATTTGCACGAGACATACATATCACAATCTCAGTTTAAGGAGTTTGAGGTTATTTTATTCAGACTGCCGCTCTACTTGTTCCTCACAGTTAGAAGTCATTTATGGCTGCTAAAAAGGTTTGAAAAATTTGATTTAGAATATGCACTATTTCAACCTGTCAGAATAAACCCTTCATTTTTCCAGATTTAATGATTTTTTTATTACTTTCCTTTTGAAGTTACTGTCCCTGACTTTCATTTAACAGACTTTATATAAAGTTGTAGGTATTAAGTTCTGTAACTCTGTCTAGTTCAAGCTCTTTTAAAACAGATTTGTTTTTTAAGAAGTTTTTTTCTGTAGTTTGTGTGGGGAAGGAGATTGTTTGTTTTTAACAAATAATTGAAATGGACAACTGCATATTATTTGGTTTTGCAGGACCATGGTACTTGGCTATAGTTCTTTGTGGTATCTGCCAACATGCATTCTGGAAACTCTCCCTTCTTGACTTTTGTACGTAACATAAACTGAATGTCCCCTTAAGCCTGGAGAAGATGCCCTAAGCAAGGCTGAGGCACGCTGATAAGGCACTGCATAGTCTCTTTAGACATAAATCTAAGAACAAAGCCAGTTCACCACTCACTCAGTCCTGTGAATGCAATTATTTGTTGTGGCATGCTGTAAGCCAAATCAAGGAAATTATCCAGGTCAAGGCAAACAAAACCAGCCAACCCTGCCTGGCAGGCTTCCTTGTTTTATTTGTTGACTGTTTAACTGATTATTTTTTTTTGGTCTTTTTTGTCTCCAGATCAGTCACCTGAACATTTGCATTGGTCAAGCTCAAACCAGCTTGAGTAGGGGAAACTGCATCTTCTCTGTGTTGCTTCCTAGTGTGTTTTAATTACACAGGCTAGACTGACTACTCTCCCAAACAGTTAATTGGACGTTTTTCAACTGTGCCAAAAATACCACTCTATCTATATTATTTTTAGCAAATTATTACATAGGTGTACTGTCCAGGTCAAGATTACAAGTTCAAGATAGGAAGGGCTACAAAACTATTGTGGCAACACTATGCAATACTTCTAATGGGGTTTAAAAAAACAAAACAAAACAAAAAAAAATCCCATACTTTTAAAGTTGCTTGTTTGTTCTTCCAATTTAAAAAAAAGGACAAAGTGGCTCCAGGAATTGTTATTTTGTGTCACGGTTGTAATATTTTAAATACACTGCATCTTGTTTATCACGATGTTTACTGAAAAAATAATTGTCAATTTAAAATAAGAACATGGTTGTCACAGAACTCAAGAAAAAAAACAAGATTTATTTACTGTTTCAAATTATATTAGCTGTTTAGCTATACAGTGACATACAGCACTTGAGAATCTCTGGGACAGAGCTGCTCATTTTTATGTTCACTTCTCAACTCCTGCAATAATGTTATCCTTATTACTGAAGCCCTCAATTAAAAACCGGAGAGCTCATTGGGTTAACATTTTGTATCATGAACTCTGATGATGGCAGATAGGCTAGAACATCAGAAAATCAACACGGACCTTGATATCACAACCTATCTGTCTGTAATGAATAAGTCAAATGAAAATGAGGGAGCAAAAGCATCTGCCTTTGCCCTCTTAGTGTATGGGGAATTGTAGGCTTACATCTCTAAAATTTTCACTAAAAAGAAAAAGATGCAAGGATGGGTCTCAAGAGGAAGTGATGCAGGTTTGCTTTCCCCACCCCTTTATTTGAAGTTCCAGGAATGTATGACATGAAGCCTTTAATAAAAAAAAAAAAATAATCCAGGCAGGTCTTCCTTTGTGTCTTCCCAGCAAGTGTGGAAGTGAAAGGAAACTGAGGAAAGAGATGGTTATGAAAACAAAGATTCTGGAACCGCCACCGGTCAGACCTTGCAGCACACAGAGGAGAAAGAACAAAGCAACCAGGGGTGCAGCCATAACTCAGCAACATACTATAGTGATCCCCAAGGGAAGCGCGCCAGTGAGAATGTCACTGGAGTTATGAAGATGAAACACTCCTGCAAAAACAGGGAAGTAGACAACAACATGGAAGACGAACTTTCTGTTCCTCAAACCATAGGGAAACCTGGAGTAAAGAGCAGTCAGTGTTTGAGAAAGTCATCACATTTCACATGCATCTATTAATTCAAAGAACTTACTGGAAAGAAAGTGCTGCGATGCAGGCCCAAAATCTCGGTGTGCCTCCTGTAACTGTTTAAGGCGATCCTCTACAGACACCTACACATAAACACACATACACAAAATTTACATTGCATTTACTTTGTAACACCAGGGCCATGATAATAAAATCATTTGTTTGCATTCATTTTAGTTAAATAACTTTAAGCTGTGTGTCATAGCACATATTTGACATCCGGCTATTCACGGCTACGTTTTTTCTTTCATTTGCTTGATGAAAGTCATGTTCCTCTCTTGCAGCGTTCTCGTATGAGTGCTGCAGATCAATAACAAACAATAGTAGTTTTGTGGTGACTATAGCCGACTGCTGAAGTTTCTGACCTCCTCCCAACCCTTCCTTTGTCCAAATTTCCACAGTCAGCAGGTCTCAGTTTGATTGTATTGATCTCACAGCTGCCTTTCCAGCACAGAACCATTTTGGAAGATACCACTTCACTGGCTGACATGACTCCCCCCAGTTTATTAATTGAAACTGCACTAGCACACCCAGCAGCAGTGTGGCTGCTTAGTTAAATCAACTTGAGAGGACACAGAAAAAAAAAAAAAAAAAAGAAACCCACTACCAAATAACATTAGAAAAGGGAAGGACACATTAATAGTTTTGCCTCCCAGGAGTGACCAGTTCAAAACTACTAGCCCAGAAGCTGATGACCAGGTTTTGAAAATTCAGTCCCACTACCCTCAGCTAGAGAGGCAACAGATCCTCCACTCTTCCCCCAATTCTTTCAGACACTTAATATCACCCTTAGAAACCAGGTAAAGAAATAAATAGCAGCTGACTCACAGTAAGTATTTCCTACCAAAAAAAAAAAGAAAAAAAGAGTGAGAAAGTGCAAAAATTGATAAATTAACTTTAACTGACGTAAGAAACTTCATTAAACCATGCACTGTGAAACTGCATGAGTTTGAACTGTGATCAGGCCCATTGATTTACCTGTCTCAGACCATTTAAGTACAATAACCATAACTAAGCAATATGAATCTCTCTCACAGCATACCTTCTTCTGTTGTATAATGTTAATGTGCTATCGCTCACATCTTGTTATAGCTCTACTAACACTTAAGTCACTTTAGGAGAAATTCCCTGCAGAAACTGAACATTCAAAACCAAAATAAAACAGGTTTCACAGGAGCTGGAAACACAACAGAAATATGCAGACCAGTTTTCAGTAACAATGATTTATGCAGTAAAAATACTGCTATAAGACATACAAAAAAGCATGCAGCCATAGTTCCCACTAGTTTCCAGAGACTAATGCAGTCTCCCGAGTAAGCTGGTGAGACAGCTTGAAAGGAAAAGCTTTTTGGTCAAGCCATGGAAGGAAAGACAGCTCCCTTTGTTGCTTTGGTACCACTAAAGTAACACCTTAAAGACAGAAATAATGAACAAATCATAATAATGCATCTTTTAAGAGAACAGAAGAAAGTGAGAAGCTTTCCTCCCCCCCACCTACTGTATACATTTATAAGAGTACCTGTAAAAGTTTCCACCGCATATTAAGATCATCCAGTTGACGAGACATCTTTAATGATGGATAAAGGTCAAGTGGAGAGAGCTGACTGGACAAATCATTCACTGTTTTAACTTTCAAGTTGATGGGAGCGATTTCTTCTCTAAAAGCCTAGAAGAGCAAGCAGCATACATTTATGTTTAATGGACATCTGAGCAGCACAAAAGACACCATAAACTCAACATGGTGCTGACTTGCCCAACGTGGCAGCATGTCCTAAACAGCTGTATGCAACTCTGAGTTCTCCAGCAAAGAAAGTTCACCCACTTCCATATTCTTAACTCCTTCGTATCCATCTTTAGAGAAAAACAATATGAAATTTACTAAAATGCCCATATCCAAATTGAGCCCCTAAAACAATTTAAATAAGGTTTTTAGTGGCTTTAGAGCTTTTCTTTCAAAAAAAGAAATACGCAACGCTCTATCAGGAGCTTTAGCAGTATACAGACTGTCAAGTGCTCTTAAGAAAAAAAATGTGTTCAGTAACTACAGTTTTCCAGTATTAAGCAGCTGACAAAAATTCAATTTAAAAACTATTATTGAATTAGCAAACCATGAAGGAATGTATCTTCTAAGGAAAAGAAGTACAAGGTTTTACCTGATTAGAACTGTAGAGTAGAACTATTACAATGATTAAAAAGAAGAAAAAGGTTTATTGAATCAAACGGAACTAAATACAGCATTAAGACAAAATTGATGCAAGTTTTAGTTACAGTTGAAAAGATGCATCAAATGTCTTTCTTGCTGAGAGCAGTTAATTGTTCAGTCCTATAAACTGCTTGATTAAACATCATGAAACAAGCCAAAAGCAACTGGAAAAAATATTTTCTTTGGACAATGCAATTATTTACCTCCCTTCAAAATCTTTTTCATCACGCCTACGAACAGAAGGCACCTACTGGCAAGAAGCGTTTGGCTTCTGGACAGGCAGCAGACCCCTTTTACTTCAGCAGATGTTTCAGTTTTTCCACAGGAATGAAAATCTAAAATACTTTGCTTTACTCTTCTTTACAGAAAAAGCAGTCAAGATATGACAATTCACTTCTTAACATGATGAGACCTGAAGAGATTCATCCGCGGGTCCTGAGGGAACCGGCAGATGAAGTTGCCAAGCCACTATCCATCATATTTGAGAAGTTGTGGCAGTTGCGTGAAGTTCCCACTGACTGGAAAAGGGGAAACATAACCCTCATTTTTAAAAAGTGTAAAATAGAATACCTAGGGAACTACAGGACGGTCAGTCTCACCTCTGTGCCCAGCAAGACCACGGAGCAGGTCCTCCTGGAAACTCTGCTAAGGCACATGGAAAATAAGGAGGTGACTGGTGACAGCCAACATGGCTTCACTAAGGGCAAATCGTGCCTGACAAATTTCGTGGCCTTCTACGACGGCATTACAGGAGTTTCACACTTACTGTAGTTTTCTCAATGTGATCTGGTAATGAATCTATGAGCAAGTCTCCCACAGGTTTCCAGCCATTCCTCACGTTTTCAGCCTCCTTCAAGTCAGCATCAAGGTCATCCATGGCACACTGCAAGTCTTTCAGTTTTTCTAATGCTTTGTCCACTTGCTTCTGCCAGATACTTGCGCTGGCATTTAGGTTCTCCCATTTCTCTTTTACCTCTGATGACTGCTTACGCATAGCTTTGGCAATCCTCATGGCTTTCTCTTCAGGAGTCAACTCTGCAGAGGGAAAGAAAAGTTATGCTGTTGGTTTTTTTCTTATTCATGTATAGTTAAACAGACAGTGCTCCTGAGGTACACGCTCAAGACAGTCAGTAAGTCCAGAGTCAACTGATAATTTATTTCAGTGGGTACAAGGCAGAAGGAAGTCCACCTTGCCATAAGAGAAATAACCCTTAATCAATCCTGATGACAAAATAAAGTTTGGACAGAAGACAGGAAACCATTCCTGACTTCCGTGTATTATAATATCCGCAAAGCTAAGGCAGCTTACTGCCATTTTGTTATTTTTGGAGGCACAGGGGAAGGAAATAAAGATCATTCTTCCCTACTGGAAACTGCAATAGGGAATCTGGGGACCATTTCATGCAGAAAGAATAAGAACAGTGCTTTATTCCTGGATCACTTACCACCACCTTTCACCCAACCCCCAGGATGTCTTTTCTCTTCCTATTCACTAGCAAAACCCAAGGTGTATTGAGTGCCACGTGGTGAGCAGTTCTGCAGCCCTACATCCATTTTTCTGTGTTAACACCAAAGTCCTGAAAGGCTGTTTTAAATAGGTTTTGCAAATCTAAAAATGTTCAATGAACTTGTTGACTGAAAAAGAGCCAAGCTTATGATGAACTATTTCTCAGAACTTTCAGGCTTACGGGGTGTCTAAATCCCACACAACAATGGAAATCCCATTCATGTTAGGAAAGACCAGCTGCCACTGAATAAGCAAAGCCAAAGTGGGAAAACACACAACCTCAGGACATAGTCACAGAAAATTATATTGATTATTTCAGTAAATTGCTTATATTCAAATCCCCAATCCCTGGCAAATCTGCAAGACATCGGACAGAACTCCACACCATAGATATACCTCAGCCCTCTTTGATAACAAGAACTAAGTCAGATGGTGGTTTATCTCTTCTCCACAACAGATGATTTCTGCAAACCAGTAACCAGAATCAATAAGAGAACATGCTGCCTTTTCCAGGGTCTTCAATTTGAGACTGAGCAAGACCCAGACAGTCAGAAAGCTAAAAAGAAAACCTTAAGACATCCCCAGCAGGTCCCACTGAGAGGGGCATTGCTGAAAAAAAGTAAGGAGTAGCTTCCTTCACTAGGGAAGCGTTGCTTCAGTAATGACAAACAAAGCCAGTCTCAGAGGATTCCCCTTCTACATAACAGCCTTGCAGTTTCTGCAGGCGGAGAAGCAAGCAGAAGAAACTTGGTATAATGCAGAAACCAGAGACCAAAAGAAGGGTGAGAAATGTGGCGTACACCGAAACTAAGCCAACTGGCCTCCTTTTCACTCCTATATAAAACCCTTGGAAAAGGTTTGTCACAGTATTCTTGTGATTAAAATTCAAGTGTTGTCTATGAATAAATTATACGCAATCATGCAAAGATGAAAGCACCATTTTTGTCAGAAGTCAAATGAGACATACAGTCTTCCATTTAGTGATATACTGTCTTTGAAATCATTATAACTGACTAAGCTTGGAGTTGTTAACTTGGGAGAGAAGGGCAAGAGGGGAACATGCAAAAAATGGAGGGAGGAAGCTTTTTGCTTTTTGAAGGCTAGATGAATGTCAAAGTAAATGCACTGTTATGGGTGCAAAAGTTCTCTTACTATGCCTCTCGTGATGCAAGTATTGTTCCACAGCACCCAACACAAAATACAAAAGAAATCATTAGAATACATTCAATTTGTTGCTGAGAAAGGCAGTCACATTTTTCCCGCATGTAAAAGTAACAGGGAGGACAACACAGTTCTGGGATGATCTTTACCCCAACTTTGCAACAGATTTTAGAAAAAGGAAAAGAAATAAAGCTTAAGTTCTAAGCAAAAAACCCCTTTCAGATAGAAACTGTTGTTTTAAACAAAAAAAAGCCCAACAGCTACAAATTGCTTCCATAAAGATATCAAAGAAGTTGTTGCTGGAAGTAATTTTGGAATTATTCACCATTAAGAATAATAATATACCATTGATGAATGAATGAGAATCCACTACAGTCCAGTGGCAAAGGCACTGTGAACAATGTAGAAGCCAAGCTGAACTGCAGCATGCAGGAAAGTTGCACCTAGTGGCAGAGTTCACCAGCACAGGATAGGTATCCTATGATACCTACGTTATAACTATAGGTTGAGGACAACCAGGCCTCAGGAGCAAAAGCTGCAGGACTTTACATGAGGATTAAGGGAGCACCTAGAGTTGGAACGCTTTACACGAGGGAGGGAAACTGAGCTTCATTGAAAGGGGACCGAAAATTGCAGACCCAGTAGAGGAAGCCTCCTTTGTTGGTACCTTGAACATGGGAATATAGGGGACATTATACCCAGAAACTAAACAAAGTAGGAGTTACATATATGCAAAGCTGCAATCTGCCATTTTTATCCAACATCATGTGCTTACATCATCCCCTACCTGCTATCAGAGCCAAAACCTACCAATTCTGCATAAAAGAGTAGAAAGTTGGAAGGGCTTAACAGTCCTAAACTAGGTTATTAGCAGGTCATTTAAAATGATCAGTCACTTGACAAGGAACATGCTTAAAGCTTTAATAAGAGCTGAAAATCTTGGAAAACCTTTTTGTTGTCTATAAAGGTACTGACACAACAGATTCAATGAGCGCTTCTCACTCCAGTAGAGGCAATAAGGAAAAAAGTGGCTGTAGCAATAAATGGGAATAGAAGAGGGGAACAACAGTCTGACTTTGGCCAGCTAAAACAAGGCAGCTTTACTTATAACAGACACATATGATAGTCACATATATTGGGAAGGGATAGTCACATATTTTGTGAGGGAAAAAAATTCCAGATTGACTGGGGTGATACAAGTATCCCAACAGAATTGAAAACCGAAACATCTTTTAAGACCATTTGTCAAATCAGTGTCATTGTGCAAGGGTATCAGCCACACATTTTATTTGAAAAATATTAATTCATTGCAAGACTCCTTTATTTTACAAAAGCCTTGGAAGTGCTTGTAAACTTGACCTAAAAAGACATTTATTAGGGAAATAAAGCAAAACACATGTTTTTATGAGCTATAAAACCATTCAGCATCTATTCATTTAAGAGATAAATACATCTTGTATAACTTCATGTTTTCCATCATGAAAACCCAACTTACTCATGAGCAACACATTACTTTTTTCAAGCAGATAACATATTCTCCAAGATAATGGTTGCATAGCATAGAATTGTAACCCTCAGAAAAAGTCAGTAAGAACTTTCTTCTGTGAGTTTGGAATTTGTTTCACCAGTCTGTCATCACCCACACTGGCAGGCAGAGTTCCTTTTTGCTGTGAAAAAACACTACGCAGTGGTTGCTGTTTTTTTGTCCCCACTTAATGTAAAGTCTTCTCAATGATCAATTCCGCCCCCCGGCCTTTATTTTTTTAATGGTACTTATTACATTATCTCCACTTCAGCAGCTGCTCAGAAAGTAAGACAAGCCTATATTCACTGGACCATCTGTTTACCAGGGAGGAAAGATATTAACTGACCTTGCAGTCAGGGAGAAAGTGCAGAAAAAGTCTGCTTCTGTAGTGGAAAAAAATTGATTTTAATAAGCATCTTTTGTCACAAAGCAAGCAATGAAAGCACCAATGGCTTTTCTGTGTCTCTAGCAGAGAGAGTGCCATGGAAGGAAAACTTTCAAGCTTGAACTTTAGAGCATACAGCTTCCTTATATACTTACATATATGGAGAATACTTACACAGGAACGTTATCAGTGAAGAAAATACATCACACTTAAGAATTTATTTCAGATCTTTTAAACTATTCCTGGCTCTAGGAGTTTTGATTCTAAGCAACTTTGCTTGATCCTCATTATGTGGAGTTGAACTAGTGATCTCTTTCCATCTTGCCACAATTACATTAATTTCCTTTCACTTTTGCTATATTCTCAATATAATATGCTAGAACTGAAGCTGACTTCATGCCCCCTCTCTCTCCTATTATGTCAAACATTGTCTCTTCCTTGGTTCAATCAATCTTTGCAGCAAAAAACAATGGGTGTCACAGCACTGTAATCATTAGGAACACTTTCAGAGCATTTGAACAGACATAACAGCACACTGTCAAACTCCTAAGCAGAAGAATCAGAAGCAGTGCTATCGTTGCATGATGAAGTTTTTAGCATCGCTCCAGCAAAAGCATTCTCTGGGTTTCTAACAATCTGGATAGAAAACTTAGTTCTGATGGGATGGGAATAGGAAGTTTAAAGAATAAGCAGCAATTGGTTAATGTGGAAATGTAGTAATTAGTCAGACTCCAAGCAGCCAGCCATGCAGGCATAACCCAGTATGTCACCTTTTTCTCCTATTCAAATATTTATTGCGTATGTAGTTAAAACAAAGAAAAAGCACAGTCATTTTCATCGTAGCCCATTTAGATTCTCATCTATCAAAACTGAAAGTGCTTCAAACAAAAAAAAAAAAAATTAAATAAAGAGTGAATGAAGAAAGTCTCTGCAGGATAAAAGGCAAATTACCTTTGGTCTGCAGAAGACAGGATTGCGAAAGCAGAGAAAATGACAGCTGTTAACCTCACGCATGAGGAACACTTCTGGAAAGGGCCCAGAGTATAGGCTCCAGATCAAGGCAAATGAGAACAATGCTAGCAAATATACATATCCTTTAATAATGGTTGTTGTTATTTCCCAGTGGGTGGGGAAGACACAGAAGGACGAAACAAAGAGAAAATAGCTTCTTGTTAAAAGAGATAATTAACTCATCCCATAGCATCTAGCTCCAGAAAACTAAAAAAGATTACAGCAGTCCTGAGAACCATGCATTTATCCATCATAATCAGTGTAATTTGTCAATATAATCAAAAGACATATAACACTTTTCACTAAAAACAAGCCACCATTTTGTAATAAATAGTGTGATGCAAAGCAAGTTCACAATACTTTCACACAGCAGAAATCCAAAGTTTGTGTTGCTCCAGGCACATAAAGCAGGTATGAATTCAGCTTTAGTCTGCTCCTGCCACAAAAGCAGAAAAATCCAAATATAACAGTACTGTTATAGCATCACTAAACTACTGTGTCTTCTTTCAATTCCTGTTGAAGGGAAAGTACTAATGGAGAGAAGGCTATCACCACTGTATCCCAGGTACTTGAGGTAAGCAAGGAATTAATCTTATGTTTCTTTCCAAAGCACTTCAACTGCGGATTGTAACAGGCCTTTTATTTCTTCCAAAGATCAATAAAGATTTTTTTCTGGCATAGCACATATGGCAGGTAGCTCCTCAGCAAGGCTGCAGGAGACAGATATACATCCCCTAACAGCATTTCAAAACAAAACAAAGGCATCTATTTTATTCCAAAATAATACAAAACCAGAAAATATAAAGAGAAGTCAGGCAGCACAAAAGATAGGGCTCCCTGACTTGATGGTGTCCTATAACAACAACACAGGACTTTAAAACATCCGTGTTCTGAACTTTTTTGAACCTTCTAAGCAAGTTTCCTCAGCCTGTTTTCTCCTCTATACACTTTTTGTTGAATATTCTGCAACTTCCAATTTGCTTCCTTGAGGCTCATTTACAGTGCTTTTGAGCTATGTTTGCTCTAGAGCATAAGAAAGGAATTTTCTTTCAGACAGGTCCTAACCTTTGACATCCATCAGTCATCTGTGTTCCTAGCAGCGTAACTGAAAATTCTCTTGCAGACAAAGCTTTACTGGTTTCTGGAGTCTTTAAAACAAGGCAACGATTAAACTTTAAGAACATGGCTTCCACCTGGGAAGCATCCTGTGTTTCAGCTAAAACCAGGCATAACATAGCATACAGGTCAAGAATGAATATAACTCTGCTTATATCCCGAGGTCCTCATGGTTAAAAAAAAAAAAAGAAAAAAATAAAATTAACCACAATGGCCTCAGGCCAGCCTGTTTTCAGCTGTGAAAAACTGAGGCTTTAAAATTCTCAAGTTTGCACTCCACACCACCCAGCAAACGGAAACAACTTCCTTGAACTTTACTAATATGACTCCAAGCAGGCAACCATGTAGACTCTACAAGGAAGAAATTCAAGGCTCTATCCAGGTGGACCAAACTTGTAGGGTGACTAAGACATCTATTTGAAACGGATAGAGATACTAAGTTTGAGATTCTCTCACAGGTAACTGCACATTTCACTAATCTTGTGAAGAAACTCTCAAAAGTCACAAGTGAATGAGCTCCAACTAAAACAGAGGCAGCAATGGTCAAAATAGCATACGTAGTTTCTGGGCATGACTCCACTGACCTCCAGCGGGCCACACCCTCTTCATTCTCCAAAGCACTTCTAATTTTCACACTCAAGGCTTCACACTCAGCCAAGCTGCATAGTAGAGAACAAAAAACTTTTCTAGTGATGTGTGACAGCTAGCGGACAGGCACAAGTTGGGAATAGAAATGCTGCCTGCTATATACATTAGGAAACAATAAATTGCCTATTTCCAGTGAGATCTTCCTTGCTAAGAGGAAAAATTACGGCAGAGAATTTATCTGAATGTGTTCAGTGGTATGAAGCAAAGAAGTTCGACTTTTATTTGTGTCTGAAACAGATGAATGTGTTGTGTGTCTACAAATTTAAATAAAGTATATGCATGTAATTCACTGATATCTATTAATATATTTCTCTTATAATACAGATGTGGTTTATAAGAGTTTTCTACACTTTCAATTAAGAGGAGGTAACAGATGGTAAATACTTAAATTTAAATGATGTGTTTATCACAACAACCTTTGCTACCAAATAACAGCTTTCAAAGCTAGGAATCTGATTGCTGTAAGAAAACTAGAAGCTACTGAAGTACTTCAACAATATTGCAGACCCCTGGAAACGTTCACTATTACCGTGAAAATCAGTGTAGTGGCCTGTGGTAATCTGCTAGGATGTTGGTTTATGTTATCTTCTAAAAAAATTACCTCCACTCCCTCACGGCATCAGTGGAATTTTAAGGGCAGAATTTCAGCAAAGCCCTATCATCGGTTCACAGAAGCCTGGGGACAGAAAATATTATTTCTGCTTTCCTTTGTGTTTCTTGTGGGCTGTATGTAACCTTGCTAACAGGACAGAAGCCAACTAACTATGCCATAGAGAATTGTAATTACAATTTTTAGATCTAAGTTTTCTTCTATACCGTGGACAAGGGACAACAAAGCTAAAAATGTGAGCATTTCTAATTTCCTTATCCCGTCCATCAATAGAATTCAGCAGCTGGCCTGCTGGTTTATCAATCAGCTCTACTCAGATGCTGAAGCAGCTCAAAGGCAAGAAGAATGTGAAGCTTGTTTTTCTGTGATGGGGCCTCCCTACCAGAACATGGAAAAACAAAACCAGAAGACAGATGGGAGATAAAATTAACTTAGAAGGAAGTTTTCTAGAAGCTGAAGAACCGTGTTTGAATGTGCCAGTTACTACATGGTACAGTAGAAGGCCAAGACAGGAAGCATAAGACCAAGATGGGGAAGAAGAAACCAAGGATTGCTTATAACCTGATCTTACATTCTTGTGATATATTTGAAATTAACAAGAACATTATAGGCAATAACAGGTTATCATAAGGCATGCTGTAATAAATATTCTCTTTGGATGGAACATGAATGTCTGTATGCACAGGTCCTTAAAATCAGTCTTGGTCAGTCAAGTTTAAAACTGATTCTTTTCAGTTTTCTCCTAAATCTCTCTCATTCCTCATCCTTGCAACAGTGCACTCCCTGGCATGAAAAAGAAAGAAGTGGATGCAAAGGAAGAGGTTGAAGAAAATAGAAAGCTATTTTACAACCTTTATCCTCCTCGGGTTAGCTAACCCTCCCCACCTAACACCCCTGCCATTTCCAATTAATGCGATTACGATTTCTTAAAAAAAAAGTTTTTGCTATTTCTATTACAGAAGCAGCCAAAACCACATTCAAATCCTTCCCCTTTAGCAACATGAAGCGTACTTCACTGAAGTTAACAAGTAAACTTTAATCCACTGCAGAGAATACCAGTGGTTGAGAAGCTGACAGAAAATAAAAAAAAAAATAAACATTTTAAGAGCAAACATAAGCCCACACCCACAGCCTTCACTGAAAATGGTTAATCAGAAGAAAAATTGTATGTGCCTGGATGTCTTCAAACCCAGAGATGCAGCTTTCTGGAGATCGATGGCATTACTTGTCAGAAAAAATTTACTAGACAGTCCTGGGTGAAATTTAACAGCTTATGATATATAAGAGATCAGAGCAGATGATTCAAAGACGCCTTTTGGCCTGGAAGTCTATTAATCTACAGAAAGTGTAACACTGCTCTGTGTGGGGTGCAGGTGCCCACTGTGGGCAGTGGGGGCTGCACGGGGGCCTCTGTGAGGAGAGACTGGGGACAGGCAGCTCCAGAAGACCCATCACAGGGCACAGCTGAGATCTTCGGCCACGCTGCTGGCACTCCAGGGAAAGTGTATTTAAGAAATAGCAGAAAACATCAGAGAGGGAGGAGGAGGGAACAAAAAGGAGAAACAGCAGAGGGAACACCAAGGTCTGGGGAGGAGGAGCCGCTCCATGGCGGGGCACATATTCCCCATGGAGAGTCCATGCTGGGGCAGAGGAAAGGTGTCAGAAGAAAGGAGCAGCAGAGAGAAACTGCCAGCCTGACCGAGGACCCACCACCTCACACCACTCGTTGTTGCCCTATTGAAGAGGCTGAGCATGACCTGCAGCCATAACAAGGGAGAAAGGAGACAGGAATGAAGGAGTCAAGTTGAACCTGAGAAAGGGGCGAGGAAAGTTGTGGTTTTAATGTTTGTATTTTTGTTTCCCAGTACTGAATCAGTAATTAAATATTAATTTTAAATAAAGTTTCTTTTCCCCAAACTAAATCTGTTTGGTTCATAACACTAGTTTGTAAGGGATCTGCATCTGTCCCCACCTTGAACCATGAGCTTTCTCACTCCTGTTCTTCTTATCTTCTGCCTCCATCCCACTGACGCGGAGGAAGTGAGTGAGCGGACGGGTGGGAGTTTGGCTGGTAGCAAAGACTAACCCACCACATGCTCAAAAAAAGAAAGTCTGTGGAACTCCTGAGAGGAAAATAAGTTCAATGCACATCTATGAAGCTTCCCAGTCTGAGTATATTTGATCACTTTTCAAATATGAAGACTAGACAAGAGAGACTCATATATCACTTGCAGATCATCTTCCTGGCCATTATTATTATGCAGTTTACCGTGGTCATCAAATTCCCTGCTATTCTGTTATCACTACCATCTGTATAGCATCATATAATAATAATAATAGATTGCATAAAAAGAATTTATGATGCAACTCATCAGCTGAAGTTTGCTCTTGCACTTTCAGTCAACACTAGATCATTGATATCAACTCCTGCTAGAAAATGAACATTTTACACTGGTAACATTTTATGCATTGGCATAATTTGTGCTGGGTGGTTCTATGGCTTTTGAGAGGAGAGACTGTGACTTCAAAACTTTTGTATGAAAGAATAAGAAAATATAAAGAAAGCATTAATTATTTATCAACTGCAAGTTTGCTTGTGATTTAGACCGACTAAAACATCTGAGATGCAATATATCAACTAAGTTTGAGAGTAAAGACAAACGGAATGTTTGCAGGAGTCAAGAGTTCAAAAAGGAAGTAGTAAGAGACATTACAGCAGCTAAGGTACCAGAACTAATCACAGGGAAAATGGTTCACTGCCTTTAATCACCAGCTATTCAAACTTTATCACAAAGTTGAATTAGGGAATAGGAAACCACGTAAAAATTTGCACACAAATAACACTAAGTCTGGATGAGGGAAAGATTAGTTGTTTCCATTGAACAAACTTCAAAAGTTTGCTATGGAGATGTATAGGAAGATGTATGGGAAGAAAAAACTAACTCCCGATACAAGCAGCTACATTGTCATTTTGTAAATTATACAGAACTGTAAATAATTCACGTCTTACAGCAACTGTTATTTCTGTAAAAGCAGATTACTACCTTTCCCAAGAACAATTCTTACGTAATTAAAAGTAATATTTCATAATGTTGTAGCTCATATCAAGAACATAATTCTAGGACTTAATTACACAGACATTTGGTATATTTTTCTATTTTGTGATTATAGAGGGTGGGATGGAGGCAAATTATTACCTCCTTGTTGGTCTCTGATATAGACAAATTTCTCAACAAATACTATGCAAATATTGTTTCTAGGATAGCTCTGGTTTATTCCTCAGTTCATCTAATATTCAAATCTTTAAGATCCTGTAATGACTGCCTTCCTAAAGTGGATTCCTTTTACTTCTAATGAGATATACCACTGAATACATTTATTTCTATTTGTGGAGTAAAACTTTGCAATAATGACATATATACATTTGACTGTGTATCCTTGAACTACTATTCTGACTACACTTAAGGTGCGTATCTTATTGTGTTAAGAAAAAAAGAAAAGAACAGAACTGATGATATCTTGTTTTGAATCAAAAATTGGAAAAGGAAATAGAGATTTTTCTGCTTCTTCCATGAAGACGTAAGTACTTACAAAGCACAGCAGTAATACTTTGAGGCTAAATCATTGAAATAAAAGCAATCAGGATGTGGTTTGGAAAATTCTGAAGTCTAACCAAGTAAATATGTATTAGAGACATGTAAGTCCTTTTTCTTTCCTTTTAACCATTCCCGGAAGACAGTATTTTCTGACCTGTTTTTGAATGCAAGCTCCTTCTTGGTTCCTCAGGCCCCTCAATTGGTTGGTCAGCAAGGAAAACTCGCGCCTGGTCCACAGCATTGAGAATGGTTTGCTCTTTATCCTTCAGTTCACGCCTCAGTGCCTTTTGGGAAGGGAAAGAAGAATGCTATTTGTAACTGGATCTTATGAACAACAGATACTATACCATTTTTTTCTGTTTTCACCTCTCTGATCAGACCTGTCTAGTGAGTGAGTAATAGCCAACGTGTCATTCAGACTGCAAGATAAGATGTGAATTTTACAAAACAGAAATGGCAAGAAATTAATTAAGGCTAGAAGGGTAATTTCTATAGAATTGACTTGAAGAATTGAACACAAGAAAGATGATGATGGTAGGTTTAAAAACACTCACCTAACAGAAACTGAAACTACTACATTCAAATTCTAAAACAAAAAAATACAATTAAAGAGTTTATTGCTATTGACAGGATTGCTAATATATTAATAGATTACTACAACACACTATTTTTTCTTTTTTGGTAGCTGGAATGACAGAAAATTGCATCTACTGAAACGTCAGAAGATAATTTCATACTGCTAAAAAGAATTGCGAAGTACTTTACATTCGTTAGAAAATGCTACCTTATATTTGTCTCCTATTTATTAATGTTTTTAAAACCTAGAAGATATGTAACCAGGACTTTTGTGATGAGAATACATTCTGAAAAAACATGCTTCAAATTAGCCAAAAATATTTTGAGCCTTATTATGCAGAAACAATTGAGCCTTATATACAGAAAAAAATCAATTTATCTTCAAGATGTTTTCATACTAATGGAAATGAATTTCAGCATATTTTGTTCTCCAGCAATTATGACTTTTTTTAAAGGGTTAAATGTAACCACTCTTTTTTAAAAAAAGCGTTCATAAGTAGTCAGCTGTAATGTTTCTTATAAAGCATTTTCTTCCATTCGATTTTTTAAGTATAAATCTGTCCCACCTAGAAGGAAACTGCATTGCATGTTTTATTTGCATTACTTTCTACAAATAAAAACACAGAAGAAGAGACTTTAAATGTTACTAAAATGCTATCCTTAGTTTTTTCCAATATATTTTTTAGCTCTAATTACAAAATCAAGGCTCATTTTGCTGACGCAATCTGCTCAGGCCCTATTCCAGCTCAAGAAAAGCAGTTAGTCCATGTTCACAACATTACATAACAAAATGAGTGCTTTCCACTACAGAAAATTGTGAAAAACAGTTACCATGAAAGTCTCACAAATGCTACCTTAATCCTCCCCATCTGTCTCTTGATGCCACAAAAAATTAAAAAAACCCTACCTCTTGACTTTAGCTATTTTTCCCCCCTTCTCCCCTGACTTTATTCCTTTATCCTCATCATCTTCCCAAATCCTGCAATTCTCACTCTACTTCTCCTCCAAATTAAATAAAAAAAACCCCAAACTCAACAAAAACACTGAAAATATGCTAACCTCCATTACATTTAGGAACTTACATTATACAGTCCTATCTTTAGTAACCATTAACTATTGTCTTTAAACAAAAAACTCTTCAGAACAGTGTTATCTCTACATGCTTTTGTATAGCAATAAGAATAAGCCTTATTCCATGTATGATTCAGTATATACATTTAATAAGAAAAAAAAATTGTAATTTAAAAACAAAGCCCTACTTTGCAAGAAAGAAACTGAAGTATTGTAAAAGCAACATTCCTGAAGAATCCCTTCAAATCAGCACAGTATGTGTCAATATTTTAATTTTACATAACGTACATTAGAATAAGACTCTTCCAAATCACCCTTATTTTCCAAATCATGAAAATGTTCTCTATGCAGGAATTTGTTTCAGGAAAGAAGGAAGACAGGAAGCCATTATCAGTTCTGTGCAATTAAGGTGCAAAAACTACCCATTTAAAAAGCTTTTGGTTAGTAGAGCCTGTGTGGATGCACCATAAAAACAATCTTAACTTTTAATTTCAAAGATTTTTGTCAGAAACAGAGGGGTGAATACTTTACTTCAGTGTGAAGTAGGAGATCTTTCTGGAGTTACTTTTTTTCCTCCATGCAATTTCCCAAATATTTTCCAAAGCATACAAGAAAAAGGAGGCTATGACAGATTTTGAGCCTACTAATCAATTTCAGCAGTTAGAAATAATCTAGAGATGGATCTCTTTTGCTGTGCCTCTCCTGTTTACCTTCACATATTGTATTCATCAATTTCTCCTGATCACCCTCAATAAAACTTCAATCAAGTTTGACCTAAGAGACCTTGGATTTAATTCTCTGTCCCCCTCCAGCATCCCTGCCACTGAAGCTCTTCAAATTGAGCTTGACAACACAAAGATTTTAAGACTTCAGCCCATCAACTCCAAGTCATCCATGGCATTCATTAATATATCTTGACAAAGAAATCTTTTAGCATGAAAGAAACCTTGCACATGAAATGATAATACTGACATAATTTAGTAGTAAAGAAGAGTATCTTGAGCATGCCACAGACTTCTTATATTACAGCTTATACATTTTTTTTTTCTTATGCCACCGACGCAAAACTAATTTTTGGAACAGCCACTCAGACTTAAGTAACTTTATTCCTTATTTCTTAGCAATACTCAGTATATCTCCCCATCTCTCTCTTTCTGCCAGTAAACAAGAATGGCAATGAGAGTATATGATGCAAGAATAACCAAATATATCAATAATATCCTCTTTACCTTCCAGGCAAACCTCTCTGCAACAGAATAAAAAAGGAATTCACTTACAAATCTAATCTCGAGCTCAAATATCACCTGTCTTGAGTGGACTGAAGAAAATCTCACCTACAAGAACACTGCAGAGTAAAAGTAACTCCTAAAAAGCTCAGCAAGGCACTTAAGAGCTGCAATACTGAATTTGATTATTGCAGTAAAGATTTTTATATAATAAGAAGTGCAACCATGTATTTTGGTGTTTTATTTAGTTTTGCAAAAGATACCTTCCCAATGGCTACTCAGAAGGGATGCACCTCTTTGAGTAGAGAAGTATATTACTGTGTCACTTCATTCCCCATTGTTTGTCATTAAGGACTACAATAGTTAAAGCATTCGTACAGCTTTGAGCGTAGCACAGGTTTTGGCAGAGAGAGAATTCTTTCCCTGTAGCTAGCTATACCTTTCTGGGAGAAAATTAGAAGAAAATTAGCAGAAAATTAATACTGGAGTTTTGGTATAAATTAAATAAATAATAAGTGAAGATATGGCGAAAGACTTAAGAGAGGCACCTCAAAACTTGTCACTGAAACTGTCCATTTATAAGGTAAACACATGGATGCAAGCATTTTTTGAGTCCTGTGGGTATGCAGATGTGAATGCAAAATGAAAATGTGAACACTGAGCACATAGCACAATTTTTTTTCCCCACATGATGTTCCTTTATATTTATAAAAGTACAATGATATTTTAAACGTATCTTGGTCAAACAAACAGGGGCTGTATGCAACTTCGAACATAATTCATACCACCATATTTCATACTACAATTCAAAATTGTACATTTACTGTATACTTTAGGTAATGGTCTAAAATGCAAGCTTCACTTTCCTCAGTAATCTGACAGGTTCCAATCGTTTTATTGCATTTGCACATTCATTCTTATTTCCTACGTAAACAAGGACATGGATTTTTAAAGACTCCTGGAGAAACCAACACCAATCTTAGATGTTCTTGATTCTTACAACGGAAAGGGAAAAAAACCTGGAAACTTAAAATCTGGTGTGCTGATGCAGTGTCAACACAAACAGTTTTCAGAGCTGACCTTAACTAATACTTGTCAAGAATAATTTAAAAAATCCTCCTTTGAGACCCGAAAGAATTTTTCCACTGGTAGATGGACAGGGGCTCACAAAACTACACTCTTGAAACAGTTTATGAAACAGCATTACACAAAGCAACAACTACGAACAGCATTGCAGGATTCATTAGAGATTGCAAGATTTCTAATGTAAAAACTAACTCTTCGTACAAGCTAACATTTTTTAACTTACTGTCTGAATTTATAGACCGGGAATTTGCCTAAACCAAGGCCTTCCAAAAATTTCTGTTGGGAATGCTTTGTAGCAGAAGCCTTTTCCACTCATGAAAAATTAGACAGCAAGAAAAACTTTTGCTATTCACACATCTTTACGCTGTTTAGTGTACCCTGTAAGCACCTATATCCTTCAATTGCATCTTAAAATTATTTTTCAAGCATAGTAAGTGGGCTGCCAAAATTATGCACTGTTGATTTACAGCCTCTTTTTTCCTCTTTTGAATTGCACAGGCTTGTATAGAATAATTCAAGGAGCAGATCAGCTTAATAGTTCCAACAGATGAAGGCAAAGCTAATTTCAAAGAAAACACATGGGATGTTTCTTAAAAACAGAACATATTTAAATGAGGTCTCATTATGCACTTTTTCAAGGAAGTAAAGATGCACGTTATTGTAACTCGTATCAGTTTATCACATTGTAGTTTTATGTGCCAATCAGCAGCTCCTGTAGCATTTAACTACTTAGTCATCTTTATTCTGCACCGGGTGCTTGAGAAACTCCTGTTACTTTTATACACTAAAATGAAACGGAAAAAATCATCCATGGCATATAATAGGATGGGGAGAATAAGTAGGATGATTAAGAAAACTTGAAGAATGGAAAGAGGAGTTGTTTATAAAGATGACACAGAGATCAAGGTTGTGACCGAGTCTCTGCCAGCTGTTTGCATCATTAAAGAATCAGCTAGAAAGAAAATAAGCGTAGCATGTTTAAAAGCTGCTCCTTCATGACAGACACTATTTAATCTAATATATATATATATATATAAAATTTCAAAAGTAAGTATTTTGGTCTCTGGACACATCTCTACATGAAAGTCAGTTTTATAATGTATCTATGCCAGCTGATAAAGAATACATTCAAATACAGAGCAGTATTTAATTTGAGATGGTGCACCTCACCATGCATTTACCTTTTATTACTTCGTACTTAATCTACGTTGCAAGAGAAATAATGAAGGAGAAATATGGTGCCTAATATATGACCATTAATACCTGGAGATAAATAGAGACACGTGCAGCACATTGGACTTCAAAGCTGAGACCCAGTCCTACATGTTCTGATAATGAGCGACAAACAGCGACCAACACCAGAATAAGGAAAGGAAGGCAAAGATCAAAGTGCGGACAAAAAAAAAAACAACCCAAAAACGGAAACTGTTTGCCTCCATAATAAATATATATTGAGTATTTCAGATATTTTTTTTTAATAGAAAAATCTAAAGAGAAGTTTAAGTTTTGGAAGCTTATCCCCTGTCACTTGCAAAAGACTTCTCAAAAAGTACCAAAGACAAGTGAGTGACAAAGGCTGCATTTCTCTGAATCGTCTCTCGGTTTACCATTTGCTGCCTCTATTGCTGTAGTGGCAATACAGTGTCCAAATAGGACAGCAACCACTAGGGTACAACGTGAGAGTAGACTTGGAACTCACATCCGTAGAAAATTCCTTCTTTGACTGCACGCCCAGGGAAACTAAATTGACAGGAATATAAGAGCACAGATGTGGTCAAAAGAGAGAATTAGACTACGTGTAACAGTGATCTTTTACCAGAAGCCAATAAATGTTAGCTTACTTAAGACTTTCCCTTTGATTTATACCAAAAAAAAAAACCAACCCAAAAAAACCCCAACCCCAGAAATAAAAATAGAATAGCAATAACCGGGGAAAAAAAAGAAACAGGGGTATTTCTTCACTGAGACTATTTGTCCCTTGATAATTTCCCTTCCAAGTCTGGTCTATGGGTGAGTGCCTGTGGTCATGGCTATCCACTGAAAATATCACCCACCTCTGTATACTCATTAATTGATATGCATTACATGAAATAATAATCTATAACTAATTCACAAAGTGCTTCACAGTAGTACAGGGAAAGAAACAGAAGATGGAGAGCATGCTTTATCATCTACTGGTCAGACTTACAGATGTGAAATATGAAGCTGTTACTAACATTTTAAAAACTAATACACTGACAATCTCAAACCTGTGTATTTATGTGGTGACACCTTAATTAAGAAAAGGTAACTGACTTCCTTCTGAACTTGTTAAAGTAGTTAAAAAACTGTGAGGCTATTTTCTTCATTTTCTTCGAGTAGGATTTTAAAATCAGAAAAAGACGTTTTGAAGCCTGTTTGGCAAGTTTTAACTTACAAGAACCTTGCAGAGGCTTTGAAAGGACTCCTTTGTGCACTAGAAAAGAATCCAATACTACATCGTAATGGCAGAAGTAAGCTTAATTTTCATACAGATGGCATCCAAAAGGACATTAAAAAGCTTTCTTGAATTAAGGAGTACAAGGCTACACTTTTTCTTAAAAATTAAAATAAAATTTGTTATTCACTCAGTTAATGATTGGCCAAGAAAGAACCTCTATAGCATCTTCTGAAGGAAGAACTGCTGCAAGTAATGCAATCCTTAGAGATGCTACAGGATCTAAATCCAACTAGGGATGAAGGGAGACACTGCTTAATTGAGCAAAGGTTACAAAAAATGAGTCCTAATGATGGTCATTAATATGTCTTCCAGCACCAATAATCTTATGTAACTGGATTTCATATTCCCTAGTCCACTGAAATGAGACTTTATTTGTGTTTCTAGGTCAATGATAACCAAGCCTTGGTTGCCCTGAGAAGTTTGGAGGGCTTGACAGAGCGTAGTCTTAGGAACTGGAAAATGTGGAATGCTTGCAGCTCTCTTTTTTTTTTTTTTTTCCCCAATATGATTTGGAACTATGTTGGAAAAAATACCATACTGTGCATCCCTGAGCTGTTGCCAAAGACATTATCTTCAAAACAGTTTTCCTAAATATATATGGTTATTGTTCTTTACACAAAAGTTATCTGAAAAGACAGAGATCTCATTGTGTTAACATAAATTACAACCATTCTGGATTTCTCAAAAAAGGTTAGTGGAACCCTGTTGTGATTGGTTTGCAACTGAAGTTGCTTTGTTAGGTCTTTTTCCCTTCTTCAAGAAAGCCATTTTTTGAATATTCAACCCTTATTTCGCATTTCACTGTACCAAGAGAAGGATATCCTTTCTGTGGCTAAACTTTCTCTCTTATCAATGAAAATATTGACCAGGACTGTTAAAGGGACAGCAATTTATTTTTCGTTTGGTTTTACGTGCTCTAATTTTTTAATGGAAAAAAAGAAAGTATCATATAAACAAAATAGAACAAAACATTTCTTTTGCTCATCCAGCCAGTTACTAAGCTAACTAAGTGAACTTTGGTCCAAAGCCATTGTCATACGACAGCTAAAAAAGGGCATGAGAATCATTAGATTTGATGGCTTGAACAAAACTACACAAAAGAAGTAGACTAAAACAGGCTTGTTTCACATTGCTATGCACAGGAAAAAAAGTAAAGTTTTTAACAGTGCTTTTAGAAAAAAATATCTATTTAACATACCTAATCAGGATTTAATATACGAATTCATCCAGGTTGTACCACAGAGACAGCAAAAATGTCCGAGTCAGAGTATGAAGCCTGACAGAGACACAAGCTCTTGAAGCTTTCCACTCTTCGGGTGATGGAAAAAAGTATTTACTTTTACACAACAGCAGTAATCATCCTGCTAGCAGTGGAACCAATTTTCAAATGCCAAACTGCTTTTAAATACACATTCAGTTTTACATCAAAGGACTACAATGTGCTTTTGGTGAAGGAAAATTAATCCCACCAACCTTTATTATGGAAAGATGACAACCACGCTGTATCAACAACCTTGAAAGACTAGGTTTGTTTTTTTCACCCCTTTTTTTTTTTAACCCTACTCTGAGCAAAGTGGTGGCTGGGTTTGCAGGGCAGAAAGAGAAATGAACATGCAACTTCTGGTTTGGATTTTTTTCTGGAGAAGATTACACAGTTCATACTAAAAGGATTAACCAGCAAGTTGTGATGTTAACACATTTTCTAGTAATTTTTCCCTGCTGAGCAGATGTTGGAAATACTGGCACATGACCCAGAGACGTGCTTTAAGAATTACAGATAATCAAACCCTCCATTTTAGATCAGATCCAAATAACAGCTCTTCAAAAGTGAAATACCCTTGAACACTAGGCCAAGGTTCAAAACAAACTGGAGAAGAAAATGCCATCTACATATCACCTATGCAGTTCACAGAAATATTTTCAGGGTTTTTTTTGTAAGACACACACACACACATACATACAGCTGTAAAACAGTTCACTGTGCCCCGATGAATTATAAAACAGTAATACTCTCAATGAAACCACTTGAGTCCTACAGTTACTGCTCCGCAAAAACATTTGAGGCTGGAGCTCTGCATCGCTGATGAAAGGTCAGGTTACGTAGTACTGATGTGCACCTTACTTCAGGAGAGGCACACCAAAGCACCGACCCAGAGATAAGGAAAACTGAACAGCAGTTTGAAAGTTCCCATTTTATTCTGGACTTCATTATTGGTTTTAGAAATGCTACTGATGACATATATTCCCAGAAGAACCCAACAACTTAACAATGAACAGTTTAACAAATAACGCGTTTCCAGTCATTCGTTTCAGGCAGTCAGGTATTGCTTTGTCATTGACTAATATCATCAGACTAGAAAGATGACAGGTTGTGATGTAGCAATCACTTCACAATTATTTTGTATTTCAGATATTTTTATAGTTAGCTGAAAGGACAGAACCAGGTCTAGAGCAAAATCAATTTATACCACCTCTCCTGTCTCGATACTTGAGCAGGACCTGGAGTCTACTTTAATAAGGGGCTTCTCTTTACAAGTGACTAGATGGCAAAAGTGATTTAAAAATCTGACATGAGATACAAAGGCTTTAAAAAGCTCAACCTTCTAAGAACTATTAGACTTTTAACATTAGTGTGTGATCTAGAAACTCGGGACTACACTTAAAAAAAAAAATCCAAAACATAAAACAAAGCCAACCAAATGGAAACAGTATACGCAGGAAACCCTAATAGTCTCCTCATTCCTCCATCTTCAAAGCAGCTTCTTCCTTTTAGGAAAATTTGTTGGCTTCTGTTGCTACCACAGGTGGTTTTTTATTATAAAAATACAAGAGTAGCAACCTTTTACTATCTGTGAACTACACTGAATATTTTTTTTTTAATTTAAGTGTTGTTTTAAAGAAAAAAAAAAGGTTCAGCAACAATGACCCTTTAGATGTGTACGCTAAAGAAATAATGACAGACCTTCTGCCATTTTATGTGAAATATGTGAAAAACATCTATCATTCCTATTGGTACAAAGGATTTGTTTGATGTTGAATACTGGCAACATCTAAAAACTGAAGTCATCTTCCTATATAGAAGAAAACAAAAGTGAGTTGATGGTATCTGTGGAATTAGCATGAAAATGAATTGCCAGTAATTTTTAAGACATTTCTCCATTCTGTAAGTATATGGAATTAGAATAAATTCCACTATCTATGCAACTCTGGGAAAAACACACCATGGATTTTCACAAAGAACCCAGCTTCAAATTCTTGGAAGACACAGCCTCCGAGGATTCTGTAATCCAGCAGAAGCATCATGGGCATTCACGTACATCTCTGATTGACAGAAAGTGGGAAGTAACCCCCTCTACTTGCTCCATTTTCTTTTGCCTGTCCCCAAAACCTCTGCCACTGGCTCCTGTCAGAAACAGGACAACAGTTTATATGAAACTTAGGGACAAGCCAGAACCTTTATTCTAACATATACAAGAACTGGTGTCCAGACAAAGGGAACTGACACTAAGAAATCAGCAAAGATGCAATGCCATTTTAAATAAACCCCAAACAACCCCACAGGAAAACATCACTGTACAGTGCCAAATAAAGCATTTCAGTGAGTCTGTTTCAGAGGCTTTTAAAGAGATTATACTCTCTAAAAATCAGCCTTGAAGACAAGGCAATATATCATCAAAATAAGGATCCTTCCATTTCAGATGAAACTGTTTTCTAGAGCTATCTACAGAACAGAAGATACATTTCTTCCACAGTCTTCAAAGTTTTACCTCCTTTGAAGAAGCAAGGGAAATTTGTGTTCTCAATGCCAACTCTAATTAGCTTCAAACTGTGAAACTGTGAAGTGCATAGCATATAACAACATAGCTTTGGACAAGTTATACTACTCAGTTACATAAACCTCAACAAATGAGGTTATGGTGGAAACACTGTCAGAGTGTCAAATTCACATCTCTTCTTTATGGGTAGCAACTGGTATAACTTCTGCTTTTTATATCAGACAATACTCGCAGGGAAATGTGCGGGAGGGATAAAAAACAAAACAAAGAATTTTTTTTAATGCCTTCTAAACACACAATGCCTCCAGCCTGACACAAGACACACAAAACATCTGCTGTACATTAAATGGTTGATTACTTAATTTAGCAAGAGCACTCAAATATTCTATTAGCACTAGTAACCACATATATCTGCAGCGTCTTGCACTACTTCCCTCCACCATGCAATGGTAACCATCGGTCTCTTCAACATGAGAGAGAAATTCCTCTTTCTTTGCTTGCCAGCAACAGACAGGTTTTGTTTAGCCTGTGTTATTACTGAGCACTGATGAACTGTCAGCGTTAACAGACCATCAGATTCTTCCTTCAAACTGAGATGATAACACCATTAACATGGTATAATAACATTAATATGGGCGCTGCATTGTTCTTGTTAAGAGCAGTCAAACTCAGGTCACCTTTTGCTCATTTGGGTGACTAAAATTTCCTCTGCCTTTCTTCAAACAAACATCAATGGGACAAGTCTAATATGTTTGGTCTCATAAGCTACTTTACTATTAAATAGTACCTACCATATTACTGCAGAGGTCTTGAGAAAGATTTTTAGTAATTACAGTTCAAATCCCAGACATTCAAGAGCAACTTTATGGTATGCAGCACTATGAAAATATTCATATATATGAAGATCAATATATGAAGTTCAATGTATGAAGATCGGATGTACTTTGTGAGCATGCCCATGTCACATCTGAGAAAGGCTTCCCGTAACATCAGCCTTAGTGCAAGCGCACATCAGAGTCCTCACTGATGAATTGCTATCATCCAAAATAAAGGGTTGTACTACATGACATCACCTATGAATTATAAATAGTCAGAAAAGTGAGATCACTGCGAAAAGTCTCAGAGGAGCACCTCCTGTCTGACAGTTGCGTAAGGGGAGGAATATTTCCCCTCTGCAGGAGGAAGCACAGGCACCAGAGCCCAGCTGAATGCTAAAGCATCAAAATGCTAGAGACCAGTTGCAATTTGAGACTACCTTTATCTGCTTTTTGGGTTCGGTTGGGTATGTATGCATGTATGCAAACATGACAGAGGAGTGGAAATACTTTCAGAAGTGGAAATCCTTTCAGAAGCCGAAATCCTATCAAAGCTAATTACTCCTCTTTCTTAGAAACAGTTGCTTTGGTTTCTCTTCAGAAGCAAATGGTCTAGACAGACAACTGAATAATTACTAAACAGTCAACAATCTGTCCTCTACTGACGGATTCTCCCTGTGCAGCAGAATACCAGTGTTGGGGACAGGCAGCAGAAAAGCAGCTACACTGGCTCTGAACAAAGGTGCTGTGTCACCAGGACCGGCTGCAAAAGTCATGTAAACCAAATGATGCTCAAAGGAGGGAAAAAAAACGACTCAGAGTTCAACCCAGAAAGTTTTCCCCTGGCGGACTACAATTCCTTATTATGCTTGCACTACGATCTAACTCGGGCTTTGTGTTACATGCTCCCCTCTCCCTGATTCCCTAATCTTTTCTCTCTTAGTTATTTTACATCACCAAGGTCTACCCCTCCGCCCCTTGTCTCTTTTTGCTCTCCGCTTTTCCACTATAGCTTCCCATTTTCAAAATTATCTAAACTGATAGAGTATTTGTAAAGCTTATACCACATACTTCGTTACTGTGATCAGGTTATACTGGATCTCTGGTTTTGGTCACTTCTCCAAAATTTCCTGTCTCTGGATCACGTGCCAGTATTTCCAACATCTGCTCAGCAGGGAAAAATTACTAGAAAACCACCACTGCAAAAAATAAGCACTGGGAAATATTCTACTCAAGACAATTCTCCAGGTATATTTGGGAGAGACACAAGGAAGGAATACCTCAAGGGCAACAAGACTGTTTCCCTCTGCTAAGTCACCTCCTTCAGCTGATTCTAGTTGCCATCAGAAGCTACGGGAACATGAAAAAGCTGAATTTGACACNGGGGGAGGGGGGGGTGGGGGGGGGGGGGCAAAGAAAAAAGGAAGCCCCAACTATAACATGTCACATGTTCTATGGCACAGCAGCAGTGCAGCAGGTACCACAACGTAGTGGTGGTGTGTTTGGGGTTTATTTTTGGTGGGTTGGAGGGGGTGTGCGCGTTTGTTTTAAGTAGCAGAAGACTTTTCCTCATCATTAATTACATGGAAAACAAATAACAAACAGAAGTTCAGCTGAGAGTTTTAGCCTCTTGTCAAACAGGGAACATCCAAACTTCTTACAACGCGCAATAGTCTCTATCGCTTTATTAGTTCCACTTCTGCCTCCGCAAACGAAACTTGTCCAACACAACGGCCTCGCTGGGTTTTTGCATTTTCAAATAGGTGATCTAACAATGTCTCATAAAAACAACGGAAAACCCAGCTGGACCTGTAAAATAAACTAAGCAGATAAGCAAAAAAATATGGCTGCTTTCAGTCAACCCTACCAATAAGAAACTAGGATTAAAACATTGCTGGGCATTCAGTATACATATATTAATAAAAAACACAGGGTAAACCTGCTTGAAAATTGACAGTTTTGCAAATTGTGTTAAATCATGCAATTACAGGGTTGTGCCCTCCTACTACCCAACTGAGTTTGTTATTTGATTTTAACTTACTGTTTTTTTTAGTAGAAAAAAATTGAAATTGAAATAATCCAGGGAAAGTTCTTCCAGATATCCAGGGAAACTAAGAAGAAATCTTTGCCTTATTGTTCCCTATCACAAGTTCTTATAATAGCTGTTCACATCAACCATATTCCTTGATTAAAAAAAAAAAATTCTATAAGCATGATTAATTGTTAATTTGGAAAAAAAAATAGGCTTNGCTGTTCACATCAACCATATTCCTTGATTAAAACAAAATTCTATAAGAATGATTAATTGTTAACTTGGACAAAAAATTAGGCCCTACTGAACCTTATTGCAAATGTTGTCATTAACCATTGTTTTGGATGACTACAAAGTTGTTTTCTGTTTATGAGAAAGAAGACATTTAATATAACTTGGGGTCAATTTGGGGTCACTTAGCGAAAGACACTACTACTTAAAAGCAGACTTCTGTGAAGCAAGACATATTAAAGTTGACTTAGTTCCACAAATACCTTCCCAAAGAAGGCAGACACATTAGACAGATCACAAAACTTATTATAGAATCACAGACAAAACTTATTGTAGAATCATAGAATTGTTACTTATATTAACTCACTTCATTTCCTTTCTCTGTTTTGTTTCTTTTGTTTCTCCAGTAAGAAAAGCTTTTTGGTTTTTTAGGTTTTCAGGCAAAGAATTGGAGTATTTTACATGTAGTAAAACCAACATCTATTAAACAGGATATCTTTTTCTTTAGAAACTAAGAATTTGAAACCATAACAATTTCTCATTAAGAAGCAAAAAAAACCATGCAATCAAATTGTTATTTTTAGTCCTCAATACTTGGAGACACGCTGTATGCTGTGGCAAAGTTACCTAGTAAGGGTATGGAGAGAAACAGAAGCAATAAGTGAAATGCTGAAGGTATAAACAATAACACTAAGAACCAACACAGGGAACCCAAAAAACTAGAATTGGTTTTAGTGACTGGATGCCATTAGGAATAACAAAAAGTATTCTGATATATCTATTAGNCACAGGGAACCCAAAAAACTAGAATTGGTTTTAGTGACTGGATGCCATTAGGAATAACAAATTATATTCTGATTAACAATATTTACCAGAAATGTAAATATCAACTTAAAGCCATTTAAAAAAAGAAAAAAAGTGAAAATGTGCAAACTAGCAGTGCAGCAAGACACCTATGCACTGGTCCCTTACCCCAGAAACGCTTAACAAAAAGTGTACACCATAAATACATATTTTAAAACCAGTAAAGGAATTACACTTATTTAGTTAATTTATATTATATATTGTAATGGGGTGCTCTAGCTTCAGTGCTTCTAACTCAGGAAAGAAGTAATTGCTTTCTGAGAAATCTCTTCACTTTCATCTCCAAGTATAATCAAAATGCGGTAAGCATGTTTATTTGCTATATACATAGATTCTTAGACCACACACATTATCTTGGTACCCAAACTTTTCCAGGATAGCATTAAGCAATGTAATTCACATCTGCTCTGCGTTTATTCTTTTATTTTCTCCCAGCAAGAAAAGTACCTTTGTTTTTACATACCGAGGGGGTTTGTTTGTTTGTTTTAAACACTGTGCTGTGTTTACTACCAGCCATTCCTTCATGTAAGTTTACTCCACAACTTTAGATCCAGTGTGAAGATAAATAACTTCTTCCTCCTCTTCCAGTGCTGCTGCACCACCACCATGAAAAGCGGGGGAAAAGTGGGAAGACATGGGTGAAAGAAGGGTCTGAGTAACTGCAGCTAAGCAACTATGCTCACCGGACTAAGAATCTCTTAGCAGCCAGAAATGTCAGAAGGCATTATCTGTGTGCTCATACAGAAGAATACAAGAAATCAGGCAAAGGAGGCAGGACACCTGCATGGATGAGCAAGAAGCTTCTGGAAAAACTCAAATGGAAGAAGGAAGTTTACAGAATGTGGAAAAAGGGACTGGCCACTTGGAACTAATATAGGAACGTTGCCAGAGTACGCAAGGATGCAACGAGGAAGGCTAAAGCCCATTTGGAATTAAACCTGGCAAGGGGTGTCAAGGACAATAAGAAGGGCTTCTTCAAGTCCACCAGTAGTAAAAGGAAGACTAGGGAAAATGTTGGCCCACTGCTGAATGAGGTAGGTGCCCTGGTGATGGAGGAGCGCTGGAACAGGCTGCCCAGAGAGGCTGTGGAGTTGGACTAGATGATCTCCTAAGCCCCCTTCCAATCCCTACCATTCTGTGATTCTGTGATCATCAGAAAATCATCCCAAATGAGGCTGACCTATTGAAAATGAGTAATTTCAGCCAAGCATGACTGCCTTGTAGCTTCAGACTCCTTGGCGCATTTCTCTCTGCCCACACACATCACCTCAGCTCTGTCCACCATATCTGAGCTCTGAGCCACCTCCGAGCACCACAAATACAGCATGACAGAGAAGAATGCTGATTGCTTGCACATTGCTGGTGTTGGAGAAGCTGCTACGTGGTCAGTTCCCGTACTACCTGCATGCAGACATCAAGCACCACTACAGGATGAATTGATCTTTGCAGAACGCCAACACAACTCAACAAGTGTTGAGTATCAGAGACACAGTTTTCCAAGGAACTTTTCATTGGGCTCCTTTCTCCAAGAAAGGCTAGTACCATCATAGCACATCACTGGGCACCTCTACCAATGCTCACAGAAGAAAAGCTGTAGCAGAGTTTAGGCCTTTTCTTTAATAAGCCGTGTGGGTTGGGCTTGGATATTTATTATTGCAAATAGTAGCTCATCTATGCCCAGTGAAGTGGTTGAGTCACCATCCCTGGAAGTATTTAAAATACGTGTAGGTGTGGTGCTTATGGACACAGTTTAGTGATAGACTTGACTGTGCTAGGTTAATGGTTGGACCTGATGATCTTAAAGAACTTTTCCAACCTAAACAATTCTATGATTCTATGATCTTTTGGCTCGGTTTCTCAGTGCAGCCTTTCAAAATGGAAGATTGGATATAAATTAGGTATGCAAAACTCTACAAGCATCTTTTCAGCTAACTTATAGTTGTGTATGTCCTGGGACTGATCATTTTGTCACTGCCAAAGTAATAGCTTCCCTTCAAGTGCACATAATATTAAGGATGCAAAACGAGTTAATCAGAATGTCAAGGTGTTACGATAGCTTTGCTGCAGTGACAATGGCAGCCTGATCATAAGCTTGTGTACTTTTCCATCCTCAGTGTCCTTCATACTTCGAATGACTAATGTCAGTCAAATGCAACGAACAGAAAGATTTGTTCTGTATTTCCTTTACTTCCTCATTATTCAGAGAAAGAGCCAAACAAAACATCCATAAGACAGGATGGGTGAAAATCGTTGCAGCTTTTCAATTTTGTAGATTCATCCGTTTACTGTCTACCTCATAAGCATTAAAGATGGGCTTTTTCTAAAACATTCCTTTCCAAGTTCAGGAAATATCACAAAAATGTAATGCTACATCTATGAATGTGGCACTAAAATGAGGAATGGCGAAGCACCCGTGCCATAAAGGAAGTTTCTAAGTTAGGGAAGGAAAAAAATCCCAGTACTTGCCTGAACCTGGGCTCAAGTACTGTCAAGTGCCTCACTCCCAGCTGTCCAGAACTGGGACTGTACCTAACTCAGACATGGGAACACTGAATTTCAAATTCTGTATGGGAGTCATCCTCCTCCTCACATCCATAAAATGAACTAAACAGAGAATATCTAAAGAGAACAAAGTAATGCAATGTGAAAGTGCCCAAGTTTCCATAGCACTACGACGGCTGTCAGCTACATCTCTACACAGGCTAATTTCTCTTACTGAAAAACTCATCCCTTACCAGCATAGGTACCTGTGCAGCACTGCTGGACAGATGTGACCTATCTGTTATGTATGAAAGGAAAAATGGAAACAGTTTGATCATCAGGAACTCACAGAGAATGGAGAACTATAAAAGACAGACTTTTTAAACACTCCTCAGCAAGGAAAAATACTTCTGCCAGTAAGACGCTGTTTCCCTCTTCAGTCTGGATTCAGGACTTCTCAACTTTTTAAAACCTCAGTAGTATAGAGCTTTACAGATTTGCCTTGCCCCTTGAAGACTGTCAGCTATTCGGTGCTTCCTATGCCTCCTACTTCTTCCCTGGGGAAGCAGCCTGCTGCGTGGGGTTGGTGTGCATGCACCCAGCCCATGGCACGGCTTCTCTGTGGTTCTGGGAACAGCCACAGAAGCAAAACAGAACCTGCAGACGGTGATCATGCTTTACATGAAACTACTGTATAAGGCTGTGCACGACTCTGTACAACTTCTAGAAGCCCTCCAAGGCCTCACATGCTGAATCCAACGTTTACACCTTTTCAACTCAATCCACAAGAGCAGTGCCAAGAACTGAATCTGTTTGTGGATGTGGGCAAGTCACAGAACCACAGCATGGCAGGGGTTGGAAGGGACCTCGGGAGACCGTCTAGTCCAAACTCCCCACCAAAGGAGGTTCACCTAGAACAGGTTGGACAGGAATGCATCCAGGCAGGTTTTGAATATCTCCAGAGAAGGAGACTCCACAACCTCTCTGGGCACACAGAGAGTCCCTCACACAGAAAGGACAAGGGCACGATGCCTGTTGGCCAAAGTTGAAGAAAAGTATTCAGATATTTGCCAAGGGGAGAAGCTACACTTGAAGTTTCTTAAGTGCATGTTAAGCAGTGCTAACTAACAGAGAGCTATCAAACCTCTGAGAGACACCAGGAGTTCAACTATGTGAAAACATGCCAAAATACACAAAGAAATTTATTATGTATTTTCCTATCTCCAATTCCAGCAGAATAAAAAGCACATTGTTCAACTAAACCAACCTGGACGTAAACACCAGTTTAAGTTCACTTTGCAAGGATATTATGAGCATATTCATTATTCCAAGAGCATAGGTCCATATAGGAGATTTTATCACCATATGCAACTATTCTTAGCTTTTTGTTTTTCTCCCTCTTCCTTCACTTTTTATTAAGTCCATGCTTTGTTACAGTTTGTAACATAAATACAGCCTTGTATTTAGAAAGAACAAGTGTACAGTTTTAACACATCCCAGTTTGTGCCACTCAAGTAAGACTTTGGGGAAAAAAAACCCCAAACAAATGCTGCATGCTTTTGCAATTTCTTCTGTAGCTACCTATGTAGCAGAGTAGCGTCCTTCAGCTTTCTTTTCCTTCCAAGAGACCAAAAGAGCATCACCAAGCTTTACAATGTCAAAGAAAACACCAAAATTAAAATAGGATTTTCTGTCAACTTCACAAGAGTAGAGCAGCTCCAGGCACTTTTGACAAGTAACCAAACAGTGCTTCTGTCAGCTATATTTTTTGTCTTAACCTTGAAATCATTAGCAGTTTGGAGCTAAAGTCTCCGTCAAAAGCATAACAGACTTAAATTTTAAAATATTGAGATAGAACTCTCCTATCCTTATGGTGAACATACATCTCCCTTCTCTGCATTTAATTAAAAAAATATGTAGATTTCTACATATGTTAAAGGCGCTGTTGAAAATGAATCAACAGATTGATAGTGCTCTATATGAGAAATCTAAGCACTGCCTGTTTTAATGACTCAAGGCTAGAAACTTTCTAAATCCTCACAATCAAAAGAAATATCTATCATCCCAAGTTCTCATTCATTTTTCTTCACACCAAAAAGCTGCCAGGATTACTAAGCACCTAGCTCTAGAAAAAGTCTAATAAACTCAGAAAATACTACTTAGATACAATATTTAGGTTACAACTGCTCAGTAATAATTTTGGCTCCCAGTTTAGAGGGTTCTGAGTCAGTACTGCAGCAGTGGGAAAAAAAGGTTAATTGGAGTCTCCTTTTTAGTGAGAGCCTGGGGACTTGTTCCTCCATCGGGCACTGAAGCTTCTGAAAATGTCCACACTGAGGATGATGGCATACGCTAACCACAGCGCTGATGTCAGCGTGAAGCATTGCATAGTGTCTCTCTGCTTCAAAATTCTAGATGGAAAATCACGCGGAGAGAATGCACAGGGCACAACTGTGAGACGCCGTCAATAATTATCTAAAAATTACACCCTCCCCCTCCCTCACATTTATTTGATGATAAAAATATCTTCACGTCAGTCTTCCCTCTTTTCTTTCAGAGCATCGAAAGGTTATATTTTTAGCATTTTTTTCAGTTGGAGGGTTTCTTCCCTGGCTTGAATCTGATCCCTTTAAGGTACAGAACGCTTACACAAACTTCTAGCCTATGTCCTCTGAGGCAGGTACATCACTCAAAAAGGAGATGGAACCGCAAAAGAGAAAATGTACAAAATGCTATTACCTTAAAAAAAAAAAAAGGAAAGAAAAAAAGACTTCATGTCAGGTTGAATATTCAATCATATGAATGAATATAGACTGTATAAAATCTACAGCAAACGAGAAAAAAAAAGAAAATTTTTAGAAGATGACCTGAAGTAATATTTAACAGTAAAATGATGTATTTGTTCCAGTAATTTCTTTAAATTTATTTCATTTACTATTCTCTCTTCTATTACTGCTAATCCTAAATTCTTGCTGACCTGTTTCACTGACTTAATGAAAAATATACCATTAAAAGTAATGACTTGATTCAATCACTGAAGTCTGTAATTTTAATTCACACCCAAGTGAATCACACTTTTATAACAGTACGCATTTTTAATGACAGTTTATAAAATCATAAGCATAGTCCTTTCATTAATCAAGACATTTTTCTTTAGATTTTCAAACGTCTTCAAGTATGTAAGTTGAAAACCAGCTGCTTCAAGGGAGAAGTCTTCTTTTTTTAATTTATTGTTTTACCTACATTAGGACTTTTTGACTGAAAAATACTTAGTAATATAGAAGGAATGTATAAGACTCACTCCAACTTCAAACAAAAGTGAAAATAAATGTATCAGAACATTTACTTAATGATTTATGGCTTTAGTTTACTACTCTCTCTAAAGCTTATAAATACTTGTTCACAAAAACAAAATTGGCAAGGACAATGTTATGAAACTATCTGGGAAATATCACTGGTTTAGTGTTATACCATCAAACATTGGCAGAAATATTTTTTTCTCTCCATTTACGCATTCATTTAACAAGAGAGGACTAAAAGATGAAAATCATACTGTAAAATAAATAAATTACTAGCATCAGCAGCTATTAAGTTCTTTGAGAAGACCTTTAAAATGCTCTCTCTCACTACGGGCTGTGCCTGTTCATTTAAGTAACAGCCCACATCGGGTACAAGTTTGGCAGGACTACGCAACTTCCCATACGCCCCTGAAACCTGTCCTGAAGAGACACAGCATATAGGGGTACCCACACAACAGCCACCTATCATTAGCACAACCCCGTGTCAGTAACAGCACAGCGTCTCTGACAACCGAAAACGAGAGTTAAGGCTGATCTTCATTCACTGCAGAACCAGAAGAGGCTGCTCATGTCACAGAAGTCACTGCACGCGCTTTCTCTGTTTGGCAGAGTGGGCTACAAAGCTTCGCAGCCAGTTAATATACGGTGCTCGCAATCGCTTTAGAAACAGTCGCTTCACTACTAGCCCTGGCAGAATGTCACGTCATCATTAAACTATAAGACAGACAGGACCTTCGAGAAATCTTTGGGTTTGTACAGGATGCTTTTAAAATGTCCTCACGCATTACAGAGGAGTAAATTATAAGATGAGCAACCAAGCATGTAAAATAGCTTGTTAGTAATAAATGGGTGATTATGAGGACAACGTTGCATTCCTTCCACGAAGAGGTGCCTAAAACACCATCCCAAAACCAAAACGCAAACCAAAAAACCCCAAACCCCACAAGCAAGTAACAGCCACCTCACACAAGCAAATACTTTCTATCTAAATTACACCATGCTCAATATAATTCAGTAAACTCTTTATTAAAACAAAGTGATCTCAGTAACTCTACGAGGAATGACTGCAGACACTGCAGGCCTATCAAGCACTGCACTATATACAGGAATTCTACTTATACCTTATTATTGATGCTCAGAGTAACCTGAGTCTTCTGATGTGGACAACCACTGACAATACTTTAAGTGGTGCTAAAGCAGGAGTCATGTTACTGATCTCTCAAGATGAGGATTCAGGTTCCAAATCTGATTAAAAAAACCCAATCTTCTTTTCCCCATGACAACTAACCTCTGGATAAACCTGTGAAAGGAAGTGAAAGTGTAGGAGTGGGAGTGGGAATCCTAAACCCAGTATGACACCTTTCTGGAGCACAACACTCAACTAACTTTACAGGAAACTTGTGTTAGCGCAAACATAACCTCCAGCAGTTTTCCTAAAAAGAAAGCTCCAAATCTTTAAGCACCATTTTAGGTTTAGACACCATCTGCCTGCTGAAGTTGAAAGACCAGAACTTCAGAAAACAAAGCTGCTTCTAGTAGCATTCCTAGCAGTTTTCCAGCTGCTCAGACTAACCCCCCTGGACCAGAGAAATTCACTAAAACCCAGGTCCGAAGATACAGATCTATGGAAACTTTCTAGGAACACCTAATAGCTGCGGTTAAGAGTTTTTGTAAACAACAACAACAAACAACAACAAAAAAAACCACCCAAACACCCCCTGTGAGGTTACCTTGCCCATTAAACTGATATCTACCTTTCCATTTTTTCTGCATTCTAAAAGAGCAACGAAACAAAATGGGAAAACTAACCAAAATACGAGAAAAAGCAGAAACCCGTTCCCTCCCCTATTTTGTACACACATTTTGAAGCCTAGCCTTTAATCTCAAGAATCTGCATTAAAACACGAGTGGGCGGCTGCCATGACAACACAATTTTTCCAATTTATTGCTGATGTTTCTAGGGTGGATTACGGGCTGTAATAACAAGGGATTGAGGATCCAATAGTTCAGGAGTTAACTGGAATAAATATTCTTCTCCCCTAAAGAGTCTGCCTGCAGCAACAAGAAGCAAGATCTAGATGCAGATATCCTTAACAGAAAATAAAATGTATTCTTCGCCAGCCCATGTCTGCAAATGCAAAGTTTCAGAAGGATTTTAAAGCGACAGCAGTCTCTCTCTTACTGCATATTTAAGCACACAGAGCGCATCAGAAACTAATGCTCCTGTTCAGTTTTCTCCAAAACAATGATGCAGAGGGGACTCTGCCCTTTGACAACACACAGTGAAAGAGGATAAAACTCTCTAGCACTTGCACAAAATTCATACAGAAAAAGTGTCAGTTATGTAAAGAGGTTCTTAAAAGATTTGGAGTAATCCCTGCAAGCTCCATTCCACACCTTGAATGACAAGTGAACAGCTTTGCTAAATACAGTATGTTTCTTCTTACTGGTCCAATTTATCAAAACAGATCACAGAGAAATCAAGGAGACCTGAGAAAATTCTGTGATTACACAGAAAGCATCTCAAACTGGTTTCAGAATGAGAAAGGTAGGAGCAGGACAAATGGTTTTCAGCTCTACCTGATAGATGCTATGAAAACTCCTGAAAAAAGTACGGCAATGGCCACTGGATCATTGTGGCTCTCTGGCAGTTCTCTGCAGTTGGAAAAACAGATTTGCTACTGCTGTGCCGGTGGGTTTTTTCCTGGCTCTCCGCCTTTGGAAAAACAGGCTTCAGCAAAAAAATATTTGCATTCAGAGAAATGTCCTGTCTCATTTCCTTGTACCAGTCCATTTCTGTGACCCAGCACGGGAGGATCTGTTGATGTACTGTCCTTAGGTTTCAGGTAATACCCAGCATTTTTTAATGCAATTGAAACACCGTCTGATCTTAAAAAAGCATACACTGGAGAAATCCCTGAAAACTTTTCTGGGCAGTTACAGCCCAGAAAAAATGTCTTGGGAGTTTCACTGACAGATCTCTCAAATAATTTGTTCAATATGCAGCTGCAACCAAAAAAAAAAATCCAATAAAATGTTGAGCATCATCAGAGAGGACAAGACAAAAAGCCATTGTTTTACTACAGTAAAAAACATTGATGCAAGAAGTATCACACACAACACCAGTCACTACACCTCCATAAAGATATAGTAGAGTCAGAATAATGCAGAACGGTGAATAACAGAGGTACTTAAGGGAATACAGTAGCTGTCTCATGGGTAGAGATTAAAAATGGGTCACCAGTATGCTTGTGCTCCATCACCTTCACTGGCTATGCACATGGCTCACCCAGTCATGGTCCTCCAGCTCAAGACACAGGAGTGGAAACAGATGGTGTTGTACATCCTACTGCATCAAGGTGTTCTGAGATTTCATTAGTACTAACGAAGTCTCAGAACACCCTGTAGTTATTAGTACTGTTATTAGTAGCTATTAGTACTAGGGCTACTACCAACAATGATGGAAGCAGAGTGGTCTTTTGGGACACAAGACAAGAAGATACAAGAGAAAGAGGTACTGGACTTTTAAGGGATAAAGAGAAATGCTGATTGCTGTGCTGCTTCTGCAGCATAAGCCTGACTTTTGTCACACTTATTTCACTCCACAACAATGTCAGAACATCCTCTTAGATATTTGAGGATAACTATAAACCTTCAAGAAGAATAGGCTTTATTCAGTGCTTTGAAAAAGACCCAGTGAGGTCTTAAAAGTTTATATAGGAGTCTTCGATTAAAACAAACGAAATGCTGGATCCTCAGAAAAGAGCAACATGAGATGTATATACTGATAAATGCCTACACCAAAATGACAGCATTAAAAAGGCAACCCCACAAAAATATTTTATTTATTGTACTGAAAAAGAGCTTATCAATTGTTTTTTCCACAGTAAGACAACCTGGTTTACTCTGCATTAGTGACAGAATACTTCTGTTCTTTCATTATCCAAATTATTTATTATTTTAAGTACTGATCTGCTGCAACTTTCCTGACTTATCACAAGACAACCACACTTCTGGGAACAAGCTGAAATACAGCCAGAAGCAACATTTTTTTTTTTTTTTGTCAAAGTTAAATATACACTGCATTGACATCCTAATTTAACACTTCATTCTTTGTGCCATGCTTTTGTTTACACATCATTCTTTTGGAGAAATAGCCCAGGAGTGATATACACCTGAATCATTCATGTAACAAACAAATCAGTTTGAGTAAATCCTTACTGAGCAATGGCTTTAAGTCAGATGGGTCCACTTGAGAACTCTCATTTAACTTCAAGCATTAACTTTGCTCTTCCTTTCCTGTAACAAAATATTCCCACCCACAATTTCCACCTCTTCCTCCTAAACACACCTCAAAGAAAAGAGTCTCTGTTAAAGCTTAGTTAATTGTACTGTCCTCGTACAGTACATTTTTTTTGTACAGTACAATCTCTTTTTCACCAATAATCAACATTCAGAATTCTCAAATATGCAGACCACTTAAAACTTCAAGAGTCCTTAAAAAGCTCCTAACCATTACAAGATTACTTAAGCAGCTCTCAAACTGTTCAGTAATGCCGACTGACTAGTGGAGAGGCTATTTCTTCTCTTGACAGAGCATATAGTTTTTGAAAACACATCCTTACTTTGAAGAGCCACTTCACAGCAGTGTGGTATAGAACGCTCAAGCTCCTGCTTCAATCGCACCCTTGTCCATCAGACCAAGTTGCAGCTCTTTGACTAAAGCAAAAGCCTCTATGGATCCTCCTTTTCCAACCACAGACTGTTTAATTCTCCTTTCTCATCCCCGCACAGATCACATCTCAGTCAAAATTAATATTTCAGCGATGTAGCTGACCACCTCTACACAGCACAGATTTTCTGCATGCTCCACGTCTTATGTGACAAGACGTGTAACAAAGTAATAAAGCCCTTTCTAGACTATAATTAAAAGCATAGATTAGGGCAGCACTAATATCATAATACTCATCTTTTGATTCTTATAGTTAATAATTCCTAATAGATTCCTAGCAGATTTTAATATAGAAAATATCCAGGAAAAACAAATCTAGCATAATTAAGTGGGAATTAATTTAAGAATAAGCCCGTTGCCTGAAGTCAGGCATGTACCTGAAAGAGCACAGAGAAGGCTAGAAAAAACTTTTTTTCCTCACAGACTTTTCCTGCCGGTAAAGAGAACAATGGAGTTACAGGCACCATGAAGGGATAACAACAAGTAGAAAGCAGATTGCTATGCTAACACTTTTGATAAAGTGGCAATAGCTAAGTAAACCAGAAGGAAATACTTGCAACTTTTAGCATTTGATTACTTTAACAAACCAAATCTGAAACATGAAATACATAGACAGCAACCCCAAAAAGTTTGAAGAGTATCTGAAATATTAATGACCCATCCATAGACATAAAATTACCAATCAAACATTCCCAGGTCCTTGGCCAATTCATTCTGAGCTCAAACGAAGCTAAGTTAAGCATCTCTGTGATCCAAGGCGCATGCATTATTTAGTATTAGCTAGACATTTGTTCATTTATGCAGACAGATGCCAACAGGATTTATGCGAGAGGGTACCCATTTCTGCTTAATTTGAAATGTCCTGTTCTCTCTCTGAAAGCTAAACCACAGTGATTTATATCATTTAGGCAGTCTTTGTATTTTAGCAAAAGCACATTTTCAAAAAGCTACAGTCAGGAACTCTTCCAGCCGAAAAGCGAGATACGAAGCTCTGAGCGCATCTCCAGAGAACAAGGTGTCACCATCTGCATCGCCTCCTCTTGTACACAGGCGTGACTCTAGGTATTTCCACATGCATAACACCAGCCCACTGGTTTTTCATGGTGCTTTTGTAGCTTTTCTTTTTCAGCAGGATAAGATATCCACATACATAAGGGCAGTCTCTTGGGATTTTGCAAGGTGGAGTGGGGTAGTGGTTTTCTTGTTGGTGGTTTTGGTGGCTGCTTTTTTTTTTTTTTGCATGGTCTATGCAGCTGATCAAAATTTGCATCACACTTTAAAATCCTAAATGAATATCCATAAGGAAGACTGGGAAAGAACAGAATGAAAGGGAAAACCTGAGCTGGTAAGGACAAGCAACAGTGAGAAACTGGAATTATGGAAAAAACACTGGCAATAAACTCTGAAAAGGCAGCTGCCTTCACTTTCTTTTCCCTATAAGCCATTCCCTGCGTCGGTACCTTCGCAGATGAGTTTTCTACACGTCGAGAGTGTTAATGTAGCCTCAGCTATAAGTACACTTCATACAGATGACTTTTTAACTCAGGTACTTCTAAACTTCCTCTCAGCGTCCCAAAGCATTTATGAATTTTCCAGCATTCTGGGGACTGCCATCACAGCCCATTCTCAAAGACAAAGAAATTTTGAGAATAATTAAAATAGGAAATTCGTGCTCCCTTACTTACGCTTCCTCTTGCCCTGCCCCCTGCAAGACACAGAGCACAATTCAACACCCAGACAGGATGTGGTCCCTGCTTGACTGCGTGCAGCATTTAGTATGTGATAAGACTATGAACTACTGCAGACGATGGAAGTTTGGCTGAACAACACAAAAATCAGTCCAAAATTTATAAATATTTCCTACGTCCTGAAAAATGTCTCTTAATCTGGAAAATATAAGCTAAATCTGTAGCCCCGATTCAGGCGACTAACATTGCTGTAGGTAATGTTTGTTTTTAAAGCATAGGAGAATGATTGATATTTAAAACAAAAACAAGTTTAAAAACCAAATTGCAAACCATTTATTTCCTCCTGTCCAAACAGACCTCTGTAGCACACAAACAATGTGAGCTAACCCAAACTGTCACATAATACTGTACTTATTTATCTAGCACTGCTGAAGCCAAGCACTGAGTGGGGGAGATACTAAGAGAAGGAAAGAGCAATAAAATTAGTGCCATTAAGCTGAAGCAAACAACTCACCATTTCATGTATCTGAGGGGGAAAAAAGTAGGTTAATAAGGAGAATGATTATTGAATAACAAGAAGCAAAAAGCAATGCTAACACAAGAAGGATTGAGGAGCCAGAAAAATAAAGGGCAGGAGACGAGACTGTCATGGGGACACATCTTCCAGAGCTGAGCCACTATTTCACCACTTACATTTTGAAGTACCACCAAGGACAAGATCCAGTAAGCAAGCTGGAAATAAGAGCTAAGGGATCACAGAGAAGTAGAGATAAAGTGAGGTACTGAACTGCTCAATTTGCACAAGGGCAACTTCAAAGCAACACTCGGATGTGAAACTAAAGGGAAGAGAAGAGCAGAGGCACCCAGGGAAGCCTGATGTGGTTCAAGGCCAGCTGATGTGGTGCTGCAGAAGCTCAACATGAGATCATCAAAAAGCAGTTGATTAAAAGTCAATCTTACAAATAACATGAAATGCTTAGAAGGTTTAACATTTGTAAAACTGTGGGCAAAGAAACATTTAAAGAAGTACCAGGACAGCCAGTGATGAGAGGTTGGAATAACGGGAGTATTCTTGAGAGTGAGATAAATCAAGCCTGAAGTATTTATCTGAGACAGTTGCACCTCAAATCTCCACTGAAAATTTTCAGCTTAACACAGGATACATATTCTAAAAGGAGCACCAAGGTTTTGGGGTTTGTTTTGTTTTTTTTTTCTCCACTGTTCACTTTCTACCTGAAAAGACACAACTTTTCGGCTTGATGTAGTTTATTAGTAAGCCTCAGCTTCAGCAAGGAAGAACAGTTCCTGCTAAGAAACAGCAGTGAAGCACTGCCATGGAGAATCAAACCAATGGACAGCTGTGGTCCAGCTCCCTTCCTCAGCAACACTTCAATAGGAAGCGAAACGGCACGTGCTAATAATTCATGTATGGTATGGCACAGTATCATCACATAATATATGGGAATCTCTTGGTCCCTACCAAAATAACTGTTAGAAAATAATCATCCAGTCATCATCTGAATCATCTGAGAAATATCCACAACTGAATACTGTGCTCTTGCTTGCGTAGGCGTACAAAAAACCAAAGTGATGCACAGGGTCGTTTTAACTTTGCACTGTTGCAGACCATTAATACAGCTTGCATTAAATACCGGACTGGGGCATCTCTATCCAATACTCACAGTGACATTGCAACAATATCGCCTTTTTGAAAAATGAAAGAATAATCTCTAAAACCTCCTGAATGCACATATTACAGTTTTAACCTCAACACATAACAAAATATGTTATTCTTTAAACATAAGGGCAAAACTAAACAACCCAGAAGTGTTCTCTCCTTCACACCGCTGCAGTTCACTAGTGACCCAAATTAGCCATCCAGCATCATTGCCCCTATGTTTTTCTACTTCAGAATGATGTATAAAAGCTACCATTTTTATAAATCGATTTCAGATCTTCAAATGAGAGGCCCTAGCAGTATTAGTATTTGTTATTATTATACATATACTAGAATCTAGCATGAGACACAAACAAGCCCTTAGAAAATGACCTGTAGAGATCTATCACCTCCCACTGACCTCCTTCAAAACACATTTGGATCTGTTCCAGCCTTTTATTGCTCTTTGGCACTAGTAATCCACCATTTGATCATTATAAAACATTCACAGCAGATGTGCCTACAAACAGAGCATGATGATTTAAGTGGATAAGAACAGGAAGAGATGAACTCTCAAGAAACAAAGATCCTGAGTTTATGCTAATAACTTTACTTTAAAAGACTAAATTAAGGGGAAACATATGCAGATTTCCTTAAGCTCTTCTATTTTGGATTTAAGTCTCAAAAGTGTTGCTCATGTCGGGCTACTTTTTCTGTAGTTCCTCACAAGTGAGTATTTCTGAATTACTAAGCGTTTTACCAAATTCAATTTTTGCCCTCACTAAACACCACAGCAGAAAAGATGTCAGTGTTGGGCTGGTGGAGGGGAACAGAGTTGTTATGCAATTAGCTATATAAAGCTGCATTTTTTTGTCTTTCCTTGTTCACACTATACAGAAGAACAAATACAATAAGATGGAACGAGTTTTACTAGAATGAATTTGTCCAATGGCAAATATGTCCAAACTTGATTACTGATCAGAGTTGGTGAGACAGACTCTACATTCTGCATGAATGAAGATATGTTGTAGATGCAACAGAACTTTTTATTGTCAAAAAATACTTAGGAATCAATACCCCAGTATGTACAAAACTGGAACAGAACTAGCAATACCTGAGAGCTGGAATAGGGTATTATAGTTACAACAGTACAAGGCATAGGTAAGTTTTAGTTCTCAAAACCAATTTTGAGTCATCTTTGCAGCATAATTCTGCATGGGGTGGTGGGCTGCTATTACTGGTCAATTTAGTAACAGTTAGAAAGCCACTTGCATAATTTTACTGAATTTACATTCAACATTGCTTTCACAATTCTTGTTCACTTCTTACTTTTGTACGCCTTCCTTAACTTTACAGAAGTACTACCTGGTAGGAATCCAAAAACATCAGTAAACATTAAAAAAATGTGTTTGGACTGAACACATGTATCAGAAATGCCTTAGATGAAATTTCATAGAGAGTATCTCAGTTGTGCTTTACTTGGCAAGTGGGGAAGCAAAAGTGGTGGAGACCTAGAGCGTTTTTCTAGAAATTAATCACTAGGAAGTGTTCATCATTTCTCCCATACTCAAATTTTCTTCATTCTATTATTCCCAGTAGCATATTCATCTATAAAACTCAAGCAACTTACTTTGCAGTGGTCATACTGTTGCTGTAAGGTTGGAACATCCCCTCCGACGGGCATTTGCTTTTTTAGTTCTTCATCTTTTGCATTCAGCCATTTGATTAACTCTTCCAGGGATGTCAGCAATCTGTTCCATTTCTCTGCACTGGCCTCCAAGTGAGCCCTGTGAAACAACATTAAAGCAGCTTTAAAAACCTGAATAGCAAAACCAGCATGGGAATGCAATAAATAAATAAAATTGCTCAATCATTAAGACAGGCATGTTTCAAGTGTTTAACTGCAAAGCAACTTTGTGTTAAAAAACCCTCTGCTTCACAACAAACCAGAATAAGCATGGGGAAAATGGGGGAACACAAATAGATATGTACCTGATGCTTTAACTTATCCAAAACCTTGAACACTGCACATCTAAGCAACATAAAGAAATGCTGTTTTGTTGTGACCCCTCCATGCACTGCAGTGCATGAAGTACAAGCACCATTTTGTGAGCTAAAGCACTGCAAAACGGAACTCTTTAATGCCACAACCTTGACTCTCCAGCAGTGAAAGCAACAAGTTCGCCCAGCAGTGATCAACAGCAAATTGCCTGTGCTGCTGAAAATACCAGTGACACGGATTATTTAATACATCATCTTCAGTCGATGTTGAGTTAACAGAGAATTAACACAGTTAATCTGTCCCTCAGTTTAATTGGCAAAACCCCCAGATTCCACAATACCCTTCTCTATTTTTTTCAGAAATACCTTGACTTGATAGCTTCTCCCTACAGTGCCTACACAGCTGCAGGGAAATCTTCAACAGGGACCAGCTACCCTTCTTTTACTGCAGTCGTTTTATGTTATGGATTCATTCGAGACCAGCATGTACTTAGTTTATATCAGTAAACAACAATTTCTAAGCAAAAACCCAAAAAGCAGTCAGTATGCGTGTATGAGGGGTGGAAGATAGAAAGAAAAAAAAATAAAATCACATTTCTGAAAAGGATAAACTAACTACCTTTAGGATGAGGAACCTATTTTCCTTCACTCCATTCAGGAAAACACTTAGGTAACTACTTGCGGGGAAAAAAAAAGTTTAAGTACTTGCTAGAAGCGATGTTTTACTGCCTATAGTGTTGTGCATCACGGTTTCTATCGTCTGTTATTGCTCTCACTGATACCATTCTCTCAACACTGAATTCAAGCCAGCTGCTCGTATCCCAGGCCTAAACAGCTGAGCCAGCATCCTGCCTTGCAGTGAATCACAAGCGAGCTATTGCATTTGCAGTTATACGCGTATCGGGGAAGAGCATCCTGCCGGCCTTGGTTTGCAGACCAGCAGCTCCTGAGTGAAACGTACTGTCTCAGCTCCCCCGGTCTCTGTTCAGTTCTTTAATACTCACTAACCAGAACCACTTTCAAGGCAACCAACTTCTTCCTGTACAGATGGTATTAACTCCCCAGCAAGTTAGTACACTAGGTACCTGCTTCACAGCTGGAGAATTCACCAGAGTTGGCCCCAGAAGGCCCCAGCCATGCACAGGGGCGCAGGCCCAACAGCACACGGTGGTCCACGTACAATGTGGACCTTCTCCTTTTTCACAACTAGCTTGACATCTCATCAAAAATGCCCTCAGAAATGCCAAGCTGCAAAGCATTGCATACGTGTTACCCTCAGGTGGTCGGTACTCAGAACCAGCATTCCTTTCTCGAAGTGAAAACAGAATTATACTCCGTATTAATCAGGCAGAGGAGAGTCATTACCCTCTCATCTAAGCCAAGGCAGCCCACATTTGAATTTTCAGTTTTGCAGTTAGACTCACCGATTGTTACAAAAATAAAGCATCTTCATGAATTTCTAGAAGCAAACACAACTAAAATGTTCAAATCTATAGTCTTCTGTACATTTGATAATGAAATCTCTATTCATCATGATTTATTACTGTATCTAGCACATTTAAGCAGCTCTCACCTCTAAAAACTGGCACTCTCTGAGGCTTCAAGATTCTGCTCTAATTATCTAGCAGAATTCCTCTATACAAAATGAATTGGAGTTTTGTAAGGGTGGGAAAAAAACTCCTGCAACTAGTTAAAGGACAATTTAAGAGTGACTTACTGTTAATTTAACATACAATGCAATAATAATAAGTGAAAAAACTAATTTGATATTAATGCAAATGATGTGGGATATGATAGTAGATTAAATGCATTATAATTTACCGCTAAAGAGTACCCATGTGCATGCCAGATTAATGACGGTAGCAAAATATCACTAGCACATGGTTACAAAGTCCAAGGCAAGCTAAACTTGTGGACGTAGCGCAGTAAGGGGTGGGGAGGAAATGGACTACACTAACAGGGACTTTAACATTCTTCTCTGAACACAAAGTGAGCTGACCTCTCTCTTGAAAGGTCAGAAAGACGTTAAGGGGAAACAAAAATACACAGGGGAAAACATATCACATTAGCCTGGATTTTTCCTGAATGTTACCTTTCTAATCTTATCAGAAGCAATACTGAAAATAAAAGTGAGATGCAGGAGCAGCAAAAGAGTAGACACAAGCATCCAGTTCTTCAGAGGAGTGAAGACTCATGCATTCAGTAAACCCCATTCAAAGCAAATGCTGCACAGGAGCAAGGGAACCATGATACGCTCCAATTTGCTTTTCAATGTAAAGTTTTAGTATCACCATTTACATTTTTCATACAGATGTTATTAAAGAGAGTCAGTAAACTATGTTGAAGTTCTGAAATGTTTCTTGGGCCTCTTTGCTTTCAAAGACAGGATTTCTGGCCTTTTTTAGGAATTAGTACTTCTACTGGTACGTAACCTGCAAAGAAAGCTTCAGGTGTTTGTGCTCCCATGACAAATGAATTGCCAACCTCCAGGGATTCGCCAGGTCAAGTGGTGGCTTAAGACCTGCTCTGATAAAAATACAGGTCAGTAATAGGCTTCTGCTTGGTTTTGAGCACTGGTTGGAGCAACAATATTCCCCAGCATCAACCACCTCGTAATTCAGAAGCACTCCTAAGGGAATCCTGGATGAGCCTGAAAAACAGATGCTCCCACCCAGCTGACCAGTCTGAGAGCACCCTCCTCCACCCAGACTGAATGAAATCATCCAAAAGAACAGGAACTCTGACATAACTCCCCTTCTCTTGACCCTGAGAGGCTGTCTTCACAGCTGGAGACCTCCTTAGCTTTTGTTTCTGCTTTGGAGGTAACACTTTTCCTGCTGAGCAACAGGGAACACATGGAATAAAAGAGATTGGTGGGTGGTCTAAATATAGAGAATCCTTCTCTGTTTCTTCCATACCTTTACCTCTACGCTCCTCCAAACAGTGACACCCTCACACCTCCTGCCCCAGAAGAAAAGAATCTCTCCTAGATATTTGGCTTTAAAAGGCAGACCTGCACAAATCTGCAGCTTTGTTTTCTTCCTGGGAATAAGATAGTAAAGAGAGAAAAGAAAGAAGTGTGAATAAGCCTATGAGTAATTTCAAGGAGAGGTATAGTCTTGTGAGGTGGTGTCGTAGCCACAACAAGGACAGGTTTAAGTGGTTTCCATGTATTTAAAATATCCACAAGAGTTCTGTTTTTTCACTTTGGAACTCCCTTTAGTTACAGTAGCAGGGAAGTAAAGTCAATGCAGTGACTAGCATCATCAGCTCTGACAAATGAAGTGATGAAGAAAAAGTCATACTGTCCCTAAGGGAGAGCAGGAACTAAAAATCAACTTAATCAGAATGTACACATACCTGAAAATTTTCTAAAAAACTTAGAGAAACCTTAATTTAGAAGCACTATCCCAAGCTAAAACCCATAACAAAACAATCAGATTTTTCAATCATCAGTCCTAGCATCTAACACGGTTATACGCTGTTCTCACAAGACTCATCCATACAGTTTTGCTTTCCAATTCATCCTTGAAATAAGGTACACCAAGAAAGCAAAAGTTGAAGACAAACAGCTACATCAACACACTGACTTCATATGAGTTCTATGCTTCGTTATTTCCCTATGAAGGCATTCTTCACCCTTGAGCAGGTTAGAAAAGTGAACTGCAATCTAAGAACAGGGCAAAATACATGAACTCAGAAATGCTGTGCTACTTTCAGTGGCGAGTGAGATTTGAGATTTACTTCTCTCGTATTTGCTCCAGTATTCTCTTCCCTGCCTAACTTCTACTTGTAGCTCAGTGACATGTGGCTCTGCAGCACTGAAGGTACCAGCAGAGTAACACAAACACTGCAAACGTTAATGCTGCCCAGTGGGATGCACGTGCCATATCTACGCAGAAATGAAAAGATGGGTCTGTATTCAGAAGAGCTGGCACTCCCACTTTCTCGAGCACTCACTGCACAATCGCTGTCTCTGTATTGCTGCCTTGGAACTCAGAGCTGGCCAGGCTAAATGGCTTGAAGGCCCTTTTTTTTGGCCATCGATTTCTCCCAAATTATGATCAACCCCAGGAAAGGCCAAGAAACTGAATTGTTCTTGCTAGAACTCCACAGTTGCTAAGTTATTATCTTCTGAGCATATTTTTGTCTTCCTCTCACATCGACTTATTTGTGAGTAGAGCTCATAATAGCCCAAGTTCAATAGCTCCTGCATTAAACTACTTGTGTGGCGGGGCCAGTCTCTGCAAGCCCCCACACCAAACTGCTTGGTTCCTCTGGTTCAAGCTCTGTCAGTGGGCTTTCATGGGGCTGATTTACCCGTTACCCTTAACTGTTTAGCAGGATGGTGACGGGATAAGTGGAGACAAAAAGTAAATATCACTTTTTCCCCTCTATCTCACTCTTTCAAACCCTTGTGCCTGAATTCCAAGCTCAAGTCATTTTTCTGGCCTTTGAAAAATTCATATGAATGCTTCACATTGTCCTGTTCTATTAAAAGAACAGTTTCCTCTATTGAACAAGCAAGAAATTGCAATTAAAAGCTCTAGAAATTCTTTTCTGTGTAATTCATTTAATGTGGAATTTTATTCACATTAATGAATATGGTAATACCTACTTCCAAAATGATATTGCGAAGATTTTAGCAGTGAGTACACCTCAACAGGCAGTGAGCTTGGCACTGGTAAGGGTCAAAAAATTGTAAAATGCGTTCCTTGATTAATATGTATTTTAAAACATTTCTTAATTGAATAAGCAGCAATTAAAAAAAAAAACAAACTTTACCACCAATATGGATCAAGACACTTAAGATGCAAATCCTACAAAATTTTTCATTTCAGTGGTAAAAAACAAAAACAACAACAAAACCCTGATTTCTCCTCACAGTAATTGTAGATTCACAGAATTACTTCATTGACATTGCTATCAATTTACAATAAGGAAAAATTCAACATACTTTCTGGAAAATTTAGTACAGATTGGCAAGTTACAACTGCGCAGCTCTGGAGAGAGAGGAACAAGTAGTGAAGCCTGCATGGTGAGCAAGTGCACCAAGGTTTTATATTTGTGGTCAGGGGTCCTTTACGGAAGAAAATGGAGATTTCACTAGAATGCCATGGTCGTATCTCTCAAGCCTTTTAGAAGACAGCAACTGTGCCCCATTCATGAACTTGATATTTTTGTTACTTACCTGATGTTAGACGACTTTGCCTTCAGGTCATTCCAGCGCTGGTTCATGTCATCAAGCCGGTGCTGGAGCAGGGCAGCTTCCTCAGAGTTTCCCAAGGCTTTCACCATCTTCTGTCTGTTTCCATCAATGCTCTTAAAGATGTCATTGTGGGCATCAATCTCAGCTTGGATGTCCTGCAATATCAGCAAGAAAGTCCAAACATCTTAGTTCTCTAAGTAAAGGAAGGGAGAGCTTATTCTCGTTAGCACTCCGAAGCACCAGGACAGAGCACATAGTCTGGCTTTCTTGCGTGACTCTGAAAAGAGACGCAGAGGGGAAAACCTGCAACCCTATCAGCATCACTATAAAAGGTCTAGATTTCTCAAGTGTGAGAAAAGGAGTTTGAAAGTGATCCTTGACTGTGAAACAGGACGTAGAACTATAAACACTAAGTTCTCTGCATGTTTTTGCACCACTGAAGGTAACTGATTGTCTACTCTTCTCCCACGCATTTCACACAGTGCAGCATTTTCAAATGTACTAGAAATCATTTCCTGCTCAGAAATTGCACAGAGTCAGCCTTAGCTACGTTGTCTCTTTCCTCTTAAAAAAAAAGCATTGCAGAAACCTTACACAGCCCAGTGAAATTCAAGCACTATGTAGGGCTTTAAGTCATATGCAATGAAAGCTTTTAACCAAAACCTACATCCTCGAACCGCAGCTAAATGACTACAGTTACCACAAGCCCATTTTTACAATTAAACTGCTGTACACCATAGCCTGCAATATATGGAGAGGTAGACATAAAACAGCAGGATGTATTATAACCTGAATTTCATAGTAAACACTGAAAAGAAAGATAAGTGCTTGTGATTTCAATTCATCTTACTCATTTCTCCTCCCCTTAGAAATCAAACATATTTTATTCTCTGATCTATCATCTGCCTAAAGAAACATATTACAGATGTTGTCTTCATCTAACTGAGCACAGTATTATTTTTAAAACACTTTACAAGAGCAAACAAAACCTCCTGCATCGCCACCAATGCTTTCTAGCATGCACACATCTACGTACACTCTTGTAGAGCAATGTAAATGTGTGGAGAGCCAGGAAGTCTACTGGCTGTCTCAATAGGATTAATCAGCAAAGATCGTGACAGGAACTTGATGCACATGTAAACAAACGTCTTTTGCAAAGGAAGAAATTCAATAACTGAAATCCCTTTAAGGTTTTTATGCTTCCAGACAGCTCCTCAGGAATCTCCATTTGTTCCCAGGAGCAGGAAAGGAGGGGCCTCTTGTACCTCCCCATCCTCAAGGTGTAGTCCTGCATCTTAGAATGGCTGCTTGCACATCTACAGTTCATGCTTGGAAAGAGTGGAAAAGTAGCTATGAATCTGAGACAGCGTGAAAGCTTTCTTCAGCTAGAGAAGAAAGCAAAAAGAAGTAAGCATGCAGCGGGAGAAGTGGGGGGAGGAGAGACAGAGAGGGGAAACGGGTGGGGGGCAAGAGAGAGGGAGGGAAGCCTCAGTGGAGCTCTGGTTCTGTAGTTGAGCTACTATGTGACTTTGGACGACTATCTATTCTTTGCCCTGGGTTTCACTACTTTAAAACAGATAAAAAGACACTTTTGCTGTCTTTAAAACCATCCTGATAAAAATCACCATTCTGAAAACAGATACAAGCAAGGGCATTCAAAATGAAAAACAGAAATGGAAGAGTCTGATGATCAACCAACCCAAATAAAACAGCATACTCATCAGTTAAACAAATGAGATGCTTATCTGAAAACATTTGCAGCTCCTGTCCTTATGCCTCCAACACGTAAGTAGACCCAGTGAAAACCAGCTTAGATCCAAACACCAGGAGACACAACCACATACAGCAGTTACAATTTTAATTGCACACTAATCTGTGCTACAAAAGTCTGGCCATGTCAAATCCATTTCTATGCCTCCTTAAGGTTACAAAGGAAAAATTTGTTGAAAACAAACTGATCTCTGATCACAATATTCATTCCGAAACTAATGAGAACATTCATAAAACATTCTAGCTTTGATTACATTTGAAAGGAACCTTAAGCACGCACATTTAAAGACGTTTCATTCAAAATGGGTTTGATTCTTGTGTTTGCCAGCCATACTACATTGATTAAGGCACAGTAATTCTGCTGTTCTCATTCCTGAGTCCCATCTGTGATGGCCATGTTGTGACAGCTCAGTTCAAAGAATCAACTTTGCTAATTAACTTCTCTTTCTCTCTTCTGATTTCCATTTTCCAGGAAAAAAAGCACTGACAGCTGATGGATAAACCGACAGGAGTGATATTAATGAATGCCAGTGCATCACAGATCTCAAAAAAAAAAAAAAAGAGGGAGAGAAATCCAAATACATGTCCCACATCAACATGCACATGGAAGAAGTGCCGCAGGAAGGTGGGATGGCTGCTAATGGCAACAGATAGACACATTAAGTTAGTTATCCCCCAATAATGATGTAAAAGATCTTAAAGATTTTTATTCAAGTATTGCCCTCTATTGAAAGGCTAACAAGGATGATGGGCTCCCACCTTGTCCCAAGATTGCTACCAATTACAGCAATCTCCTTTACTCACCATGTTATTGTAATCTTTCAATTCTTACGAGACTTGTAAACATGTTGTGGTTGCCCTCCCTTAGAATTTCTTATTTCAAAGTGGGAAGAACTCTATCCATTCTCTACACATCCCAATGTATGTTCATCCTGATCTACAACTTCTCTTTCTCCTGCCTTTTTCTTGGTCATTGATTCTCCGTATTCTTCTCCATTGTTCTCTATGCGGCAAAAGGGGATAAAAAAGTTGATTATCCCTGCTCAGGACCCAACTAGTATTAAGTCTAAGAGTTAATCCAATTTTGATTTTTCGGTACTTTAGAAGCAATTATAAACATTTCCCTATTATCACAAGGAAGCTCCCCATTGAGATTCACAGGGCTGACACACTGGAGGATGCAGGAGAAGAGGGGAAAAAAAAAATTATGTCCCTTTTGCCACATAAAGAGGTGGACACAGCTGTGAAACACCATCGTTCCCAGCCCAATGCAATGGGGATGTGGGCCAGAGTGCTCTCCCAGTGCATTCAAAACAAAGCAAAGTAAAAAAAGATGAAAAAAAAAAAATGAAAAAAGAAACCTAAAGAAATACACCGCAATCAGAGAAAGTCTTCTTGCCAGCAGAAATTCCTACTTCTTAAACCGTAGTTACATAGCTTTATCAACTTAATTATTGGAGGTATTACTGTGGAGGTGCCATATTTTGCTAATTTTGCAAATATTTATATGCACATATCTGTTAGACTGGATTGATAATTAATTGGTATGAGGTTAACAGATCTGTTTACATGCCCAAGTGCTTGCAGGATTAAGGTCCTAAATTCAAAGAAAGGTATTCAACAACAGAATTCATCCTATATATAAAGGTGCAAGTTTCAAAGTTTTGAAAGATAGAAAGGAGAATAAATAACTAGGCTGACATTTATATACCTACTTCACTCTAGCCAGGCTATTAGAAGATTGCCACTTTCCTTAAATTCCTTTTAAGAATTAAGATCAAACTGCTGCCTGTCTTTTCCACTTTGGTCTGGTGATTTCAAAATCCCCTTATCTCCATTCTGAACCTTAGACTTCTTTGCTGCTCTCCCTCTTTACCCCTCTCATGGCAGATGATTTACCTGCAGGAGTCAAGCCTTCATTTTATGTTTGGATCTGATTTTAAAGCTTGTCTCCATAATAAGAAGCCTACTTCTTGCTTTAATTTCAATCAAATAAAATACTAAATTATCATATAATGACAACTGAGGAGTATGTGTCTTTAAAGAATGTATAAATATGGTATATGACACTCAATAACGCTATAGATGGCAATTCTGAAAAGGACCCAAAGACGTAGCTGACTCCAGTTGGAGTGGCTACTGGAACAGCCCCAAGTGAGACTAAAGTGCCTTGCCCAGGGTAAAAGAAAATATATGACAAAGATTTGAACAGAATCAAATTTAATGATTCCAACTTCAAAGTCAACCTCTATCAAACTTTTTTTCTTTTTCTCCTCCTTACAGACTGCAAGGATATTTTAAACAGTTACAACAGTAAACAAAATTGTCCTTTTGAAACTATTAATCCCTTACAAAGACAAAAAAAAATCCTTTAAAAAGACCCCCAAAAAACCACAACCAAACCCCAAATCAACAGTACTCCCACGACGATGGGCATTCTAGTGCCTTTTTTCTGAATGAGTCCAGAGGGCGTCTAACTCACTGTGCAACTCCCGAAGCTGTCAGCATAGTCACTTCCACTCATGTTTTTTCAGATTTTGTTTGTTTATACCATCTTCATTGGTACCCTGCCATTAACACAGACAAAATATTTTCATCTATAAAGGGCCCAAACCCTTCTGTTGAAGGTAAAAACATGAGAGGTGGAAATAAACTCCACATTTCCATGACAAAACTAAAGAGGAAGAAACAATGCATTTTATAACATGCAAAATGTTACTCTATTCCATTCTCTCCATTAAGAATTCTAGAGCACTTCAACTTTATGATACAAAGATCTAAACCAGGGAAGTTATTTTCTTCTGTAAGGTAAACAAATAGATGTTCCTATAACGTTACAGGTTCTATTATCAAAATCCCTTTATCAAGTTTTTCCCATATATAAAACTCAACTTAGTTTCTTATGAAAAAGGTCAATAGCATTCTATATCAAATCATAACTTCACGGGATTTTTTTAAAACAGTTACATACAGGATTTATCAACATTTTACTCCAATGTTTTTTAAACCCACTATACACAGCAAAATGCTGTATTCCACCCCGATTTTTAACTATTTTTATGTTTATTAGGAAACAGAATTCCACTGAATTTCTATAAAGATCAGACCACAAAGCACGGATGGCAAGTTATGGCTCACAAACTACATGTGGCTTGTAAGAAACGGATACGCAGGTCCACTGCTGATGCTGTGCCACCAGACTGGCAGCATTTTGTGTTGGCTCACAGACTGCTACGTAATTTCAATCCCCAGGTATAAACCACAGAACAGGCAAACCATTGTGGCTTTTGAACCACATAAAGATCTTAAGAGGAGTTAGTAGGACTGAGGTTGACTCCTCATGAATGAAAAATAGCTTGAAGCACCGCATTTTCCCCAGCAAAGGTTACCCCCAGGCTATTTTGCCAGGACAGTTTTGTACTTCTTCCACTCAATACAAATCACGCCTGTGGCTGGAACAGGACGGCACACTTGGTGCGGGTACAGGGAATTGCAAGTTGCACAAAAATGACTGCCCATTGCCTTCACCGAGAACGTTCAAGTCAGCAAAGATACAGTTACAGAAATGCTGCACTTGCCTTTTTTAGAGGTCAAGGATAAAGGTGATGACTGCTCACCGAAGTATCTGCAGAAAACTCTTCCAGCTGGAATGGCTGGAACAAAAATGTCAGTGCCAACCTAAGGACACAACTGTAAAGCCACAGGCATGAGTCAGAACATCTTTCTTTGAGGTCTCCCAGCAGGTAGCAAAGGAATGGATTTTTATTTTTTTTTAATTTATTTTTTTTAAAATAGCAGATTGTTTAGTCTATATTAAACCAGATACATTTTACCTGCTGCTGCCAACTGCCTCTGGGAACACTGCTGGGTCAGATGTTCCCTTCAGCCTCTGCTTCACTCAGAGCTTTTCACTTTTTTATGACTCTTAAGGAGGGAGTAAGAATTAGGGCACGATACAGGCATATGAAAGTGGCCATTGTGAAAGGAAAATGGGATTTTTATTACTCTCTTCCTTACAAATGCTGGGGGTAGCAGGGAGAGAGAAGTGCTGCTGTAAAAAGAAACAGTTAAAAAAAAAGAAAAGTCTCTGAAGAATCCAGGTACTCGTCTCATCCAGGGAGCCTCTCCCCTGGTGTCAGAGGACAGTCATAACTTTAGAAAGGATCATCCCATCTGCTGTTTCAGAGCCCTGCAGTGGCAGTTACTGTTAAGCAATCAGTTTATAATGAATTCACATTCAGAAGAGCAGTACACATGCAAAACCCTTGGGCAAAATTGCCATTATAATAAATCCACCAGTGGCAGAAGTGTGTATAAAGACAGACATTAAACCTCTCTAAAATGTCATACACAGACCACACTGGGTATCACTACAGCCACTGGGACTATAGTATAAGACCAAAGCAATCCACAAAAGCAATCGGCTTTAGATATGACAGAAATTTAATTACTACTTAAGCTCTCGGATATTTCAGGAAGAAAAAAAACTTTTTTGAGGAAAAACCACTTTGGGATATTTCTCACATCTAAATTTCAAATGCTTGTACTACCAAAAGCCTTGCACTGACACTTCAAGATTCCAAAAAGCTATCTTGGTTTGCACTTAAACTTAATGGATAGTACCTTAACAGGTGACATATGGTGTGGGTAAGGATTCGTTTCATCACAAGAATGATGATGCACTTAGGAAGGCTGAGAATGCCAACCTGCCTTCGACAACAACCTCTGCGGCTCCATCGCATGGCGTCGACTCAACATCTGAGGGGCAGGCATCATAAATCTGTTACTACTAATTCCAGCAGTCACATACTTGCGACTGAACAAAGCCAAAGCAGCCCTGCCCACTCCAGTGTAACGCGACTCTGCTTTTGCATAGGAAGGGAGTGCCGTGCAAGCTTCTGCAAATGCCATCTGGCTTCTGCATTACGACCACATTAACAGCACTCGTAATTCTCTCCTTGCAACATATATTCATGAATCCAGCAAGCTGAAAGTAGCTTGCAAGCCAGGATCGCTGTCAGAGCGCTGTTTCTCCTGGCAGCAAACTTCTCAGTTAGGAAGAACAGGATGGGTGTGTGGGGATTCATGAGAAGAAGCGATGAAGCAGGGGAAGGAGGAGGGGAACTTGCTTTAAAAAAAAAAAAGAAAAAGAAAACTTGCTAAATAAGCACAGATTAGAATTTGTGGTCGAAGTTCACCAACTAAAATGTTAACTTTCTTCTCCAGCACCAAAGCATCCTCCTATGTTGTGTTAGGAATTTCAGCACAGGAGACAACAAAATGCCACGGTAAGCTTCAAGCTAAAAAATACAGCAGAGCTGTGAGACCTGCAAGTTTTGTTTTGTTGAGAATTGCTACAATCAATTTTAAGATGAAATAAGACACTGGAATATTCAAAATCACAGGGGAGAACCTGGAGTCTGCAAATGACAGGGCTTGTATGGTTCAAAAAACCATTAGGAACATTGGTTTTGAAACTTCTGTTTTAACTATGTCATGAAGCATCTCAAAGAGTCCAGCACGTGTCCTAATCTTTACAGGCACCAGCAGCAATTACAAGAGTGAAGCCCTGTTGACAGACGGGGGGCAAGAGAGACGCAAAGTGATCTACACAGTGAAGAAATCATGTCACAAACCCTATTGCTGTTACTATTACTACTTTTGGAGGAATCATGCTGGTGGGATACTGAACAGGATCTGTCTCATTAGGTCCAAAGTTTGCTACTGTAGGAAAGTAAAAATACAAGAGTTTAAAATGACCAACAAATCCAAACCAGTTTATAGCAGTCTTCTGAGGACCCAGGCTTACTATGATTTTGAAATTAACCAAAATCTTTATACAAACCCAAACACACAAAAAAAGTAGCTTAATTTTATTTTCTGAGACTTTTAGGTTCTTTTAGTAATACTCATTTTACTACTGTTCTGGTGACGAGTGCTAAATTGTATTAAAAAAAACCCAAACAACCAAAACACAAACATACTGAAGTTTAGAGATTTAGGATAGAAAACCACAGAATCAGGCTTTACAATCTGCTCTCCTGCCTCGTGACCACAGTATTTATGGTTTTTATCTTGATGTGTAAATAAACTACTATATTTTTTTTTTTACAGATTCTGGTCTTGCAGGGCACAGGAAGTTTGGAGAAATGTTATTAAAAAAAAAAAGAAAATATAGTATAGAAAGCCACGCTAACAATGGTTACAAACATATGATCCAGGTTTCATTGGAAGTGCTGACAAATTAGATGAAAACAACCTGGTTTTGAACAGTGTCATGTCTCTCAGTAATCGACGCAGTGACTGCAAAGCCAAGCCTCTCAGCATTACTGTCACCAAATGTCCTGGTAAGAGAAAGAGTAACCAGCTAGAATAAAAGAAGAACAGGTGAAACGATGGAAAAAAAAGTGGTGCATTCATTGGAAGCATTTATAAAAGCCGTCATGAGTTCTACCAATTTGACTAAGATAACATTCAACTAAATTTAACAGCAAACTGCAGAGCAATTCCTTTATGTCAATAGTGAAGTAAGGTCACGGGCATTCTGGAAAGTCCCCTTATGCTCTTGACTTAGCAAAGTCCAAACTTTTCTGTCATTTCCTCTGGGGGGAAAAAAAAAGGAAAAAAAAAAAAAGAAAAAATAGCAGATGACCACAATCGTAGCACATGCTGTAAAACTAATCCTGTAGGACCTGAAATGTGGATTGGAAGAAGCAGTAGGCTTCCATATTTGAGAGGCCACAAGGTTCACATGAGGACCTTAACAACGATAGAGAAAACCTCCTAAGTTTAACACCAACCTGCCCTTTGTATTGTGTATTTTTCAAAGGCATAACCTTTGTAAGTATACGAAACTGTGCTTATCGTACCTTTTCAAATTTTGTCAGCAGCTCACGTAAGCTGAAGCTCAGGCCAATCATCATTGAGCGTCCTCCGAAGCCCACATTTTCCTGGTACGTCCTCCAAGCCAGGTCTATAGCCTTCAAAAAGGTTCCTCTCTTTTTGCACCTACGCCCTCTCAAAACTGCCCGGCAGCTCCTGCGCGTGCCCCTCTCCCGGGATGCGCTCCCCCAGGGGCAGTTCCCGCCGCACCATTGCCGCAGCCTCCCTGTCCCCACTCTTTCCCGGTGTCTGGGCACCGGCGGGTCAGCCGCTGGCACCGGGCGATGCTCCTTGCAGGGTTAACCTGGCCCCATGGCGCTGGGGGGGGGATCTTCTCCTCTCCACGCCAGGCCAGGACTGCCTTCAGCTCACTTCAGCAATGGCCTGCGGGCTCCAAGTGCTTCTTGCAGGCCTCACGCTCAATGTTTGGTCTCAATTACCCGGAGAGAGTATCCTCCGCTGCTGTGTGGTAGATGCAGAGGGTGGGGAGGAGGAGCAAGTCCTTCCATGTTGCTCCATTCAAGGGAAAAAAATACAAAGGGGAAAAAAAAAAAAAAAAGACGAAGAAGAAAAAAAATCCCCAGAGAAACTTCTGTTTATAGAAAGCACCAAAAGTCAGCTCTTCAGAGAAGTCAAAACGGGACGAGGCACACTTCAGCCTCGGAAACTCGGCAGCGTGACCGGACAGGAGGCCACCGCTCCTCTCCCTGCCTTCCTCGCAGCTGGCCGCCAGCGGGCTGGTGTTGCTATGGCAGTAACCAAGCCACCTCCAGCCCTCTTCCCTCCACCCGCTTCGCTTTGCCCAGGGGATGCTGCACCGCCAACCAGCCAAGGCCCATGAAAAGAAATCTAAAAAGTAATTTCCTTTGTTTAGGAAAAAAAAAAACCACCCAATCTCCAGCAAAGGATCCTGCCGCAACCTCTGAAGCCTTTGCTGGGGATCTCCTCCTTTGGTCCTGTCTGCTCTGACAGCCGTGCGGTAATCTATCGCCGGCATTTGTTTATTATTGTAATCAGCATCCTCCCTTCCAGCAGCCCTGGTGCTGCTCTGACGCCAAGCACACTCCCCCTTCCTGGAGACCTCCCCGCTGGAAAACCACTGCCACCCCTAAGGCGGCAGGCAGAAACCCCGGACCCCCACTCGCCCTTTGTTCCCCCCGAAAGGAAAGGCAGCTATGTAGTCACTGAACAGGTTTCGGAGCTGTAAAAGCAACCGGTGCTCCACAGGCACCCGCTGCCGCTGGTGAGGGCAGACGGGGCGCGGGCAGACTGTTCAGGCACCAGCCTTGGCTCGCCCGCCCGCCCGCGGGAAACCCGATACCCCGAGGGTGGCTACGAGGAAATAATCGTTTCAAACCATTCCCACTGGAAACCCTGTGTGCATGAGAAGGCCTATTTAAGCTACTATTAATGCTTTCCGTACAACCGCACATTACTCACCCGCCAAAAAGAGCTTCAGTAATAGTTGCCAGCAAGTCAGAAAATGCGTAATTAAAACCAAACCGACAATCCATCACTTGCAAAACCCTTTACAACTATTTCTCCTATGACCACGTTGGGTATCACACGCTGCTTTTACTTTCTTTTTATTTCACCCAACTATCACATGAAGTACCAATAGTCACCAACGAGAAAACTGTCTTTAAAATTATTCTCAGCTAGTGGATTATACTGATGCAGCCAGTATGGGGCAGGATTTTAAGAATAAACTCTGGAGGGGAAAAAAAAATAAAAATACTGGCAGTAGCAGGATTTTTGCTTATTTTATTTGTGCTTTGCTGCCTGTATGTATGTTTTATGTGGGCATATTACACAAACTGCAGAAGTGCTTGCAAAATAAACTGAGAAAAGTTTTCCAAACAAAGGCGGCAGAACTAGACCAGCTTTACTGCACAACTGGGCAAGCAAAAACTGAATTTATTCTACTGCTTAGAGAAGCAAAAAGCCCAATTATTAATGCAACAGTATCTTAAATCAGGTTCAAATACTGTTCTTTTCTAAATTAACCACTTACAGAAGGAAAAAAAACCAAAAACCCACACTGGAGTGAGAAAGTAAAATCATCCTGCAAGAGATTTAACTAGAATCTCCATGTGAGAATCTCTCTCTCTTCTCAACGACAGACACAGAGTGTGGATCCCAATTCCCATATACACTAAGGCTTGTTTCTGCTGCTCTTGCAGACTCCCCCCCCCCCCCCAAAAAAAACCAAACCAAAACCCAACCTTGCAAAACAGGAAGAAAACAGCATTTAAATCCACTTCAGAAGTGCTAGTGCACATAAAATGAAAATGGGTGTCAGGCTGGATTATAATGAGGTTTCGTAACTCCAGGACTGTACTCAAATATACACATTAATTTTATGTTTATACTCAGGCTTCATACGTAGATAACCGGCTTCCCAATTTTCTGTTGTCATCAAAAAATCATTCTAGATCTTTCAATACTATTAGATGCAAATGTAAATGCCTTCTGAGGTGGATAGGTAGCATTTTGCAGAATTCTATAAAAGCTAATCAAATATATATATACACAAATAATGCTGGACCGAAACACTTTGAAAATTGTTCTGAATAACAACTTTTTCAGTGGCCCTTTCTCATGAAAGCACACTGCAGTATTTGAGAAATTCTGCATTTGTAAAAGAAAAATAAAAGTAACTGAAGTCATCTCTACGTTGACATACATTTAATATAGCCTGTACATGTAAAGACAGTGGTTTTGTAGACATGGCAATGTTGGATCGTACAAACACTCCCAAAACAGTCTAGTGGATACACACATGGGAATTTAAGACACTGGAGAGCAATGTACTGCTGATGCATTCCAGGCACTGCTGCAGAACATCATGTGCAATGGAACTTCTTGTTACATTTTGGTATTAGAGCAATTTGGTGCATTTTCTCATGTCTTAAATAATAACATAAAACTGGATAAAAATCATATAACCAGCTAGCAGCACTTTATAGCCATTGGTAATGTTACTAATGGCAGCCTGCAAAATGCAAGGACTGTCAACAGAAAAGCGCTTTTATCAATGGTAGAAAAAGGAAGGTCAGCACAGCAGCCAGTGACACACAACCACGATCACATTTTCCAGCAACTGTTTTTAGGAGTGGGTTCTGAACTGAATGCCCTGCAAATCCAGCCTTAAGAGCCTCAACATTTAGCAAGACACTTAATGCAGTGATTATAAAACTAATAGCAGGGTTGTACATCTAAAAACCTAGTACTGCAAAGAATCAATTAAAAACCCACTACTTTTAATCAAGTATAAATCCAGAAGTAACTGAATGTTAGGCTACTGCAAACAAATGAACCAGCAGAATCAATGAAACCAAAACTGGGCAAGGAAGAAGAAAAAAAAAGAATTATTTTACCTTCCAGAGGCAATGGAATATCTGATCAACTTGAAGATAATCTTACACACACCTCTAAAGTTCAATTTCAGAAAAGATAGAAGTCTTTCAGACTTCAATCTGCACGAAAAGATTAAGCATGTGCAAAGGCACTATAAAGAATTTGCTTCATAGTTGAGATGATGTGCAAAAAATGCAAGAAAACTGTCATACTAAGCACAATTTGACTTTGGAATACAAACTAAAGAAAGGAGAAAAGTTTTTTTTCTAGAAGAAAAATGGAAAAATAAACAGCTGCAAGAATCTTAAGAGTGAATGAACCAGGCTGTTTACACACGCAGCATACATATATCTTACGTGACTCACAACAACAAGTAACAACAACAAAAAGATAAAAAGAATAGTGTTCCCTTGTGTGACTCAGATGTAAGGGACGCAGAGGTCAATAGGTGGTTACAGCAAATCAATACATCCTGGTTTCACTCAAGACATGCAGCTTCAGGCAGGAACACACACACAAAAAAAATCACTTGTTCAAAAGCACTGTGGTATTTTCTCCTGCCTTGCAAAATACCTGGCGTCAATCTGATCAGACCAGGAGGGAGAGCTGCCCCCTTCCTTCTACAGCAGGTCAGCGCCTACAATACAGAGTTAACACACAGCTCCAGCAACGTCGGTCCTACATTGAGGCTCACTATCAATTGAACCCAACACCAGGGTTTCACTAAGGAGAGCTCTTCCAGCACAGCCTCACTGATAACCTCTGCCAGAAGGCAAATCACTCAAGTGATATAGTACCCCAAGGACCAAGAATTCATCAAGACAGATGGACAAATCAAGCTTTTACAATAAAGAGAAACAAGCGGTGGGAAAAGGCAAAAGTCACATAAATACGATTGCCCAAATTACCAATTAGGTATCTATTACAGTGGTGATTGCAATGCAGATTATGAATTACATGAAAGGGTTTGCAGAGTTCCTAGGGCTTAGAGCCAAGGCACTGCACTGGTTTGACTTTTTCCTTATTTCTGTCTTTAAGACTAAAGGGTATCAGTTTGTCTTGGGAAGGTATTTTTACATGGATCAGCCAGTCCCATACAGTCGTCTGCCCTGTGCAATATCTGCCCTATTCAGTGACAGAGTTCTGTATTAGGTGAGCACAGATAGACTGTGGCCTTCCTCAGAAAATGGGGTATGAGACAAGACTTTAAATCTCAAGAATAAAATTTGTTAGGATTCCAGATGAGATAATGTAGTCTTAGTGACAGGCAATGTTGCACTGCCATGAAAGATTAGTAAAGGACTGGGTGGTTTGGTGGTGGGTTTCCCCCCTGGAAATAGAATCAGGGAATGGTTTAGGTTGGAAGGGACCTTAAAGATCATCTAGTTCCAGCCCCCCTGCCCTGGGCAGGGACACCTCCCACTAGACCAGGTTGCTCAAAGCCCCATCCAACCTGGCCGTGTTCGGACAACATATGGCTTTCAGCTTTTTGAATCAAGCATGACTTTATAATGTTTTGGACCTGAATATAAGTTGTGTGTTTTAATTTCTTTGAACTTCCCAGAAGGAGAACATTTCAAATGTACTCAGAACACAAAAATCCAAAGTAGTATCTCATACTTGGAGTATATCTAAAATAGATTAGACGCCAAAGGGAAGTATGCAGAGAAGTACCACCATGGCATCCATTTCAAGCATGGAGCCATTAAGAAATTTACTGTACAAGATGCTGAGACTTAAATTCCATTTATGGGACTGGCCAGAACATGAAGGTTTTAATCCTAACTCTAATTGACAGAATGAAGGAGGCAGCAGGGAGTATGGATGAAATCTGGCTTTCATGCCAGGCAGGAATTTCATGGTCAGGTTGTTACTTCCTAGTTATTACTGGTGACTAAATGAAGTGTTCCTATTGATGGACAGTCTATAAAGAGTTCACTGGAGAAGCCTCCTAAGGCTGTTAGCTGCCTTGTCTCCTGGTTTTCCCTCTTCAAGTATAAGATACCACCACTTGCTTGCAATAATCGCACTGGAAATCAGCAAGCCATGAGGCACCTCATGGTCTTTCTGTCTTTAATAGCATCTTTAACTCTGCTCTCTTTGCACAGAAACAAAACCAAAAAGTTATCTTAGATGGACTTATTAACATTTTTATTAAAAAGGGTGAAACTGAAAACAGAGTGATAGTTTACTGGAGATATAACATAACAGACTGCCAAAGCAGCACTCCCAAGGAAAAGATTCTAGAGGCTGCATTAACCCACACCCAGAGTAAGCATCCAGTTTCCCAAGTTAAAAACACGGGACTTTCAATATTTCAGTCCAATCTGAAAATGAAGTTTTCCTTAAGATTTTCTTGACTGTGATAAGAAGTTTTCTAGCTCCCTGACAGCTTAGCCTGAGAAAAGCCTCATTAAATCCATGCATAATACATGCAACAATTAAATACACATCTTTAAAATCATTTGCTACAAGATGAAGGGCTTATTTATGTATTTATTACTTGGTAAAGGATACCCATCTCTCAAGATACTAAAACTGACCAATGAAAAGCTGATTAATTTAGTAGGTTTTTGGCAAGCACTCAATCCAAATAGTGGAAAGACCATGCAAATCATATTTTGATTTCAAGTTTGTCATAAATAATTGAGAGACCATCTTGAATTCTACAGCACTAACTCAGTATCTGTGGATTAAAATCTCATTCAAATAGCATATTACAGTCTCTTCCTACTTTACTTCTAAGCAATGGCATTAGACTCAAGTACCTAACAATGATATAGTGCCATTACAGTTATGCTGCATAATTTATCATTTTGCCATACTCCAAGGATAAGTACCCAAGCACAACCTTTTGACTCAGTCTGCCTGTATATTACTTTATGCTCTATTATTTTATACCTTGTCTTCTATTCTCAGTTAACTAAGTGGCCATATCCTGTAGGAAGGAGAAGTATTGCCTGCATCTAGTTGGTTTTGGGTTTTTGTGTTTGGTTTTTTTTTGAAAGCCATTGGGAATTGGACTCTCCCTATCCAATGCAAACTCTAAGCTCAGCCATAAGAATTTGATTCAGCTGTAGCTTTTCAGCCATGAATTTTTAATTCTATATCTGAATACTGGGCAGGCATTTGCTATATAAAAACAACTGTATTTTTAATTTCTAGCATAACCATTAGCAAGACGATCTTCCGTATTTAAAAAGAATATAAGGTATGTAATTTGTATTATCTGAAGTAACTTTTTGTCTATGAAGTCAGAATCCTTATAACATCTATAAGGAAATGTGTTTTTATATCAACTTTAACATGTGGTGGAACAGCCATAAGAAAATTACTCTTGTGAATACAGCAAACAGACATCTACTAAATAGTTCTATCAAACCACAGGAGGTCAATCTCCTAATCTGGCAAGAAATACCAAAGTATGCCATTCTAATTTACTAAAAAGGTGGAGGTTTTGTTTCTTTTCAAAGTTCACTTAAAAAAGATCAATGACCCTGAACTACAGGGATGTGCCTTTAACCTTTAGTTTAAAACTTTTCATGCTGTGGATACTGCATCAAAGCAGCAGCCCACAGTGCCTCACCACCTGAACTGAACTATACTTTTTGCTGTGAGTGGGTAAAGAAAATTAGTATCTGATGGAGGGCCTACTTTAAAAGCTGTATGACTGATACCATAGGACGACCTCGTCTTCATCTAAATTCACTTACAAACCATGGGATTAAACACTAAAACTTATCATGAGATTAGGGTTTAAATGTTGTAGTTCAGAAAGAGTATTCATTCTTTTCACTGTGTAGTGATCCCCTGAGCCAACTCTGCCGTTATGTTATTTAAACAAATAAATTATATTCCTTTTTACCACATCTAGTGTGTAATGATAGCACTGAAGCTGCCAGGTACACCTAATTATTGCTTAGCAACTCCTTAAGGGAGAACAGTAGGAATTCAAAGTTTCAGAAAGTAACGGTCTAAAATGTAATTGTGGCTTTTCTGAAATGAGGTGCTTCAGAATAGCTGTGTAAAGCATGTAAGAATGGGAGAATATACCACAAAGACTGGAGAAGAGGGACAAGAGTGCAGAGAATTGAACTTGCACAACTCCTGCGTGCAAGTCCCACAGTGCTGTGGGTGCAGCTGAAATCCCTCATCTCTTCCTAGCAAGCACTTCTAAACAGGGAATGAAAGGGTAAGAAACCACCATCCTCCCATGCACAGGACAAGTAAGGGAGAAGATTTACTGTCTTCTAAAAGTTACAGCAAATCCTTTTCTCCGCTCAGCTGCCTGCCCCTCGGTATCTGGCAGGCGTTATCATTTCCAAGTTTATAATTGCTTCCAGGCACCCGTGCTCCACAGCATACTACTTCCCTACACCTACGACAGATCTGCTCCAGGAAAGGCATAATTGAGCCCAGTATGCTCATACTTGCTATAGTTCTCCGTTTTCAGCTTTATCCTATTAAGCATATTTGGCACATCTTTTCCCTGGAGTAAGCTCCCAGTGACTGCTCTGGCAGGTGACACTCATCATCCTTGCTTTGTCCTGGAAAGAATTTGGACAGAGTAATAAGTTTGCATAGCTATCAAGGATTACGGAGAAATACTGTTACAAAACTAAGGAGACAGAATTGAAATCTCAAGCATTTTCAGCCAACTACCTTGACTGTATTACATTTAGTTTCATGGCACGTATCTATGTCTCCATTAACCTTTTGATCTGCATTGTGTCCGTCATACAGCTAAATGAATGCTCTCAATCATATTTATCTCAGAAGAATCCCTTTTGAATATTAAGCCCTATAAAGAGGAAGCATCTGATCTGGTTATTACCAAATTCAGTAAATGCTTCACTGACAAGGAAAGTAGTTAAGGTAAATTCCATTAATCAAGTTGCCACCAAGCGATTAGGACATAAAATTCCTGCAAAAAAAAAAAAAAGCTCCTTTGTGACAACAAAACCACCTCATGCCCTCACTCCAAACCGCTGCTGAAGTTAGATTTGACACTATGAATACACTGCACACAGCAGCAACATTTGGCTCTAGAGGCGCAACACACAAAATCACTTCAAAAGCACTTCAAATACTCTGTCAGAATTAAAAAGACTGTTCAAGAAATACACATTGTACAATTTCTAGGAAATTCACATTTGATCTTTGGTCAGAAAAGCTCATGCACAGCTCCTCCAAAACATGAAGGTGATCTTATAGCCTAAGCACGCTCATAACAAACACACTTATACTTTCTAACTGCAAGACGTGTTCTGGTTCATTTATTATCTCTTGATTTTTTAACTCTTCATCTTCCCCAGCCTCAAAATCTGAAAAGCAGGGTAGAAAGATAAGGGAATAGAAGACAATCCTAATAATAAACCATGTTAGTAAAGAATTAAAAGATTCATTAAAAGGAAAGGTTTATTAGCTTTAAAGTAAACAGTCATGAATACATATTATAGGGTCAGCTGATGACAACCACTAAATGCATCCTCATATTTTTGGTTTGGCAGCACAAACAGCTTTAAAAACTGTCAGATAATGCAAGCTACACTTAATTTTTTTTTAAACATAGCTAACATGCAAATAAACATGACTAAATTTTTGTGTGTTCAAGCCCTATCAAGCAGAACTTCAACTATTTTGTGCATCAGAGGAGAAGGAAAATTAGAGGCTTTAGGGTTCATTGGGTTTTCTGTTTCTGAGCTTTCAAAATTTTTCTTACTTGGCTTCTCTGTTTTATGTCATACCTGATTTCTTTACCTCTATCTCCACTGAACACAAAGAGGAAAATTTTTTAATTTTTTTTTTAAGTGAGGAAGTGAAATTACGCAAGTACTTAATAAATCAGTGTTACAGCTAATGCAAAAAGCCTTAAAAATCTAGTTCTGAACAAGGACCACAAATGCTCAATGCTGTTAAGAGATGAAATTATTCTGTTTTGTAGCTGACACAAAAATGGGAAGCATCACTCTCATGTTCATTGCCTAGAACTCAAACACTTGGAAGGAACATGAGAGAGATCTCCACATGCAGGAGTGACAGTTCTGCTATTGATATCTTTTTATACGTGCATGTAATCAGAAATGAATTAATCCTGCTTTAATCAGTGAAGCAAAAAATGAAAAAAACTGTAACGCAACACCTCAGGTTAAAGAATAAAGGTAAAGTCCAAATTGCACAGATCCTATTAAAAATGCCTTTGTTTCTGACTGAAAATAAGATTCCAAGGCAGTTATAAAGCACTACAGAAAGCAGAGAGCCTCATCCAAAGCCCTTAAAATTTAAGAACAGTAAATAAAAGACTTCACTTTTCGGGAGGCATCAAGGGAACAGCCACTGTATGTTTTCTTGTTGCTGAATTTTAAATCTTATCCCCACATTAAAGCTTCCAACAACCATTATCTAAGGGCTTCCAAGGGACTACACCATATGCTCTTAAGAAACAGGATGGTTGAGAGCAGTCTTTCACGTCTTGCTGCTGATCATTCCGGCATCTCCCACAGCAAGAAGCGTTCGTTGCTGTGCCTGACTGGACTGTCATCTTTGCTTTAGACCAGTTGTTTTGCTTTCCACTCCCCACCTTTTGTTTTTTAATTGTTCCATAATTCAGTCTCTGAGAATGATTCCCAGCATTTACCAGAGTGAGAAATTAATGTAAAGTCTTGATAAGAAGCACCCGTTTAGATGCACCTTCCAAAACCATATCATACAGCTCCTATCCAGTTTCTTTTAAGGTTGCTATATGGGATTGCTAGTAGGAAATTCGTGTTTGTTTATTTAAGAGTCAAACTAGCAAAAAAATGCTTTTTTAGTTACTTTTTTGTTGTTGTTAATTTGCTTTTATCTCTCAGTATATTGTGCAGCCCTTCAGTCTGATTTTTTTCAGTGGCACATGAAGGAGAGATAGGAAGGTGTTTGGCCAAACTCTACCCTTAGTTACTCTTGTGAGATAACTCTGAGCTCAGCAGGGTTAGATGGACATGACAAAAAAAAAAACCAAAAAACCAGTCTGCCTTAGTGCCTGGTTTATAACTGTGTTTTCTATTTGATAACTTATTCCAGTAACCACAGTCAGTTTACCAGACTCATTTTCTGGCTAAAGGCTACTCAGTACAAGACCCAGAAAAGCAGATGGAAGCCAAAGATTAAGTCTGTGGCATCTGTAGACTTCACCTTTGGCATCTGTAGCACTACTGAAGTCAGCCCTGCCACCCCCCAAATATTAAAAAAAAAGGTCAAGCCTCCCCTAGGTGTGTTGCTAGGAACAGCTGCGTTCCAGGAATCCCAAACCTGTTGTAGGATGAAGGAGGAGAACTAGAATGAATATTCTCAGTATGTTCTCAAACTCAACAAGCTGTTGGCATTCGTTAATGCTTTAAAAGATACACCCACAAAACGCTTAAAAACTGGAGCAAATCTGTTTATTCGAGAGAAGAGAGAAGGAACAGAGGGAATGGGAAAGCCTTAATCATCCTCTTTTATATGCTCAAAACCAAAGCAAAGAGCAAAGGGCCAAAACAGGCTGTGCCTATCATCTCTGCCAGCCCCAAGGCCAGTCTTCTGCAACACATCGATGCACACAAGGAATGCTGCTGTCCTGCTCTCAGGTGGCACTGTCACCCTTAGTCTGAGATAAGTCAAGCCCACGAAACGAGGTACTTGGGGGAAGAGACATCCGTGCAAGAAGGGGGAGGCTGCCGAGGGCTGGTAGCACACTCACACAGAGGGACTTGGAACTTGCTCCTGTTTTTCTTAGTGCTACAGCTGCAAGCACGCTTTTCTTTTGAAATATCCCATCTGACTAAAGTTATTTAGCACTGAACCAAATTTCCTCACAGAAGGTTTATTATCTTTCTGCATGCTGTGCCATTTTGTCAACTAAGAGGCTCACACAGAGATCTTATCGGTGGCCTGTCGACAAAAGCAAAGAGCATTTACAATTGAAATTATGATAATATAATCTTTACTCTTGAAATAAAATGTAAGCTGCATTATCCATAACTGCAGCTTTAGCTCTGCCTTGAACAAGAAGCTTATTTAAATACAATGTGCCTAAGGCTTCCCTAGCCCCATTTTATTACTAGTTACTTTACAAGAAACAAACAGGTTTTCCTCACTTACTCAGGCAGACCCTTCACTGTTTAATGTTGGTCAGAAGCTCCATTTCCACTGAACTATTGTATGCTTTTATTCTCATTTAACTCTCATTTAAAGTCAAGGACTCCACCCACTTTTCAGAAGCACCCGGGTTTGTGCTAGAGGAAGGAAGCTGAAGATTTGCACATAAAAGCACAGAATGAAGGTTTGAGTCAGCTTCACAAGGTCACAAGAGCACTGGGTCACCTTACAGTATTTGCAACTCAACCCACACTGGCTTTTAATCAGGTAGCGAGTTCTTGAAGGTAGTTTTGGTTTTTGGAGCATCACAAAAAATTGGCTGGCACTGAAAAATTTTGGCCAGCATACAGGCAAATTTGAGGAAAAGAGAATTTTAGCAATATCCACTGCTTTACATTCATTCATATTGTGTTTTTTAAAAAGCTTTAATTCTGAAAACTGAGAGAAAGATTAGTACTTCTTGAGGATTCAGATAAAAACTGTTTAACTGCAAGTATGAGTAAGAAAAAATATACTTGACAGTAACGCTGCTGAAGAAATATACCAGTCTATTATACATGCGCTAACATTTGATCTACGTAGGAACAAATCCTGTTGGCCTTTCTGCATGCTTAAATTCCCAATGAGGGGAGAAGGCAGAGAGGAAGTACAAAAAAACCAAAAGAATTTCCATTAAGTTGTGGGGAACCAACTGCATATTCATCTCTGTATGGAATAAATAAGTACTAAAACAGACTTTGTACAGAAGACCGAGACAGAAGAGCAAGAGTGAGCACCCCAGTAAGGCACGGCAGGTGCCTCCATGGGGAGCACACGCATTTCAAACACACTGATACAAACAGCTGTGAACAGCACAGGCACTTGCCCCTCGCATTTCCCCCACCTGTGGCACACAGCTGGATGAAAGCTGAGAACTGATTTGTCTGGAGCCATACGTATTCCCAGAACAGGTCTCTTGTGGTGGTTGAGTTTCCACTTGAGAAGTTTGGGCCTAATCAGCCATTTAGTGATAACGTGAAAAAAGATTCAACGTGGCAAAAGGTAACTCACTGTAAAACGTGTAAAATGAAGGAATGCCAGGAAGGAGAAAATGCAAAAACCTGAAGTCTATTCAGCTGAAGAAAAGCCCTGTGTCTTTGGCATATTTCGTAAAATGAAGCTATAAAAATTTCAGGGCAGAAAAGATGAGGCAAGTGCACAAGCTGCACTTCTCTCTAAATCCCTCCTTCATCACATCTTGCTTTTTCTGCAATCACCTGTAAAAGTACACTCTGTTAATGGAAGTGACTTGTCCAAATATTAAGCTATACTACTGTGCTCTGGCTACTTTAAGAAAAACAACAGTAAAAAACCAAATTGCCAGTATGCTTATTAGCACAAAGTGAAAATTATGACCTTTCACGCTTAGCCATTCTCTCCTTGAAAAGCAAGCATGGCTATTGAGACATACCAGCCTTGAATAGGTTCTTCAGGTTGCTGGCATTTCCCATGGGTGCTAACTGTCATCACAGACCAACTCCAAACTGCTCTCTGACGCTCCTCAGTAACTACCAAGGAATAAACAATATCCACATGTTTGGGCACCCATGGTGTTTCTCCCCTCCATGCTTCTCACCCGTACATAAAAAGAGGTTATGCAAAAAGCAAACAGATTTGTAAAGGAGCAGATTTCTTAAAAACAACCTTGGATCATCTGTCAAGGGTGCTGAGTACTTGCGGCTCCGTTGAGACCACACACCTTAAAGGCATTAAGCATCCCAGCAAAGCCTAGTGTTTATATAACTAAAGCTAAAGCAAACACAAGTGAAAGCCCACCCTCAAGGAATTGAAGCCCATCAAAGAATGATATTCTATCACTCCAAAAAGTCACTGTAAATGAGAAATGCTTCTTTTTATTGCGTCAGATGCTTCCAAAAACAAAGAAGCCTTCCCTGTTATTCCTAACACCTGCTCTCTCCCCTGTAACAGCTCGTGCGTTTTCCTCCGGTACTCGATAAAAGCCATGCTCTGGCCATCACAGTTTAAGGAACAGGTGAATTTGAAACTGAATGGAGACGTTCTGAGCTCATATTGGTGTCCTACTGAAATTATGCCAACATGGGGTGGTTCAAGCCCTGCCACATAACAAAAATAAACTAGCAGCACCACGGTCAGTCATTTTTAAATATAAATAACTTGAAGTAGTACGTAGGCCGCACCATCAGACATGCTCACAGACACTCTTTTGTTCAGACCTATGTTATACGCTGACAGAATTGGTGAACTGCAGTATTTCTGTATAACATTCACCAACAAAATATAAAACAGCTTCTTCAGGAATGGAATTGGAATGGAATATTTCGGTTGGAAGGAACATACAATGACCATCTAGTCCAACTGCTACAAATATCAAAATACCTTTAAGATAGTCCTTTTCTCTATAACGCTTAACATGTACAGCAGACCTCTACAGAGTAGCAGGAAAAAAGATCTATGATGGAAATACAAGAAAAAAGATCTATGATGGAAACACGAGAAACCAACATAGAAATGGGGATTCAGGAGGGACAACAACATTAAAATGTTCAACTTTAAAACCCATAAACTCATGCAGAGACGGAGCTATCTTACAGAGGACTGGAAAATAACAAACATCATTCATGAATATTAAATTTTCAAAGTTAGTTTTCTCTGTATGACTGTTTTCTGTCTGTTGAGGACACCAGAGAGGAGAGCAGCGTTAGCAATTTTAGTCTAAGGTCTTCAGGGAAAGAGGCTCTGCCCTACTTTGACAATAGCAGTTGCTGAGGCAAATTAGGTCTCTGACAGGGATAAAATGAAGTTCCACTGTTAGCACAAAAGAGCTCCCATTGATTTTGGCCTCTTTCAGCTGATGTAAATAATCAAGTAACCATAAATTTGACAAGGAATAATTGCTGCCTTGTCCATTACACAGTGTACTCAAAAAGGCATTTAAAATCACCTTGAGCAGAGGGAAAAGGAGAAAGGAAAGCCAAGCTCGGACAGTTCTTCTCCTTCGTTAAGCTCAATTCTACAATGTCACCTGCAACCACACAATCATCTTTCAGTGAAAGGGGAAAAAAAGTTTAGTGGCCTAAGCAGTAGGTTTGAAATTCCATGCTCTGACAGGGTCAATGGGCTCTTAATTCTGCCAAAAAAGGAATTTATGAAGTTTCATTTAATCTTCAGACGAGCTCATCTGAAGCAAAGGTGATCTGCGAGCAGCGGACCCAGTGATGCGTGGCTCCCAATAAATTTTTCTCAAGTTAAACTTCCACATGGCTTCCCTCAGCCCCAATGGGAGTTCAGCTCATGTTCTTGCAGCCTTTGTTAGTGACACAAGACTGAGTTTTCTTTAACCTCTTGTCCTGTATACACAGGACATTTTCCAGCGGTCATCTTTATTTCAGCCTGGACTGCCAGTACTCCAGTTATGTCTAAGCGGCCTAACAGGACTCTTTTTTATCAAGACACAGTTACTATGTGCTAAGGCAGCAAACACTTTTCTCTTAAGTGACATGCTACAGGCACACCCCCCACCCCCCCCCGGGGGTCAAAAGTACTCTCTACTAAACTTGAGCTCAAATCCATGCCTGAGAGTTGCAGCAACTAAACACAACTTCTCTGGACAGAGACGCTCACTACCACCACTCAGAAATTATTTTGCTTCAGAACATGCAGATAACCTCTTGCCTGGCTATGAAATTCTTCCAGCTTCTGGAAAGTTGACAAAGTCACCTTGCACGTAATGTGGGTGTTACCTTCCTAATTCATGCAAACAAGCATCAGGAAAGCATACCCCAAATAAACAGAGTCCAACAATTACCTTTGTTATTTTGAGCACCAACAGACTTCCAGCCACCTTTTCTTCAACCAAATCTGCTCTCAAGTTTTGTACAATGATAAACTAGTCCTTAAAGTTACATAAAATAGAGTTTAAAACAGTTGCTGCAAAATAGTTGGAAATTAACACTTGCATTTTCTACAGATGAGTCTAAGCAAGAGGATTCTTAGCAAACCTACACAGGTCAATCTCCCATAAAGGGGCTACATTCATTAAATAAATAAAAAAAGGAGGGGGTGTAGTGTTGCTTTGGTGTTCTCAATAAAGTTCAAAACTTTTCTTTCCTCATTAAGTACAACATTTTGCTCGTGTATTTGCAAGTATTTGCACATCTAAAATCAGTTTGGATTTGTTGTTACTTAATGTAATAGTATTGGTGAAACTGCTAAAGGAGAACCAGAATCATTTTTAGGAACAAAAAAAGGCGAGGGGGGGAACACCATCATTATTTTATGAAGCACACTTAGGGATGTTTTGTGATTCCAAAAAAAATTATACCCCTTTTAGCTGTTCCCTCTTAATATCTCTTAAAAGAACAAAAAAGTGGAGGAAAGCTGTACTGATTTCAGATGAGTTCAAGTAGTAATAATAAAAAAAAGCACTCCCAGTTGTCAGGAAAGAAAAACAGTGTTTATACCAGCTTTTGTGCTAGAAAGCCATAACGTCTGAAAACTGTGCAATTATGAAACATTTTAGTCTATAATTACAAATGAAATCTAAAGGTCAGAGAGGATGAGATTATCAGGATAAAAGTCCACCAGACAAGCTCATCTGACAATTTACATGTCCATCTCTTCCCAAAAAAATGCCTAAACAACACACAGCCACATCAGTTTGGCAGAGTGTTAAACAAGGCACTAGGTGAAGGTATGCAGAAAACAAATGAAGGAGAGAGGAGACAGAAGTACGAACGACACCTGCTTCTTTTTCAGTGCTTGACATCGTTTTATTGTGAAATCTTGTGGTATCTCAGGTCAGTCCCTGATGCTCAAGACTTGGCTATATCAAACAAGGACAATTTGACTACAGCAGTTGATCACCACGTGCAAAGTACTTTGACATATGTGGATTGAAGAATTACTACTATTGCTACTTTTATTAAATAAGGAGATGAGGGAGTAAGATGCTCATGAGGGCTCGGGTACCAAATTTAGGGCTTTTTTGCTACATTTTCCGTATGTCTGAAGAGGCTGCTGCTGTGGTAGAAGACTTATAAAAGAAAGCAAAATATGTCCAAAAGATTTCTCTAATATCAAGAACAAAGCACTCCAAGGGAAGAGACCAACAAAACCTGCCAAACAAGGATGTCGTTTATTAAGATTTCTGCCTTTCGACAATGACATTCTGAAAAAAACATGAAACCCAAACCCCCAAACCCTGACCCTTAGAAAACGGGAATTTTTGCAGAGTTTTGCGATTTCCTCTTACATTTAATTTACATTTTGATACTATTGCATGACATTGTACTGACTGTTAATTTGCTAAGAGTCAATACCCACTGAATGCACACACGACCCTTTTGACTATTGCTTTCTTTTTTCAGGACGGAAAAGATGGTTATGCTGATATGCAGCTGTCCTGCCACAATGAAAATAAAACATCCAAACATCACACCCCTGCTGCATAAACCATAAAATAAAATAAATCAATGAAGGCCATGTTTCCCATGTCACCATCTGTTGATGTTCTGGATACTTAGATAAGCATCTGGCCTTGTCTAAAACACCACTAACATTTTTCTAAATTTTTTATTTTTTTAATGGCTCTCAAAATATCCACTTGCAAAAATCCATGGGAACAACAGCAACAGGAAAAAAAATCCTTAAAAAATGCACAAAAAATGCAAAATTGGTAGTACTTTCTAAATGAAAGCCCATGCAGACCAAGGTATGATCCTGCTTTGAAACACCAAAAATCAGCCTAAGCTATTTTCATCTTTAACAGATTCACCTAACAGTCCACAGTATTGCAAGCTTTAATAAAAATGGGGATCCTGTGTGGAAAAAGCTGCTGAAACAACCGCAACAAGAAACTTCTCATTTATCACTGTATTACAGGAACTGAGATATTTTAAATTAATGACTGAAGAGTAGGTACAATGAACCCTCCAAAAAATGCAACCCCGTGTTTCAATGTATCAACACAAGGACTGGAAAAGCAGATCAGATCCACCGACAGTTAGATATTAAAGCAGTAAAACTCAGCTGGCAGACCTTCAACCTACAAACAAAATCATTATATTGATAGCATCTATGCTATTCTTCATAACAAGAGTGACCAAACAACCTCTGTTGGGCACCGTCTGTGGGATAACTTGACTGGCTGACTTTCAGTATTTAAAATTAAAAAGGTAATTCTTGCTGAAAAGTACATCAACCGAACAAACATCTGCAGTGAATCAAAGGCAGAAACCAATCACAATATTATTTGACATGTGACTAGCACAAGTTGCGAGGATTCATTTCCGTGCAATGTTCTTGAATATGCAAAATATCAAGTAATTATTGCCGACTTTAAATAAGAAACACGTTTTCAAACTATTGTAACAACCTACAGATTCTGAAGAGAATTAAAGGGATAGCTCTTACAGAGTCCTTTATGCATTTTAGATGTTACATCCCCCAAAAAGCTTATTTGAGGTTAAATTACCACCTTGTTTATGCAAAATCCTTTCAATCATTCCTGAGACTTTGCCATTACTGGTTTCATTATCCATGTCTCTGCTTAAAGGTGCTTTATTTTAGTTGAAGTTAAACCTGCTGATAATTAACAGCCTAACCAGATTAAGCTTAGTTTAACTATTTTAAAAATTTTTTACCTATTATTTTACCTAATAGTTCAATTAGACTTACTTAAAAATTACAAGTTGAAACAGTGCATTTTCCAGGGAGATAATGGAAAAAATGCTAAAAGCATTTTGCTGCAGGAGCTAAGAGCTGAACTTCTAACCTTTAAAACTACTGTGCCCCTATCTACTACTTTTGCTCTTTTTGTAAAAAAGAAAATCCTCTTTAGCATTTGAAATGGAATAATTGAATATATGATGCAGAAACTGTCTGCAATCAGCTGTACCATAACTGTACTCTCCTACTCTGAAAAGAAAGAAAATATCCTTTAAGGAACACTACCAATCAATGGGAAGCAACAGACACTGACACAGAGTAGCATCAGTAGCTGATATAAGCGGTCACTGAAATGTGCCCTTGTCATTATAAGAACTTGTAAGTATCTCTCACTGAACATCTCCAGATTATTTTCTTCTATTTAAAAATACTAATAATCATTATTTTCATTGATATAAATTGCTTGATATTTTAATTTATAAGCCTCAAATATAGAGGACACTACTAATCTAAAAAGGTTGCCCAACTGTGCAATCTAAAACATAAAAACTGTATTTTAGTTAATCATGCCAAACTTTTTTTTTGTAACCTACATCGTCTTGATGCCATTGTCATCATTTGGTCCTTGTTTAGAATTGTTAACTGACTTGAGTTACGGTCTTGTACCAATACAGAAGCAGGAACCTCCAGAACTGCTTTTGAAATCACAGTTCCAATGAGTAAGGGTGGGAGGGTTTTTTTATATGTTTAAATTGGAAAAGGAATCTTCCCTTTTCCTCCACAGCACCTTTTATTTAACAACTGTTTTTCGATTTTTGGGCAGCACTTGCATCTGCATATACTAAGGTTTCCTGATAAATGAAAGAAAGAATACAAATTTTGCCTTCTAAATGACTTGCAGCAGGCTCCGCTGTGTTCATAGCTCTCTCCCCACAGCACCTGTTAATGAGACTATTTTCAGTAACAGAGAGAATTTTAGTAAATCACGTAGGGGTATCTGCACCTATTAGGCTAATGCCAGTAACATGCTGAATACTGGAAGACTGCAGACTGTAGCTTTAGGTTGTCTTATTAACAGAAGTTCCCCATTTGATCTTTCCTTTAGTAAAGCTATCAGGGAAAATCTACTTGAAAATCCATATAATTTGAAGCGTATGCTAGGGATGCTAAAACCAGCCCAAATTAAGCATTGCACACGTCGCAAGTGTATCAGATGACATCAAGAATACTTCTTTATTAGCGGCTGTATACTGGACTTAGAATTTTTATTAATGTCCTTCTCCCCCAAAAGTGTCACTGCACTTTCTTAGGCGCCCTTATCTGTGTATTTGGTTCAAATCAACCTGTTTTGGATCAAGTTTTAACCATACCTTTTAACACAGTTTAAATTTTCATATTCTGAGATATGCAAAACTTTCCTTTCAACACTTAATTTGCAAAACATACCCAATCCAACTCCATTCAGTTAATCAGACAGAAATGTCCTGTATAAAGCAGCCATCGATTCCCATCATTTCTAAGAACAGAGAAGGAGGGACGAAGGTTGACTTATGCTATGAGAAAGCACAGATGATGGGTTAATCCCATGAGAGATGGAAAAAAATGCTTTTCTTACAGTGATCACTTTGAGAGACCTCCAGCAAGCATCCCCCTCCGAGAAAACAGAAGCTGCCAGACACACTGGAAGAGGGAAGTTCTTACTGGAAATCTCTGTAGAAATTCTCTAGAGTGAAGAATGACTGGAAGAGTATGAGAAACACTAAACCTAATTAAAAAAAAAAAAACAAACTTTCAGATTACAGTCGTGTTTACTGTATTTAATTATTAATATATCAAAATTATTTGGAACAAAAACAACAAAAAAGCCATGCCAGATGCTAAATTTGACTGACTTTTCAAATATTTACTTCCCAACTTGAAGTATTAACAGAACTCATGGGCTTTCAAAACTCTAAAGCAAGAACAACACAAGGTGTATTTTGGGGAGAAGAAGTTTTATAACTATCTTAAGTAAAAAGTTCAATTTGAGAGCCACTCCGGAATGCAAACGGTAGCATTATTGCAAATGTACACATTAGAAGTGTTTTTTAAAGGTAATGTAATATTTTCTGCAGTCTTTCACTTACCAGTCTTACTTTTTGGAAGTGAAAAATGTAAAATATTAATCTCTAAAACATAATAAATTGCAATACAAAAAAAAAAGGAAATATTTCAAGCAAAGTAAAACATTATTTAACATTTACAAACTTCAAAATACTTTCAAATTTATTCCAGCAGTGGACAAATTTATGGTCTTATTAGCATGGTGAGGATACTGTAGGCCACGCAGCACATCAAATGTGAGCTAAATTTGAGAAATAAGCAAGTGAGAGAAAGCTCAGGAAGCATTGTCTCCTGACAACAGAATGGGTATTGACAGAAGGACACAGAGATGATTAAGTGGCACATACAAATTAGTTCACTTAAGCTCTGAATTACTAATGAAATGAGAAACATCTGCCTCTCTTACCGGCTTCTGTTTAAGCCTTTATTTTTTTTAAATCTCAATTGCCCCAACATAATTGTTATGTGCAATGTCCACTGAGCAGACTTTTCTTGGCTGTCCTTTTCCTTGTTTAGCCACAGTGATTGATGACCCTGGAAGAGAGACCCTGCAGAATTTGGGGAACGTTATTGACCTCAGGCTGGAATACAAATGCCTCTTCAGAATCTAATGATGTAAGTCATGTTTGGATCGAAACTGGGAAGACTGCACCGAACACACCTACGGTGATTCCTTGCAATGCCATCTGGCAAGCGTGGGCTAAAAGAGTGCTAAAAGCTCCACCGCTTAGAGCTGCTGGAAGCGAGACACAATGGAGACGGAGTGAGATCAATTAATAGGAAGAAAAGATGGAACTGAATCCAAGCCAAGGGCCCAGTATCACTAAAAGCAAGACGATTTCTGGAGAATATTGTTCCACTTATCCAGAAAAATAAGCGTGATCTGATACTTAAAGAAGAGTTACGATGGGGAAAGGAAAAGTACAAAATGGCAGGAGCCCAAGGCATCAGCCAGCCATCAGCCAGCACCTCCAGTTGGAAAATAAGGGAAGAAATCCTGCAGCACTGAAACAAGAAGGAATTACTCATGTAATCAAGTAACCAACTTTTCAAAGGAGTTTTAGAAAGGCAGGTTACCCCTCCAATCGCAATAATACAACAAAAATATTTTGCACTCTTTCAATTACTGCAGATTTAAGAGATATAGCAGACTTAGGTATAGGAATATGTTTCCCACTGATGTGGGAAAACACTGAGGCAAAGAGGATGATGATAATGTAAGTTAGTTCAGAGGAAAGCATTTCCACCTAATAATTCTCAACTGTACAATAACGGTCTCTGTTCAGTCTGAACAATACAAACAGTGGCTTACCAACAATTTATTCTTTAATATAAATTCCAGATCTATATTCTCCACTGACAAGAGTAAAAAACTGCAGTCTGTCTCCACACTCTGCAAGTTATTACTGTACTACATTCATTCACAATACTGTGAGAACCCCTGGGAGTTTTCTTATCAGTCCTGCCGTACTGTATGATCTTGTGATGCAAATCCCCTTCAGAAAAATTTTTCCTTTGAAACTGATTGTAGAGAAAAGCAACAGCAGCAACTTCAAAGTTCTCCAGTTAAACAAGGACTACAGAAAATATAGTTGTCTGCTTTTACAGTTGAGCCTCGTAGCCTAACTGATGCTCATCGTGAGGGCATCAGTAAACAGAGCAGTTCAAAGGAGAGCTACCTGGGATGTTTAATATCTGTATTAAAAAGTTTTCTTTTGTAAAGCTCTTTGCAACTAAAAAACCTAAAATGCAAGTTTTAAATGAGACAAGGAGATTACAAGGATAGTGTCAGTTCAGATTCTTCAGTCTTAACCACCTGATCTAAGCAACCTTTTTTTAAAACATATATACAATCAGATATATACACATTTTTTAAAAGTCTATTTACTGTAGTGTATTACTTAGAACCAATTCAAAAGTCACGCATGCTTTTTTGTTTTAAAACAAATTAGGTTCATTATTTAACGAGCTACATCCTACAACCAAACTACTGACATGAAAACTGGGCTGCATAGGGCACTGACATCTCAAGGACCTTCTGTGTGTAACAAAGAAGTACAGAGGAAAGCATCTTCTTCACATATTGATAAGCTATTTTCTGAAGTACCGGCAGTGCACTATAACAATTAAAAGACAGATGAGGAAAATGGAAATAATACGAAGGATGCTTGAAATAAATGAAGCAGCAGAAACAGCTAGCATACTGATTTACGAATTAAAGACAAAGGGCAAAGAAGGAAGAAACCTAAAAGAGAAAAGGAAAGGCAAGAAGTAGTGGAGGAGAGTTTTTTATTATTTTCTACTTGGTTCAGATTTAAAAAAATACAAGCCTTTATAAAATGCTACACTGCAAACTGTTATAAACCAAGTTACTGTGTTGGGGGAGGTTATAAAAATGAATTATAGAAATGATTGAAAACACAAAGAAAAAATACGTTCCTGCTCCTGTATGGTTTTTATTACACTTATTACTGGAAAATTTTGCTATATAGCCCGGTTAGAAGCAATGAATTTACCAATGCCATAAGCCCGCTGCCAAATCAACTGATCATACATCAGCATTTGTAAGAAATGTATGAATTTACAACTGATCTACAAAGGTGGTTCACTGCAGCAAGACAAAATCAGGTATCAAGTAATTTCTATACTCCATACACATTAGCTGCTTGCCAAAATAAGCAGTTTCAACAAAAGTCAAAGCTGCACAAAGCATGATCACACAAAAACAGCTGTGGTTTTTTGGGGGGGAAGGAGGGGCGTTAATTACAGCAGCTTAAAAAAAAAAAGGAAAAAAATAGCCTCTCTCTCTATTCACCTTGAACATGATCAAACTTAATATAACCAGAGCCGAACTCTGTTTTGGCCCCTTTTTTGCCCCACCAGCACTCGGGTACTTTCACACCAGGGCATGGGGCACTGCCAACCCAGGGACACCCCTGCCCCACTGCAGACACCCCCTCCTCCTCCCTCTGCCTTCAGTGCAGGCTGGTAGAGGGTAGGGAAGTGAACAACAGTTGTGAGGAGCTAAATGACCCTATTGAGTGATGTCTATAGCTAAGCTGTTAAGAGTGAATATTTTGCATTCCTACCCATCAATAATTGAGGGGAATGCCACTTGGAGCTATAACTACTTTGTCAACAAAGAGGGAAAAATATTACTGCTAATGCAAGATGGAGGCAACGAGCATCTGCAAAGGCAGCCCCAGATACCACGGATCAAGCAAAGTCAAGAGACAAAGCAGGAACACGACACTTGCAAAACAAAGCCGGCATTGCAAATGAGAAGAAAAAATAAATAAATTTTTGAATGCTCCTGATGCATTTAATATAAATGCGGAAAAAGTTAATAGAAACAATTGTTCCTTGCCACTGTGGAAATTCCATGCGTGAGCTTATGAATAATATTAAAAAGAAAAGACCTCTCTTAGAACATAAAAAATACATTCTCCACCACCAGTGATACAAAAAATATTTTCTGCTTTAGAAGATTACTCTGCAGAATAAGCATTGTTTGAAATGCAATCATATCTTCTGAAGCTCATAAGCTACTTACAACGTACCACTCCCAAAATTCACCTTCCACACATGTGAGCGTGCAGCTAAATGGAAACAGTATTTGAACTGTTCAGTATTTTGTCCATTTATAAAATAAATGCTTTATGTATTAAACATAAGGATTCATATTTTTGCTGCTTCTCCTCCCACTTTCTTTTTAAAAACAAATGATTTCTACTATTTTAGATCATCACGCATACTCCAATGAGGGGTTGACATCAGTATATTATTACAGCCACATATTTTGATTATGAAATATTCTTAATCCATAGAATTCCCAAAATGCCAATATGAGGCTTCCAAATTTGAAACTCTCCTCAATGGATCATGTATCTCATGTTTCCTGATTAATGCAGTATTTATTCAGTGGTTGTCTGCTTCATGGAAAGTATTAATGCTATTTAGCACCGTATTGTTCACCATTCAGTTGGTTTCTTCCTTCTTCTCAACCTTTAGTTCTGGCTCCCCATTCTCTCCATCACTTTGTTTCCCCACAATAAACTCCTCAGTACCTGCACACCACTGTAGAGCCCAGCAATCCAGCAGAGTCCTGAACGCCCTCTACAACAGCTTAGAGGGAAAGTCTTTCCATCTTCCAGGCCTACATGCTGAGGCAGTATGCCTCCTCTTTCATTAGGGCCATCAGCGCCAGACAGGTGTTTTTTCTGGTATTTTGCACACTTTAAAAATGTTAGATTAACGCCCACCCCCCCTTCCCCCAAGCAGGGCAGAGTCAGAAAAAGCATGTCCACCACATCAGAGATGCGTCATGGCTAGTTTCAATAATTACAATTATTTTACTCTTTTCTTTTCTTTAAAAAAAATTACAAAGAACTTACGTATATCATGCAAAAGAAAGAACACCTTACATACATCTGAACAGGTAATATGCTGCTCCTTTTTTCTGAGCTATGAACCATACCTACCTAATAAGCCCTGCCTAATTCTTCACTCCAGAAAATAATATTAATTATAGTGAATTATCAAAAAGGAAGTTGTAAAACCTTCAGGATAAGTTATAGATTTCATCTTATTTTTGTTCAAGCTTTCTTTGTAATCATTCAATACCTTCTAAGAGTTTGTTGCCACCTAGAGAAAAGGTTGTTTTCACCCACTGGACAATGCTACACCTACTTCCAGCACTGCAGAGACTTATTCCATTCTTTCCAAGTGAGGCTTGCTTCTGTATTATATACAGAAATCCTTCTGTATTATATACAGAAATAAGATCTACAGTTCATACACTTTTTAGAAGTCTGATGGGTTATTGGGTCACCCACAAGCAGCAAACCATCTTGGACAGGAGCAAATCAGTGTTTCACTCATGTGACTTTTGTCTCCTTCAGAAGGACATAAAATTCACGCTGCTTCTGCTGAGCCTTGTGCGGTGGCATTGATCACCGCACTAGAAAACTGCTTGTCTGCTGGACAGAAAAAAAATCTGCAGGAGAGACTGGATTTCAAAATAGCTTTCATTAACAGATCCAACCTTTCGTTGCTCTTAACATCTGTCTATAAGAATCTTTCCAGCAAGCGCTTCAGAAAATAATCCTATTTCAAAGGAGAGGGAAGGAGACAGAGGGCAGACATCTAGAGCAGTCTCTGCTACACAGCTAATAAGTCATAAAACAGAGTAGCACAGGCTTGGGCTTTCATTCCTCATTCTCTCTCTGAACTAGCATCTAACAATCAATATTTCTGAAATGTCAAACACAGCCACCTCCACCCAACAAGTACCCGAAGATGAGGGAGTGAGGCATGGTGGGTGGAGTGGCAAAAGCTCAAAAGCTGACCTTTTGAATATGAATAAATACAATTTATCCCTCACCCGGGGCTGGAAACAACCCCAGGTCTCAGCAGCAAGGTCCATGGCTGTGCCAAGCAATCCAGCCAGCTCCGCACTCCACAGCAGGTCTTTTGTTGACGACAGCACTCCCTGCTGGAGGAAGACGAGCTACAGCTTGTAGAGCACTTTGTGGGCTCACCTTCACCCCGGCTACAAGCCCCCACAGTGCTGCAGCAGGAGGGGCACTGGGCCCAGCACACCAGACTGGCCCTCTGAGAGAGAGGATCCTCCTTTCTCCTGCTGCAAACCCAAATCCAGTTGTGTTTAAGAGCTGAGACACACATCCTCAGCCAGCATACCTCACCATTTCTGCGGTACTTTAAGTTACCTGAGGAGGTCGCTCTTTTACAGAAAAGTAGAGTTGGGCGTTCCACACAAAATGTAATACCCTGAGATGTTACAGAATGGATCTGATATCAAAGAGTCGGAATACACCCATAAAAAGCCCTCCAGACAGGCTTAGAGAAGAACACACAGTATTTTCATGCAATTCCGCTTCAAAAAATTAATGTTGATCAACATTCCTGTGCTATTTAGCATAAGCAATTGATTACTCTTAGCCACACAACTCTCTTGCCTGACGTCATTGTGCGAGGACAACAGAAATAAAAGATCCACACGTATCTCTGCACATCCTTCATGAGCTCTGGCTTTTAAGTACCACAAAGCACTTGGAATCTGACTGATATTAAGACTAGCACCTACACCAGTGTGTGTGTGGGGGTCATATATATGTATTTATATAGATACATACATATGATATAATGTGTGCATATACACACGTATACAAAGCATGTGTATTGGGGAGGTACAGAAAGGTTTTTTCTTCAGTATTTTTAAACCCTTTCTCTGCACATCCAGATTTCAGGTTTTGACCATTATCTTTAAGCCCTAAGGAGCTGATTAAATCTATCGCTACTTCTTCCCTTTTTACACTTAGAGGGCAACAAAAATGTCTTTTAATTCTTTTGTAGGGAAAAAATTCTCATAAAGCTAGGAAGACCACTTTTGGGGATAGGTTCACTTTTAAATTTAAGCCCACTGGCGGTAAGCCAGAGCCTCAACTCTGATCATGTTATAACTCTAAAATATATTTATGAACAAAATCCATCTGTGCACTCTTATTATTCTTGCTGATGTTTTCTTTGACTGTTGTTTTGAACGCCTTTAGGTTGACATTTGATGTGAAGACTTTCAATTGATCACAACTGACTTATCTTTAAGACTTCAATCACTGCCCAGAGAATTATTTATTTATTTAAAATATATCTACAAGACTGCATGCGCTCTTTGCAAACAAACAATATCAAAATACAAGCAAAATTCAGTCTCCAGGCAGGAGACTAGGAAAACAAGTTCTCGAGTGTTAGGAGTAGAGTCAAACCAGTACACTGCTCCAGTCTATTTTGTGGCAAGCAGTGAACTACCGGGATAAGAGACATACCCCAGAAATTAAGCAAGACCAGCTTTACTTTTATTGTGACTATAAGGAAAACCTGAGTTCAGATGGGCGCTCACACGATGGGCAGAAGACGATTACGGATGAAAATCACCTTTTATCATCATAAATAGCTATGTTTTCCTTCCATTTAGCAAGAACGTTTCAGAAAAAAAATCAACCTTGTGAATTCTCCCATTAAGAGGCAAAGACAGTTATTCTCATATTTCATTCAGCTTTCTGACTAGAAATAAAAGGTTAAAATGCCAACTTGTCCAAGTCATTATTTTAAAATAAAAGCAGTATCTACAGTTCTCTCCATTTTGAAGCTCACCTTTCTCTCCACAATAGTATTTTAAAACTTTCATTGGTAAGGTTTCATATCATGTACACTGGGGGAGGGAGGGGGAAAATAGTTAAAGAAAACAAACAAAAACCCAAAACACTATTTTATAACTGTAATACTTAAAATCACTGGTGGCGAACCACCACAATAATTCCTAATTGATCACCCTTCAATTTTTAGAAACGTCTCTGAAGGTGTTCTTGAAAACATGTGGATAAACATTTGGAAATAACACTCATTTTCTACAAGAAGGATGTTAATGGTAAAAGCGGCAGTAGTGAAAACAGATTAAAAAATATCGTGCAAGCAACTTTCTGCTCTATCTTATTTTGATGAAAAACAAACAAACAAACAAACAAAAAAAAAACCCCAAACAGTTGCTTTCTGTATTCATGTACCCTGTTTTTAAGTTTCTTCATTCCTCCTGCCATACCGGGTTTACAGCATCTTCCTGACAGGATGCAGAATTGCATGGAAGTTATACTAAGAGGACCCGGTCTCCTCTTCGCCCAAGATAGCACACTATTAAAGCGAAACCTCATGTGCAAAATACATAGAACTTCTGCCGTCCGCATAAATTTCTCCTGAAGAATTCAGTTAACTAGTGCTAAAAGCTAGCTGGATGACAATTACTATACACTTACTAATCAGTTTGATACAGTTTTATCAAGCAGTTTCATCAGTAGAGTTACAATAGGGACAACACTTGCAGTGCATGGGAGAAGCGAACGTAAATTCAGCTTCCATAGAATGGCACAACCTTTTTGGGTGGAAGGGAGCTCTGCAGGTCAGCAGCTCAAGGCAGGGCTGATTGCAAAGCTGGGTTATGCTGCTCAGACCATTGCCCAGTCCAGTTTTTTCTCTCTATGCTCCACTTCTAGTTGGCAGTTTACAATGTCTCAAAGTAAGAGAAGTTTTCCCGCATCATTTTGTATTCTGAATTTTACACCAAGGCTTTTAGCTATGCACATTAAATACACCACTAAATACTTAGATTAAAAAAATTAAGGCAGCAACATTTTTGATGGCATTTGCCATCATCTTCCCCTTCCTTGCACTACATTCATATGAACTGTTGTAGAAGTGTTTATTACAGAAAACACTGCATTTTAAAGATTATGAGTATGCACATGAAAGCAATTAACAAATGAAATGCTGTGGAAAATGCCATTTGAAAGATACAATTTTTTGCAAAGCAGCATCCTATAAGGCAATTAAAAGGAACATTACTAAAATCTTGGCAAATCTGCACTAAGATCGTCATTCTTCCGATGATGAAGACATGACGAGAAATCGTTCATTTTGTGAAATCAGTGTGTTGCATATGAATGTGTGAAATTTCAAGCTATATAAAATCATCTTTGCAAAAATAGAGTAACAGCTTATTTGACTGTAAATTAGTTGCCTTGCCACTTCTACCATTCATTTTGCAAACAACTCGTATTTGCGACAATCTAGCATTACCAAGGAATTAAGAACCCGTTCACTGTACAGAAACATAATTACAGTTTAATTTTGGAGAAAATAATTCACCAACTCTAAATTAAGTGGAATTTTTCATTTCTACAGTACAATACAGTATGTAGACATAGGATTTTGGCACTTAGAAAATACTTCCAGTGAACATGAATGGGAACTATTTTACTCATAACATGATGTTCCTTTCAAAATTAGTTGGTAAGGCAATGCTAGTAGAAATCAAAACTAGCATCAATTAACATATCTATATTGCGCATATAACTAAGAAACTCATACTCTGTGAAAAATATTATAAATTAAAGCTTTATTGGTTCTTTGAGAAAGAGAATTAAGGGAAAACAGCCAAATACTCAGTCATAAAGTGCTTAACTTTTTTTTTTCTGGAAAATTTGTCTAAAGAAATACATTTTTAAATAGAAATTTATTCTTATGAAATTATCTATTTTACTCTGCAAGAAAATATGACTGTGATCTGGTTCTATATCATGCTAATAACTGGAAGCCTTAGAATTAGAGCCTTCAGCATATCAAAATCTTTTGAGGTATAAATATAGTAAGTAATTTACATGCAGCATCACAAATATAGCACCAGAAACGAGTTCCTGAATAAATTATAAGCTAAAGAATGCACACAAGACCAGAAGAAGGAATCAACTGAAGGCAACATGAATGAGCCAAGCAACGTGCTATGTCTCTTATTAGTTCCCTTCTTTTCACAGAGGATTTCTGGCGTGTTTCACTGCCGTGCAAGTGCTCAAGTCTCTCAAAAAACATGGGCATGTGGAAGAGAAGACAGCTGCTTAAAGCTTCTCCCTAAAAATACAAATCCATCCCCTCCTTTCAAAAGGGCAATGAAGGACACTGTCAGCTTCCACCACCGTCCAAGCTAAGGCCAGAGCGGGTTCACTGATAGGGCACAAGCAGAGGGAAGGCAGCTTGCTTCACCTACTCACCACCTGTGTCTACTTGAACACCTCAGGCAGTCCAGCAGTAGTTTCCATCCACTACAAACCCCAGTAATCACAAGAATATTACAAGAAAATTACAAATATTAACTCAAAATGTCAACTCAATTGATTAGAAGAGATCCCTTCCAATTGCTTATTTTCTTTCTGTTCGTATAGACGGAATATACACTTAAGAGGGCAAAATGAATTAACTTCATGTTCTTTGCCAGTTATTAATTTTGTATTTCAGATAAAGAAATGAAGACATTTTAATTAACAAAATATATGGGTAGTAAGAATTTCCAAGAAAATAAGTCTGGTGAGTCTGCTTTAATGAATTAATTGATATACTGCCCATTATACCAGCAGGCATCTTAATTCTCCTCTCGATTCCTTCAGACATTAAAGAAAAATTCTAAATCAAATATCAGAACTAGCTTAGTTAAAAAGAAGTTTTACACAGACATGAACTCAGTCCTGTCATGTCAGGAGTTTTATTTCCCTTACGCAGGCTGACCAATGTTGCCCCCAAAAAACAGTTTTCAGAAGATGTAAAATACTCTATATAACATGGAAAACTCCTGTCCTTGCATATTATTTTCTGAAAACATGTATTTGCTGCTTTCCCCACAGGAGATTTACAACATTGTTTCCCAATGCTGACACACACACATACAATCAGCTTCCTAATGAAAATCAAAACAAACGAGACTCAGATACAAACTAGCCCTTGGAGAGTTTCGATTAATACACCATCCATTAGGCATCTGTTTCATTACACGATGCAGACCTCTAGATTATAGCAGCATTAATAACTGTCCACAGACTGAGACATTTACATGAGTTTCTATAATGAAACCACTATGCGCAGTGCAACCCTTGGTGATTCATTTGGCCTTTACCATCACATAAAAGTAAATTCAATTTGGCAAAAGATTTAGATTTGAATAAACATCCCAATCTATCACTGATGACTTAAAATCCTTGGCACTTCCTACTCAGTATTATTTCAATTTAGATGCATTGAAAGTAACGCAGGCGTGGGTATTGTTTTAAAATTCTTCTTTTGCCAACACCAACTCACAGGCAGCTAATGCTTTCTTTGCTTTCATTGGGAAATTAATGTGGTTTTTTTATAAAAAAAGTAAAAATTTGGGGTATTACAAGGTAATCAAGAAGTCTTATTTGGTCAAGAGAGCACTTGAGCACTTCTGATTCATCAAGACGTGTTGATGGGGTTAGCTCCAGCTGCCACGTGTTCGTGGTCACAAACTTCTCACTCTAGAAGAGGACGGCACCCTGAGAAAGCAGCGCAGGTCACAGGAGAAGGCTCAGCACAGAGCAAAACAACAGAGCATCTTTCTGTGAGCAAACGTGCCATGCCTGCTGCTTTCCTCTCCCACACACACAGGGTTGGATGGGGAATGTCAGTGACTAACACAAGGTTTGCTCCCAGTCCCCAGTGTCCCAGTGAAGCTTGCAGATGTGACCAGAGATCCAGTAATCTGGCCTGTGAGGGGCATATAAGGAGCCCACTCCCTAGCAGTGATCTCGTTACTAGTGAGCCCAACTACTCCCTTATGAGAAGGCTCATTCTCAAAGAAATTCCTTAGTGGAAACACACCCACACAGCTATCATGGCTTCAAACAAATGCAAGCGATGTCTTCCTCAGGAACCCAGATGAGGAGGCAACTACCACAACGAAGTGGAACTCTACTGCAGCAAAGAACTGGAGAACTACCACGGCAAAGAACTTCAACTATATTACCCGCACCTGTATTCATTCACTTCTTAAGTAATCTTTTGAGTCTAAGTCTACTTTTCATGATTTTAAGAAGCTCAGCCATATTTTTGCTGAAGAAAAGTGGTAATTATAACAAAAACCTCATTAACTGATAAAAGTATACCTCTTGTTCAAAGAGCAACTGCATATTTGGTTTTCACTGTTAACGTTTCAGTAACTCATCACAAAGACAAGCATCTCTTTCTCCTTTGCAGTCAATAACTGATTTTCTACAGTCAATGGTTTCATACTAGAAAAAGGATAATCAACTATCCAGGCCAAGGTTTTTCAAAATCATTACTAGTAATAAGTTAAAATGCATTCTATTTATCAAATATTTCAAAGATCTACCTAAACAGGGAAGAACTTAATCAATACTAAGGAAGTAGACCAGAAGATGGTAGCCACAGTACTTCCATGGAATAAGTCTTCCATAAATAGGGATTGACAGATAGTGGGCTCTGTTAAGTACAACGCAGCAGAGAGGAAAAATAGGAGACAAATTAATGATCCAATAAAGCTTTCTTTACTTTTAAACTCAGACAGCCAACCAGAGTATCTTTTGATACATACTGACCCTTGACGCACCGTCACAATAGCCTTACATTAGAGGAAGCTTTCTGTAAAAGCCCACATTTTAAAGACACCTAAACCAATCCCAACAGAGGTTGACTTTACCCAAATCACTCAAAAGCATCGCAACATGAAGAGACATATTGTTGTGACTCAATTATTTGTGAACATTCAGTTTCCACATGTCAAGACCTCAAACAAAAAAAATTTTAAAATACCTCTCAAAATAAGAATTGAGAAAAAGAAACATATATACATTTCACCCAGATGTACAATACTTGCAAAGTATTTAAGCCAATGTGTGAAAACTATGGTTTTGTGATTCCCCCTGAAGCAGACAGCCTTTTCCTCACTGGTCCTGTATATAGTCAGCAATGAAATTAGAGAAAACCCCTAGAGGGACCAAGAGTCTATTTATAATGATTATCACAGTCTAGCAGGGATGATTAATGTCAGCTGAAGTCATTTAATAATTTGGGAGTCTTCAGTGCAAGATATGCAATTTCTTACAGCAGTAATTAAGCATTCAACTCCTTCTTTGTTGTGTCTATGTGATTCCCTTGCACAGTTTGAAGGACAAATCTCCATTTCACTGCCAACCAGAAGTACTTTTATCACTGTACCTGGGCTCGGAACATTAATACTCTTCTTGCTCATGTTCTTCAGCAAGTGAAATGTGTGCTGGAGTTGTAGGTGCTTAATTCCTCCAGTGGTATCTTTTCTGGAATAAGTGTCCCACCAGTATTAAGTATCTATTGTGTAAGAGGAATTTGTGGAAGTTGATGTGAAGTTAGACTAGGGCAGTATGTACTCAAGAAAAGCACTATTTACCATATTTTTTGGTAATTTTGAAATAAAGCTATTTGTAGTTTATAAAATCCATGTCTCTTTAAGGAAGAAGAGAGATAAAATACGGTAATATGTATAATTAAGAGCTGCATGCATATGTTTCAAAGTAAATATGAAATCAAACTATTCATAAACTCCCATATTTAATTTGATTTCACAACTTTTTTTTAAATGTTGCTTATACACGTATTGACAAAACCTGGCTATTACATTAAGCTTAAATTAGAATATGTCATGTTATCACTTCATACATTTCACACGTTCATATTGCAGCAAAAGATAAATTGTACCCAGGTTTCTCTGAGATTAACACAACAGAATTTTGTGTTTTCTTAATTGGTTTCACATCACCACAGAACCTAGACTTAAAAAAACATCAAATGATCTACTGCTTTCTTAGAAGAGGTTGTCTAAAGTGACAACATTTCATCCTATTAAAATACTTATTTAATCTACAAGTAATTTGCAGAATATTTACAAATTAATACAAATCTTATTGGTAAGCAATCTCTTTTCTGTTCATAGGTCGCCAACTTGACACCCTTTTTCGTAACACTTCTCCCACCACTGCTCCTGAGAAAGCTGGTAGCAATGAAAGGATGAGATTCTGCTACAAGTAACTAAGTAAACATAAGCAAGTCTCTTATTTGAAGGAGGCCACGCTCACGTTCAAGGTCAGAATCAGATCTTCAACAGGTGAAAATAACAGCACAGGTGAAATAAACAGGTGAAATTAAAGCACCCATCAGTCTCCACCCTTCACCAGAACTGCAGCTTCACATGCATTCCTTTGGTTAGTCTTGGATTCAAGCTCTTGAGGCAAATTTATCTTCTTTATTCAATAAGGGCACATTTTTGTTAGGGTTTTTTTGTTTGCGTGTTTGTTTTCTTTTTAAAAAAACTTGCTCACATTAGTTTTGCTAATGTTTTTATGTCAACTTTGTCCTGTTTACAACATTACATATAAGCAGTGGTTTGTAAGGCAAGTTGTCTTTTCTCCCACTCACTTCGTAACCCTTCTCTGCATTAGTAGTAGTCTATTTTTCCTTAACATGGAAGATCAACATTATCTATAGAACAACAGATTAAGTCACACTAGTCCCTAGCATAGCAGCATTAAAACGTTCTTATTTCTAATTCATCGATTCACCTCAAAAGTGCAGTCATCTTTGCTGCATCACATCGGTGGCATACCACCACATGATCAGTTAAAACAACCTGATCATCTTCAACTGACATCTCCAGTTCAACTACCAGTTCAAGTTTATAGCATAAGTTACTATTGGTCCTCCTGCACACAAAACTTGCACTATGTGTAATTAAACGCCAATGCACTGCTCCAGTCTTCAACTCATCTAGTTTTTCATGGATAATTTTCCAATTCTTCTTTGTATTCATAACACCTCTTAGCATTGTCTCATCAAGAAATTTAACCAGTCAACATCTTTTCATGTTCTGAATTAAAATATTTTCTCGTATTATCCCCTGGATGAATCTCCCAAATAACCATCAACAACCCAAATAATTTCCTTTTTGGCAGAACTACTCATGATTAACTTTTGATTCATACCTTACTACCTTAAGGTATTTTATTAATATAAAACAATGAATGGGTGTTAGCAGTGTCTTTTCATAATATTTTCACTGCTGTATTTAAGTATGTGGATGAAAAACTACCACATTTCCCAAGTATAATGCTGCCACTTTTTCCTTTTATTTTCTTTCTTTAAAAAAAAAAATAAAAATCCTGACTGATGAAACCGTGCTCTGCTTTCTGGAATTCCACAGGATGGCCACAAATATGTTTGGGCTAGAACAAAAAAATTTGCACTGAAAACCTAAAACAACAGCCTATTTATTTAATCGATGGAAACGCAAATAATCATTCAAAAGGCAAACCAGAACAATTAAGTTGGGCTCCTAAATACTGAATATGAATTATCCTCTCCTGGTGCTCGCTCCTTTCCATTAACTACATAGGACAGACTATGGTTTAGAGAGCATGCAGGTTTGTAAGCATCAGAGGAACGAGATTCTAGCATAGTCTTCTGATGGGAGTGGTAGGAACAAAAAACTGAGCAAACTGTATTAAAAAAGTGATACAATTTCACCAAGAAGCTATTCGAGCAAGCCAAACGAAAGCCTCTACTACACGGGATATGTCTCTATACTTTCACTTTCTTAGTAGCTATATGCACAAATCGCAACAAAATATTCATATTTAAATAAAGTATCAGAATCAGAGAAGCTTTTCTTTTGTGATGCAGAATCTCTGACTTCAGTCTACAGTTGAGGAGACATTAAAACTGTTGCTGTGTTTCATCATAAAGCCAAAACAAAATTGACTGTTTTCATTTACACAGTAGCACTTGCCAGAGTAAAATTTCTATTTAGATTATCTACTTAATTTGCATTACTCCTTTCCTATGCAGTATCTTAGCCAAATACTAAACTGCTGTCATTTAGAAGAATGAGTTTAAAAGTCTACATTCTCCGTGCGCTGAACTGTAATGGGAGGATTATCAGAAAAATTTTTGCTCATTAAAAATGAGTTCCTGGGTCTGAACTGCTGAGACAAAGAAAACAATAGCTAGAAAATTCCCACACTGGTAATCATTGCTTTGCCTTTCTCAGAGGAGCCAGTAGATATCTTACTGAAAACATGGAAGATAGGGAATACAATCCGTATAAGGCTAAATTATGCCTAAGAGAGCACTGGCATTTCCAGAACTTGGTCTTAAATATCCCTTTTAACAGCCACAATTTCAGTTTTGATTTCCAGCAATTCAAAGAGAGAGGTTATTCTACTGGGTTGCAAATGTCAAGTACTACTAAAGAGAACTACTAAAGATTCAAAACCCACGAGTCAAACATAAAAGCTTAATAGTCTTCTGTTTCGAGGGCTTTTAGGATGCACTTTGTTCCCTTTATCATTTTTTTCCTTAACACTTTTTAAATAAAAAAACCCCGAGATTATCACCTAATAACATGCTCCCAGAGGAAAAGCGCAAATGTTCTGAAACTCCCGATGGTGCTGGCGGTACTGAGCTCAGCAGTAACCCAATTAGGAAGGGATTAACGGAAAATATCTGTGCACGCACGCATCCACACATTCTCCCTTCCCTCTGTGCCAAATAGTCCTCCGAGATCTACAGACACCGGGCTGACTTCCACCTAGCAATTGAGGGCTTAGAAATTTCTTAGCTTGGTATGGTGCAGAGGGAATAGAAAAAGATACAGACAAACAACCACCCAGCTAAAGCGAACAACTGAGCGAGTTCAAAGAAGTTTTGGTAGCTTTTCTGTTTAACTTCACATAAGAGTATAAGTCAGCGTGTAAGGAACAACAAATGGGGCAGCTCCAGCAAGTGAGCAATTCATTATTTGGCTGTGTGTGCCAGTGCAAGCATTTTATGCATCTACGCTGTAAACTCATTCCTAGATCCTTGCAAATCATATTTTTCTCCTTCCCTTCTGTCTCATAAGCTGTTTTGCAGGTGGTTAGCTCACAGATGTCAATCGAAACACCTTTTATCTTCAGAGGACAAAAATAGCTTTCTAACCTAAAGCATGGCAGAACACCCTGAAATTTAAAAGACTTCAATTTGACCAATTAATATTTCAAGGCAGAGAGTAGTTTTGAGCAGAAGCCATAGCTTGCATTTTGAGAGGATCGAAATAGGACATTCTGACAATAGTGCTATACTATCAAAAGTAATTAAAACAAACAATGGGAAACCTGAAAAAGTCAACCAAATACTTAAAAGAGTAAGTAACTATTCAGCCTCTCTACCGGGAAGGAAACTGCTCTTTACTTCTGCTTCGGTATAAAGGCAGAACAGGTGAAGGGATGCTTCTGTCTTCTCGTTCAAGACATTGACTGGTATGGACAGCTAAGAATGTAACTTCAGAGCAGCTGCAAGAGGTCAGGCTAAAGAGTGTAAGACAGTATGCAACAGCAGGAGTCCTGCCTTTGATACAGTCTCCCTGTCTCTACCTGTTACTGAGCCAGGGGCTTCACGGATCAGACAGTAGCCAACCATGTTTAATAAGCCTGATGGACTATTTTTTTTGCCATGATTTTGTCCAAACACTCTAAGTTCCTTTTTACATTTGTCCACTATATCATCTTAGAGAAATGAGTTCTACAATTTAATTATCTTCCATATGACAAGGTACTTCCTTTTATTTAATAACTTGCTGCCTCATTAAATACCTCCTCATTCTCATGTTGGGAGACATAAGGAACAAATCATTCCCTCTTCATCTCTCCCTGCTATTCAAAGAGTTTATAGACTTCAGTAAGATGAGTAAGGGCATGTGGTTTTCCATATTGAGAATCATAATTTATTTACTTTCATCCCATTAGAAAGCCATCCAGGACATCTGATTGCTCTGCTTGCCTTTCTCAGTATCTTTTGTAGTTGAACTATATTCTTCTGAGGAAAAGAAAAAAAAAAATCACACAGCATCCAGTAATAAGATTTACCAAGGGCATACAGTAGCATAAATAATACTTTCCATTTTGTTCTCTCTTCTTTTATTAGGAACTATTAATTGCTTTAAATTCCTGAAATTTGCTTTTTTTTGTTTAGACAACTTGGTATCTGAATCAACAGTAAACTCAAATCCAGAATTACCCTGAAAACCTTTTTTCCAAGTGTAGCCAATTAAGAATCAACTACTGTTTATGCATAATTAGAACTGTTTCTTCTGTCAGTTTTTCATATGCCATTTTAATCACCTTAGAAAGCATTATAACTCTTCACAGTCTATTTCAGTTTTGCTGTCTTTAACGCGTATGTGCCAGGAGTCCACATTGACATCCCACTATTTATTCTCTTTTCACAAATCATTTACTTATGGATTCAACCGTAAAAGTCCATCTAGAAATCTAATCCAAAGAAAGATTCCTTCTTATTTCATGAAAGCTTGAGGGGGTTTGTTGTTGTTTTTTGAAATAAAATAAATAAACAACATCAACAACAGTGGCTCCGGCCCCCCCCTTTTTTTTTTATATAGGGACCCATCAATAGCTTTTGGTAATAGAAACATACTGTGTTGACTGAATCACTCTATATAGTGGCTATCTGACTCTTCAGAGAATTCTGATAGATTTTTGTGGTATGGCATCTCTTCAAAAGCTTATGACTGTTTCTCAATATCCAACAGTTATTTGATATCTACTAATTCTGTTCCTTTCTATGGTGTTCAGCAGTACTGTTTGTTATGAAAATCAGATTTGTTGGTTTGTAATTTCCAGGCCGCTGGAGTAATTTTTTTTTTTAAAGCTGTCATAACATTTACCACCTCTCCATAGTTGGATATGCAGACCAGTGAAGGACAAACGTTGTACAACACAAACACCAGTTCAGCAATGCCCTGTAAGACTTGCGTGAAAATCCTTGGGTAGATACCTAATTATAGTAGCACCTACCTACTAAAACTGCTTCTATTCAGATTTCAGTTTGAGAGAGCCCCTCCGCCTTGCTCAGAATGAAGAAAAGTTTTAGTGAATAATTTTTATTTGCCAATATCAAATTTTGGGGGAGAGAAGGACCACCTGAAATTAAACACAAACAGTCCATGGGACACCATTGCACCTACAAAATAAAACTCAGACCGAATTCATTTCAAAGGAAGAAGCATTTGCAACAGAGCAGATACGCCCGTCCCCTTCTGCCCGTCCACGTTACCTTGTTTACTCTGGAATACCGCTACCAGCAGCTGCTCGACAACTATGCTGCAGGTAGCAAAGCTGCTCCCCTGCCTCCCAAACCAGCTGCATTCTTGGATGCCTTCCCAGCCAACAGTCTTGCCCACATGCCCTCAGGCAGAAGCACCTGAATTAATGTCTTAATTAGCGACTCATAATATGGTCAGGCTGAAGGCAAATAGATTTGTAATTCTGAAATATGGACCATCAGGTACAAATGCAGCGTTGATTTCAAAATGTCTGTGTCAAGAGGAGGGGTATTCGCTACTTCTTCACCTCTTGTGCTTGCACAAGGAAAGAATGCCTCCAAAAAAAAAAATATCTTTTCTATAGCTTTTCCAAATTCCTCTCGCAGGTTATTTTTTCAGAACAGAATCAAGATGTTCCTAGCTGACTTTGCAGAAAGTCCAGGCCAGATTATCTTGCTGCATTTGTGTCTATTCCAAGCTCAGACCTCTGGTACTGATTCCCATTAACGACCTCGTCCTATTTTCACTAACACTTCAGTCATATAAGGAAACAAATAGAGTATTAAATGTGTACAAAGGTTTACCTACTTCCCCCATGTATTCATGTGTAACAAAAAAAAAAAATAATCATATTAACACAGATAGAAGTTCCTAAACATAGTGTTTATATATATATATATATGGCCTGGTTCTCTGCTTCTCATTAACAATACAATGTCCTTGGGTATAATTACGGATCAACTGTAAAGCATCACAACTTATGTGATGTCACATCATCAGTGACATAAGCTATACATGGTCATGCGCACCTGCCACCCTACACATACAATTTACTTGCTCCAAAATAAAATTAAACACCAAAATAGGTTCGCTGTTTGGTTTTGTGTTGTTTTGTTTGGAGGTCGCATTTTTGCCTAATTTACTTAGGAAGTACTTAATGTTAAAAAAAATTTCTTCGCCAAATCTGCTATTACATCAAAAGCACACAAGGGCAGGATCCATCTTCCTTTAAACTTTGTGTCTTAGGGTCTTAGTCTGTGTCTGGGTGTCCTACACACTAAGAGGGGCAAATAATAAGCTACAGGAAGAAAAGACCCCTAGGGTCTAGTGGGGCAAACCCGTATATTCTGCTCTTGCATCTTCTTGTTCAAGGGGTTACAACAGTTAATTGCCGCTAGAGCGAGAGCTATATGAATGATTGCTATGCAAATGGCACGAGGTTGAAAGAAAAAGAGCTATGCTGACAGGAGGCCAATAACGCCTGTATGCTTATTTGAGTTAAACAAAAAAACATCGTTTGTTTTGTCTTATAAAATTTAACAAAAACCTTACAGCAAAATAATAAATCAGCTCATTAAGATGCTTTATTATGTCACAGCGTAAACACATTTCTTCTTGCAAACTTTTTTTTGATCTCCAGTATTGAGCTGTGGCAGAACCAGATTATGGGATCTTTGGTGCAGGTGCATTTTGCAGCAAAACCAGCAGGTTTGAGATACTAAAAAATAACAAATTACTCCCCTCTCGAGTCATCCCCAGCATTCCATTCAAAGGACAGATGAGCACACTTTCTTTTCAGAGAATGGTAATTATTCAACAGAAACATTATCAGGTGTGCAGAAATTACATTGCTAAAAAGATACCTAGAACAATTGCTGCAAGTTTTATCTAGCAAGACCAGGACAAGTAGAATTACATTTGCACCAGGAGCATATGACTGTGGAAAGGCTTCACGCTTCAACAGAAATAAAAACTAAAACTCGATAATCAAGATTAATATTAAAGAACTATAGTAACAAGAGCGTCAGTATATTATCCACACAAAAGGGACTGATTGTGAGGGACAAAATTTAACATGCATTTTCTTTAAGCTTCACTTAAACTGAGATTCCACATTGGTTATCAGACACTTCCCTCAAGCATTTCACATTATATAATGACAAATGTATTTGTTCTTTTAACAGAAGTGTTATAGTATGTCATCATCTTCAAGCTCTCTTACCCCCCTTCTAGAAAACACCAACTTAAAAAGCACTCAGAAATAGCACAGTATAATCTGCAATAAAGAAAAACACTTTTATAAGGGAGCATTTGATATATAAGTTATAACTGTCTTCTTCATATAGTTCATCTTTCCAATGCTGGATTTAGTCACGTATCTTCACAGAGCGACATGCAAATAAAAGCTAATGTCCATTAAAGCTCAGACCAAAAGAATTGACAAAGTAGAAAGCGATAATAAAGAGCAAGGAAGTAATATGCCCTGCCAAACCACATTCCAGTTTCAAGTTTATTTTAAAGAACAACAACAGTATTTTATAGAGCTGTAATAGCTCTATTATTTCACCATAAAGCATTCATGTTCAAAGAAAACAACAGATCAGAGAAACTGCGTACACAGATTAAAATTGCAGTGTACAAAAATAATGTACGATAAAAATTATTGGTGAAATAACTATACCTTCTGCCCCCTTAAAATTACATATTTTCTTCTCGTATAAATCTTGGAACAAAGCTCCCAGCTCTAGAAGCCTGACACAGCACAGCTGATTCCAGCTTTGCTATCTGAAGAATTATCCAACAATATTTCAACGTGAGAGAGGTGGCTATAAAACCAGCACTTAACAGTACCTGCAGTAATGACAAATTCTTTACTTTTGCTTATCATTTCACTGAACTTTCACCATTCAAGCTAAAATTATCCACTGTTACAGTTTTTGCCTTCTCCTAATAAAGAAGGAAGAAAAAAATGTTTTCACCCTGCTCTCAAAATAGTACTTAAAATAACTATAGCACCATGCTTCAGAAGCGAGGGTTGTCCCCGCTATCCGTTTTGACACCACCAAATCACCGTCACTCTTAAAATACACCAAAATTTGACTATTTTTCTGAGGATTTAAATAAATGTATATATAAATAAATAAGTAAAAGCCACTTTGCCCCTAGCCAAGAGAAACTAAAGCTTTAGCCATGTAAAGTCCCCCCAAATTATTTCCATTCTGTATGTGTTTCAAGCCTGGGCGCAGGCTTTCCACACAGCATGGTCTAAAAAGGAGTGGGGCCGCGTGTTGAACAAGAAGGAAGAAAAAACACGGAGCAGGTGTTCATTAAGCAAGTACCGGCTTTCGCACACCAAATGAAGCAAGAGGAAAGAGTGGAAAGATTGCAGAAACATTTAATTAAGGACTGAATCATAACGCATGCACACAAGGGAGGCAAATTAAGGTTACATAAGTGAGCGTAACTGTAGCACCTCCTAACTTTAATATTTAACACGACATTATTAATAATGCTTTCCTAGTATTTTGTATGCAATAAAAGTTCACAATCAGTAAGAAAAAATGAGTCACTCCTCTGACATCTCTAGTCTCTTCCTTTCAACCACAAGACCAAAAGAGGCGAAGCTGATGCTCAGACTTACCCTACCAAACCTACTCGGTTTCGTCAGCACAAAGCTTGAAGAAAGGGGCACAAGACAGGGGGAGAAGGCAGGTCAGGGAGCGTCTGTATTTCTGCACTGAATATACAGACACGAGCTCTCAGCTGATTTGTGTTCCTGAAGTTTCCCCAAGTGATGAAGAAGCACGCCTTGCATTCAAATCTCAGGAAACGGATGTGTGCCACTGTAGTACTGCAGAAAGTAATGTTCTTCTATTTATGACATCATTAAATGATTATCTATCCTATTCATCTCCTTCAACAAGGAGGAAGGTTGCTCTGTCCCATACCACTCCGAATAAGTACGTAGGTTTATCTGTATCCACCTGTCTCCTACTTTGCACTTTAGATTAGCCAAAGCAGGGAACATATTTTTCTTCTGTTTGCACAGCACCTGCCTCAATAAGACTCCAGGATTCTGGGAGGCTGTCCTGATAAGACTGCCGTAACAGCAATGCTTCTCCTTTCTGACTTCCATGGTTTCAAAACTACTGCTAGAACTGTGGTTCTAATATTCTTCTTACACATTACTGTAGCAGACAGACCGGAGTGTGATATAGGCCACGTCTACATCAGTAGCACAGAAGCGCAACAGGAACAGACCTGTGGAACGCAAACATTTAAGCTGAGGGCCACGTGTCCTCTTTCAGTGCTCAGGGCTTCAGGGTAGCTCTCGACCACCCCACAAACTGCACGCCCACCAGTGCCTGGACCCTACTAGGTGTGTCTTGGGACTGCATCCTCTAGTTCAGTTTCATCCAGAACAGTATCCTGTTTCTGCACTCCAAGTTCATTGGATGGTATGAACCAAAAAGGAGGTAACGAGCCTGCTTCGAGAGATTTTCCTCAAGAGACTATTTCTGATCTGAACAGAATTGCGGATACAGATGGCCACATCCCACTGGCAGCGATGAGCAGCTACCAGCTCCAGCCCTCTGCCTCACTCCAACTTCCCACAGTTTTCAGGATCATTCCCCCTTCCATAGTGGAACTTTTCAAGGATTCTGCTGCTCTGTTGGTAAAGCAGGTAAAGTATGAAGTCCTTTGTACAGAAGATGAAACTCACTGAACTTTTGTTGCTGAATTTAAGTGTTGTACAATCACCTCCAGAAAAAAAACCCACATGCATCCAAACAGTTACTGTTTGCATATGCAACAATTATATACAACTCATTAATTTTCATGTGGTTTTTGCAGTACTTGTCAAATTCGCCATTTGAATGCCAGTCATTTTCATATGGGGAAAAAAGTATTGAGCTAATAATGAATAAAATTGCAGTAACAATAGTTCTTGCTATCTTTATAACTGCCTACATCCCAAATTTCTTCATAGATGTTAATATGCAATCCTCAATTTTTTTTGCCAACTGAACAGATGGTGCTTTATTACAAAAAAGGGGGAAACAAAAACAGAGATAATATTGAAAGACTTATGGGTTTACTTACAGAAACAGACAGGAGCTAAAAAAATAGAAACGAAACTATTTTGGTGCAACAAAAATGGAGACATTAACTTCATGGGTGTATTTTAAAGGCAAAGGTTTTACTTCTATAGCAATTATACTACCCTAAATTTTAAGAAGTTGTTTACTCCCAGAGTGGCTCTGAATTCGATATTTAGCTGACCAGGGCTGGAAGTAATTACTTCTAGAGGCTTTGAGGGAGATAAATAAAATGCATTAATTTCTAGCACAGCATAATTCCTTTGTACGTGCAGCATTTGGAACTATTTGGATAATGGATAATAGCCTGTAATTTACTGAGAAATTGTTCTTCACATAAAATGAGTGAAAAGTAGCAGTGCCACATGAGGCTGCAAGTTGTAGGATACTTGCAACGAGACTAAGAAAGGCAGGTACTGCTAGGTTGAATTTCTGTTCTCAGGCACAAAAGGCTTGAGAACCATGTTCCATAACAAACAGTATTTGATGAGACTTGTGTTGATTCTCTTAACAAGCGGTATAGTTTAAACGTCTACTTCTTTTGTATTTTATAGTTACCACAGAGGTCAAAGCTGTGGCTAAAAGCTGTTTCAGTAACACTACGCAGACTGACCACCTTATTTTTACCCAGTAGCTCCATACACAACGATCTCATTATCCTCTCAGTTATCTGTGACTATACCATGACTTGTTTTAAATCTATATTGTTCCACCCCTCTAGGCTATTAATGAAGTGTGTATATTCTTCATCAGCTGCTAGAAAACAATTCTACATCATGCTTCTTTCTTGTCTTAGCTGCAATACCTCTTCCTTTCTGGCCATCGTACTTCAACTCAGTCTAATCAATATGCCTGGCAGAAAAGTTTCTTTCTTCTAGCGCTCAAACTAACATGACCATTGAATGTCTCAATTTTCTTTTCAAAGCACTTTCACATACTGTTTGGAGACTCTCTTCAATCTCCACTTTATGCATTACACCTACCTGCCGCATGGATACCTGGATAAGATTCCTCTTCCACTACACTAAACTTTCCTGCTTACAACTTGTTGCTTTCTATAAATATTTTTGTGCTCTTGCTAAGAAAATAATAAAAAAAACCTGCCAACAATGCATTTGCAACCTAGTGAAGAATCATACACTGCTTATTTAAAACCCATTCAGGTTTTACTACTTTTATCACTTGCTTTGATTAAGACTGCAAGTTCTTCAGGTTTTAATTTCTACTTCTGTAGAGCACCATGCTTATCATGCACTATAAATGCTACATGATGATAATTAAAATCATTAATCTACTGCCAACAGAAAACTGCAACGGGATTAAAGTAGATTAATTTTTTCTAAACATCAGCCTGTTGGTTTGGTGAAAAACAATATCTAGGATGCCTGCTGCATTTCTAAATTGATTTGTTTTGTTTTCTTCTTATCCCACAGATTAACTTCTACAGTTTAGTGCTTTGCTCTTTTCTGTAAAGAATCAACATTAACAAGAACTCAATTTTATGACAGATTAGCTTTTCCTACAGATTAAGCATTACACCTTCAGCAACAGCGAGCTATCTGTGCCACTTTCCACAGATGCATGGTGGTATAAGCCAAAATACACAAGGATCTTCTGATACAGCTGCCCAGCATTAACACATCCCCATGCACATATTATTCACAAGTGTCTGCAAATACAACAGTGCCATTAACATCCTGGAGCAGATAAATATTTTTGCAAGTGCACGTTTCAAAAGTCTCATTAAAACACTGATGAAACAAGAAAAAATAAACCTCTAACCTGATTTTAAATCAGGTCTTGTTCAGGTTCAAAAAGAAGAGCAAGTCTCAGCCCACACTGGCGTTAGCATGGAAGGCACCAAAGTACACCATAGGGCTTCTGCTAAATCTCAAGAAAGAAAGAGTAGTCAGCAGTAAAATCCACATGCAGAAGACAGCCCACAAACTCATGTTTAGTTGCTGCTGCCAGCTTATTACACCTCTAACAGCAAACTTCAAGGCAGTCTCCAATCTTCTCCAGTCACTTTTCCTTTAAACTCTGTCACTTTTTGTACAGAATACTTTCAAGCTATTCATTGACAAACTATCAAAGATTAATTAGGCGGAAAAGGATTTTAATAACCAGCTGGACAGCACTAAATTTTCTGGTTCTGAGCTGTGCTTGAGACACCTTGCCCTCGTTGTTTATCTCTGCTCCAACACATACCCTATGTTTACCACCTTATCTTAGAGACATGCACACAACTGTACATACAGAAGTGTATTCTAATTGTCTATTTAATTCAACTCATCACCAAGGCTTAAAAGAACAGATTTGCCATAAAATAAGCCCAGTGCACTCTGCAATGATATTTAACAGTGACAAAAAAAAAATATTATATCACTTACAGTCATTAAAGAGCTCACCATTATCAGACATCCCAACCTCTGGAATCTCAGTGCAGAAGAATTCCCGAATCAGGTCACATCAAAACTTAATGCAAGAATCCATAGGACTCACTGACAGGCAGCATACTGCTAATTGGAGCCTTCTTGAGCATCACTGCCTACTGGCCAGGCAGTGGCTGCTTTGCATCAACTTCCTGAGCCTATGGCACAGCAAACTCTTGAGGTGGTGTTAAATCAACGAGAGAGGTTGCTCTCAAGAGAGCGGGCTGACGTAGGTGAGAGTGACCGGCTTGCATGCAAAGCCAATATTCCCTCACACTTACAATAAATAAATGCATCCAAACACAGCTGAATTAAAAGCTGATCTATATTTAGGTAAACATAATTATTTAAAACAGCCATTTTATTTTTGTAAGCCCGTTCACATTTTCTTGATGAGTGTCATGGCTTCTTCCATATGTGCAGTGCCTGGAGAGATCAGGACTCTCTGAAGAGCATCCATCTGCGGCACTTGGACTTACTGCAGAAACTCCAAGTATTGTGGTTAGTAACACAGTGCTCAAGGTAAAAAGGTTGCTAACAATTTTGGATTTTTCAGCTGATCTGTAATGACATGGCGAGAAACTCAATCGGCCAGCACTGGATCCACACAGAAAGGGACAATTGCAAGAAAGAGGGCATCTACGCAATCACTTCATGATCCAGGTCTCTGGGATGGTGTGAAAGACTGACAGGATTCTTGCACCAGTTTCACGCTCCAAAGCAAGCTGAAGTAGCAGGGGTAGTTGTGCTACTCTGCCCAGCAGAGTAAAGAATCAAGAAAGAAACACAACGACAAAAGGACTCAAACTGAAGTGCTAACACGAGGTAGGAGGAAAAACACACAATTCAAGAATGAGCTTTTCTAATATATTAATAAAAGATGTAGAAAAATCTACCCAAATGCTAACAGCTCCTTACCTTCACAGAATCACCGAATTTTCAGAGTTGGAAAGGACCTCTAGAGATCATCTAGTCCAACTCCCCTGCTAAAGCAGGATTGCCCAGAGCACATTACTCAGGACTGCACCAGGCGGGTCTTGAAAATCTCCAGAGAAGGGCACTCCACAACCTCCCTGGGCAGCCTGTGCCAGTGCTCTGTCACCCTCACTGTAAAGAAGTTTTTCCATGTGTTGGAACGGAACTTCCTATGTTCCAACTTGTGCCCATAACAAAAAATTCATCGACACTCGTGCCTGTTCCTCTCCACAGAAATCTTTAGTAAAAGGCGAAAGATTTATACGATCTGAAGAGAAAGCTTCAACAACTCTTAGAAGCAGCAATGTGGCAGTTAGAGTAGCTGCTCTCCAAACCCAGAATCAATGGATGCAATTTAACAACTGGGCAGCAGAGAATAGGAGAAACAGACTTGGCAACATCTCCCTTTTAAAAATTTAATACCACTGCACTGAAAGCAAACATGATTTTGAAGACATCTCTGCTACAGAAAACTTCTAGAAACTGAGAAGCCACTAAAGCTTTATGGAGGCTCTAAAGAAAACTAACTCATTGGCTGAGAACCAATAACTTTGTTTTATTTTTTTAAAAACACTGACATGTAATAGACAAAGTATAAACATGAAAAGACCAAAAGTAATTCTTACTTCCTTGGAACAGACGAAGACATGTAAACTGATGTTACCTGCTCTGCAACACTACAACCTACACTGCCTCGCAGATGGAAGTGCTGGATCTGGTGTACATTTTGGGAACCACCAAAATACACATTACGTCATTTAGATACAGCTTTCACCTTTAATTACTCTCTCTGTGCTCTACCTGTCTTAGAACAGGCGGCACTTAGTTTTGCATATTGTTTTCAAGTTCCAACAATACTATGCAAAAAAGGGTCAAAGATCAACTTGCTTATCTGACAGCAGGCTACAAACTTTCAATCAAAAGTGAGAGTAATCATCAGGACCTGACATTTCTGTCAAGAAAGACACAGTGATGACAAATCAGATGACCTACTCTTTTACTTGGGTCACTGCAACAAAAATATTCCCTGAACAACAGCTCCATATTAAAAATACAAATAATTGTTTCCTGATACAATTCTAGGAGATTATTTTAAACTTAAAGACAATATTTAAAACTTGTATACTGTTCACCCTAAGAAACAGGCAAAGAAATCAAATCTTACTATTTAGTTAGTGGTTAAACTTATGATAAAGCAAAGGAGCAATAAAGTTTCAATTGGAAGCTGGCAGATTCTCAATCAATGTTTCATTAACCCATACTGACACAGAGGACATTTCCTCCATTCACTTCCTGAAAGTAAATGCTAAGATTCAAATGATTATTGGACTGGCTTATAAATTTGATTTTTAACAGGGGGGCAGGGGAAAAAAATAAATTATTTTTTATTTCCAAAGATGTCGTTCACTTAATAAAGACCTCTAGCCAGAAACTGTTGTCTTAGCCACATAAAGCCACTAGCGCACATTTGCTAAAAGCTAAGTATTTACCTAAACAAATACATATGTGAACTATAAAGCATGTATTTAAAGTCTTACGAGCACCTTCATTTCCTTTAGAGGAGTCTCTGTTTCACAAGGAAACTCTTTCCTCCACCAGAAATAACGTGCTTTTAAAAGCTGCTATACTAACAAATTAGCTTTTATCGTAAGAAATAAAAAACCACGTGAACACAAGGGATGAAGAAGACGACCATGTCTCTCTCTTCCCAAGCCCTAAGAGCGTCACAGACCCCAGTGCCTGACCCCATTCTCACCGCAGGAGCGACGCCAAGCAGCTCGAGGGATCAGGACTTGCTGACGCTACTGAAGTTTCCCGCTTGGTAGGCAGAGTCAGAACACCTACGACAGTCGATTTTTTTCCCCTCAGTCTTGTAACAACCTATTTTTAATTCCGATAGGGTTCATAGCTTATGACAAACATAAATAAGTACTACTCATTAAAGACATGACAAGATACTATTGTGGATAACTCATCAAAAAACTAAAATCATTCAATAACAAGCAAGAACAAAATTATTTCCCAGTCTAGCCAGACAGAGATGATAGCGGCAAATTTCACATTATGTTTTTACAAACTAAATACTACATGAAACATTCCCACCCATCCTTCTTCATCATGCAGTGGCACGAACACAACCTCGAGTCTACAGTAATACATTACAAATGCTACACTATTAGGATATAAAGAACAAACACAGAGGAGGAGTATAAAAATTCCCTCTTTTCAGTGCATAACACAATTAATCTGAGACTAAATTAAAATATAGGACAAAATCATTGCATATTTAATGGCCATGATGAGCAAGGGAATACTTGCTTTAGTAGCCCTTTGACTGATCTGATACTAAAATGGTCTAAATAGATTCTGAATCAAGTGGATTTCCAGGCATGAACCTGGTCACCATTAATAAGTGTCTGCCTTTTCTTCTGCTTACTTGCCTCTATCCGCACCCAGGCTTCCTGTGCAATACACTTGCACATCTGATCTTTATCATTTCAGTCCCTCGCCCACAGATTTTCCTGCATTGAAATGCCCTGAAGAAGCAAGCAGACCATGAGATGAAAGGCAACATTGATCAAGACAAACCGGTATTTATATCATATTTCCTTTTTCTTTTTTTTTTTTTTTTTCCTTTTTTTCAATTTAATATTGTGGAGGTTTTCGCTTTCAAATGTCATGAAGGTAGCAAAAAATTAGAGTATTTAAATACCAAAACCAGAATTCAGTAACTCTTCAGAATTGTTTAATCATTGTGTACAGTTACACCTTGAACAATACAGAATAGAGGAGCTTTATAATAGAATTATGCATTGTATCACCTTTCTTTTGTTCTTTACAGTTATAACTTACTAAACTAAGTTTTATATATTAAGACACATGCTGTATGCCTACACATTTATTTAAAAATAAATAAATAAAATGGCCTAAACTTTAATTTTATGGAAATTTTAGGGAAAATAATTTCTATCAAAAATCTTTCTATTTAGCATCTGCTTTCATCCAACACAACTGTCACTATGACTATTTTATGATTGGAAGGAAATTCCTAGAAATCTCTGGACTTAAAAGTCTTTTCAGTGAGGACTGTCAGCTCTATGGGGGCTAGTAGGTCACCTACTATGGAATGGCTGCTACCTAACTCCTGCACTTTTGCAGGGGAACTATCACATATGAAACTCATCCAGTAGTAGTGAGTTTCCCCATTTTTTTTAAGTCTGATGATGTTCAATGCCTACAAGAAAGGTCTTAAGAAAGGAGAAACTTGCTTACACAAGCCAGGAGCAGTGGGACAGAAAAAAGCATGGAAATTTGAGAATATGGAAATGCATGCATTGGAAATGCATATCTTTTAAGATCATGTGTGAGTATTTATGTCACACATTGATAAAAATTGTAGAGCTAGAGTTCTAAATGAGAAAACAGTTATTTTCATATTTAAAATATGAAAAGTTTTCAAAATTTAAATCTTATCTATACCTTTGGGGGGTGGTTTTGTTTTGGTGAGGTTTTTTTGACAAACAATTTAATCCACAGCATTATCTCAGCTCTACTTGGGTATTAAATCACGATGTTTCATGGTACAGTAGGAAGGAGAACCCTAACATGTGTAGACATGACAGACAACATTTGGCAAGCGCTAACCCACTCCATCTTAGTAAAAAGCCCTGCTTCATTACAGCTAAAATTTATAGAAGGGGAGGGAAAGGAGGCAAAGTTAGTTTAGATTAATGATTGCAAGTGACTTGTTTATTTGTTTTGGAAAATCTTTTCATTTACGGAACGACTCAACCCTAACTTCTGAAAGACTTGAATAATTTATTATTTATTGAAGCTATAAAAATATAAATCTCTATCCCAAGGCAGACAGAATGATTATAAAAAAAGGTAAATTTCATTAATCAGATGTTAAATAGTGACCTCCAGTGACACCTCAAACAGAAGTAACCTACATCTATTTGGATGGAAAACATCCCATGTATTTATCATAGAGCTGATTTAAAATACTCATGCTTAAGACTTGTTTTTCTTCTTAGTTTTATTTTCAACAATTTCAGACATAATTACTAACTATAAACTTTGTTCTTTGAAACCAACAAAACAGTAAATTAACTCTTAGTCCATAAACTGAGGAACTTAAATTGAGAAAAGATTTAAATAGTTCTTAAGCTTTTCATATTGGGTTGTTACTGCTGCATGCTGAGGTTTTTAGTCATGAGTTCACAGACCAAATTTTAAATCAACAGGAGATGCCGAAAATTCAACAAGACAAATTAGTAAGACAGGCAGAAAATGATGACAACCTCAATTCGGAAAATAAATGGTATTTGTCTCAAGTCTGGTAAATGTCATCTCCCATTGAGAACAAAGAAGAAACAAATTTGTGTGCTATAAATGGTTACATGAGTATGTGGGAGGGAAAGCATAGAAAATGAAAGCACAAGCCACTGTCTTAAACCTGNAAAAAAAAAAAAAAAAAGAAAAGAGAGAGACCACAGACAGACATGAGAAAGGAATGCCAAATGAAGGGCTTTGAGAGCTTTTTGCTGTTGGTACCACTCCATGGTTTAAGCATAAGACTTGAGCAAAGCATGATCACCTTTTTATGATTAATCACTTGTGTTACCCTCACAGCCAGGAACATCAACAAGCCAAGTACTACGCAAGCACAGATTGAAGCAACTGCAGAGGCCGAAGGCAGACTATAGCCCAAGCGGAAAGTAAAACACAGCCAGAGACAACTGAGGGAGTAAGAGAGACCATCAATATGATGAGAGGATGGCAGTAACTAGCAGCCGTCATATTTTAGCAGAATAAGCTTTTCCCAGGTATTACAGTCTTATAAAACTGATGCCTGTTGAAAATAAAATCAAAGACTAGCCTCCTCTGAGATGCACCAAAAATTGCCTTCCAGCCTGTGAAGCCGAAAACAGATAAAAGCAAAAAACACCCAACAGGAAGGTGTAAGAACAGCAAAGCATTTTTACAGTGTATTTGCATAGTCAGGTTAACGACTTATTAATTTCTGATAAATACGTTTCCCTGAAATTTTCCCCTTAGTTTAACTGCTGCACTGAATTTAAACAAAGTTTCCATGACAGTTAACAAGTTACAAATCAAAGATAGATTGCCTGCCCCAGAAGAAGTGGGTATTCTCTGTCCATCTGCAAGTGTATTTCTGGTTTACAAGATCATTAAACCAGTCTTCAATTTTTTTCATTATTATTAGGTTTCTGTGTTGAAGTAGCATTTGCCTTAGTTTTTCTTTTTATAATTTCTTAAATAGTTGTGCATGTCAAATTTGTATTATGTATTCCAGAAAAACCCAGTTTGTGAAAGTACCATGTAGCTTTTTATTTTAAATTTCTTTAAACAGACCTAAAAGAAGATACAGTGCCTTCAAACATTTATCTGCTTAAACAATTTGCTACTTACTACTAAGCCTTTCACAGTCCTTAAAGGAAAAAATGTACAATTTCATAATCCTTTTTAATTCCCTCTACTTCAATTTTCCATGCTTAAAGTGATCAGAACAGAGTTGTTGTGGTTTTTTTCTTTATGCCTATTTTCCATATAACATTCACTGTCAAAGACATACGTTTCATAATGTGCTCTGTTTTGAACATTTTCTGCTAATCAGAAAAGTGCCGTCTTTCCCACTGAGGATGGAGCAGAGGCACATGCCTACTTTTCAGTGCCAGTCGGACACTGCATTAAAATTTCAGCAAGGTCTACACGGACACCCTTATATCATTGACCTTTCTTGGAAGACCCTACTAAACTAAGACTGCTACTAAACATCATTCATTTCCACATTTACCTTTAAGTATGAAGACATTGCCAAATCCTTGACCTACAATACAGGTGGACTTTGTTCCAAATAGCTCTCTGCTTTCCAACATTATAAAAATCAGTTCTTTTCAAAGTGGATACTTCAAAACCTGATCAAGGTGTCTAACATAAACACTAATTCCATTACTCGCATTTAGGAAAGTCTGAGTATGTTAGAACAGGAGAGCAGGGACATACACTGCCTAGCAACTAAATCAAATTATTTGGGGGTTTACAGAGTAAAATTGAAAACACACTGAAGAAAATAAACAGATATGGCACATAAAAATTTAAACCAAGCAACATTCTTAATTGTTATAATTTGACTTTCAAGTTACCCAAAGAGAGGACTATCCTGCTCCCAATTTTTATTCCCATGTTTGTCCACTTTCCATTCTTCTTCCTTTCACAGAAAAATAGAAAAGCAGACTGAAAGCGCTTTAAAAACCATCACCGTTTATTTCTGTTCCCTCCTAGGAGTAAAATGCTACCTGGATATTTTCTGACCTCTAAATATAAAAATTCTAATAGACTTCTCATGTAAGTGCTACAGTCATACAGGAATTACTACAGGTCCTCACTATTCAGTAGGCTGAATTAGAAGCAGCTTGCTGAGCCCAGTCACGCAGCTGAGCCACTGTCTCACTGGGATGGAAAAGCCTATCCAAACAACTGCAGTGATTGTACTGAGGTCTCCATTTGAATATGACAAACCAGACAAGATCTTTTCCTTGAATACATAATGTAGGTATGTCTAGATTATAAAAAAAAAAAGCATTACACCACCAAGAAGCAAAATAAAAAAATCCCTTTTTTCAGTCTCAGTAAAAAAACCCAAAAAAACAACAAACAAACCCAAACCCCAAACACACACCTCAAAAAACCAGAGGGGGGTGTGCGGGTTGTGACAAGGACAGTTCTAAACTACCCACATCTGCTACGTGCAGAGTGTACATACAAAACAGTAATGCATTTAAGAAGCTAAACCCAGGTTCTACATCATCTACAGTACTTTACAAGAACAACAGGAAGAAGTAAGAAGTAACAGCAACTTTGAAATAGTTACCCTGCTTACTTTTTTTTTTTAGAAGGCAAATACACAATTCACGTTTAAGCCTGAGATCAGACTGTTTGCAGGGTTATTTCTAGACCCAGTTCCATACTGTCCTGCCAAAGCTTGCTTCACTGTCTGCAGGTGCACCTTCTTAACAATACAAAGACGAGCTGTCATTTTCATGACCAAAAAAAGTTTTATTACATAATTTTTGAGATTAAACATCCTACTAAGGAAATGGTTAACTACATCTAGAGATACAAAGCCAATGAATGATATCTTAATTCCTGTATTTATCTTGAAGTTATTTTGAAAACCTGAATTTTGCATTCAAACCAGTAACATGACTGGAAAGTGACGCTATTAAAAAAATTATGCTGAGAATGTTCAATACTTTCCTTTGTTTCCAATCTCACTAATGAGGAATACTGTGGTTCAGATAATTACTTAACCACACAGATGAAGTAGCAAAAACCTGAGCTTCAACTGTCAAGAAGAGGCCAAAGGGTAATTAGGTAAGTTTGACTTTTTCAAATTGGGTGGATCTTATGCAATTTGCAAAAGAATACTTAAATAATAGGCTGTGTCTAAGAGCTATTAGTAGTTATCTCTGAACAGCAACAAAAAGATGGGAGAAAAATGCAAATATAATTTTTTTTTTTGTTTAAATTAGGAATTAAAGGAGGAGCTAAGGAATTCACTGTCCATAAGCTTTACTTCAATTCCTGTGAAAAAACAGTAAGCACATCATAAGCACCTTAAACATAACAAGAAAATTAGCAGCAGCTAACATGATTTGTCAAGAATCAATCATATCAGACTACTTAATTTCCTTCAGTGACAGGATAACAAACCTTGGGAAAATGGGAGTGGTAGTAAGTGTCATTTATCTTGACTTCATTAATTGTCAAAAGCCTTACAAGACAGTCCCAGACGCAAGCATAACTAGCTGAAAAACTATATTTAAGAGTAAACATTTCACTATCAAGGTTCATAAAAAGACAGATTGCACACGGACTTGTCTTGAGTCCAGTACTTTTGAGTATTTTCATTAACAACAGGATAACATAAAAAAAGTCAACTTACTGATTTTTACAAAGAAGACTAAGATGGGAGCAGCTACAAAATTGCTGGGAAAAAAGCTAAGAACCAGAAACACATCTTGGCAATCTTGAGAACTATTCTAGGAAAAAAAGAAAGAAGGCACATCTCACACCAATCAACACAGCAAATGCCATATGAAAAGTGATGACCAAGAAGGTGGCATTGCAAAGTAAGATCTGGGTGCTGCACCATTGGGTCCCACGCTGAATGTAAGCCAACAAGGCTAATCAGAAATGTATGGAAGAGCAACATCACCTTTCGTTCTGCTAAGCTCTAACAAGGTCTGAGTGGACAAACTGCATCAAGTTTTGGGCAGGGAGTTTCGTGAAAAATTTAAATGAACAGCAAATTATCCAGGAAAAAGCAGAGTAAATGATAATTTGTTTAAAAAGCAATGAGAAGGGAGAAATCACAACAGTCTTCCAATATATATACATGCCAACTACCATGGGAATACACTCTCCAAGTGTAAATTAAGGTATGTGGTGAGTTGAAGACAGACCCTACAATATACTTCTCTCAATTACAAAGAAGAAAATTTCATTTACACATCAGAATTAAATACCAACAACAAAATGCTTTAAAAATTAAGACTTGAAAAAGCTGAATCAATTTGTCTTAAAAGCAGAATTAAAAACTGTCTTTTACAACAGACCAGACAAATACACTTAAGAAGTGACATAGCTATAGATCATCTCATCATCGGGCTAAGACTAGGTGACGCAGTAATCTCTTTGTGCTCTTTTATCTGCACTGTTTCTTACCACTCACATCATTTCTTTATGTACGAGAAACATGAAGATACAACATCACCTTAAATGTCCACTTAATCTTTCTGTAATGAAATCATATGTACAACTGTGAATTCCTCAAATATAGGGCAAATATCTTCCAGAGTCACTCACTTATTTCAAACCTAAATTTGTGCATCTCCAATGCTATTTTTATACCATCATATGACCCATATATACATACATAGCTCATTTATCTTTCCATGCGTGAGTGAGAAAATTGGGGTTCTACCTCAACAAAAATTATTTTTGACACATTAAAAAGNTCCATGATCTTGCCAGGCACAGAGGTGACTTGCCAGGCACAGAGGTGAAATTATACCTTCTTCTGAACCCCAGTAGCAAACNGTCAAAAGGAAAAGCACACAACTTATTATACCTTTTTCTGAACCCCAGTAGCAAAGGTAGCACATATTTGCCTATCATCAGGAGCAGATGTTCTTAGGAAGGTTTCTTGCTAAATTCTATTTGCAATTTTGAAGGCCCTTTTGGGTGCAGTCATATCATATACCTCCAGAACACTATGTCTCTCATTTAAAATCAAATCCATTTTATCACTCAGACTGAAATTTGTAGCTTAATTCATTCACACACATATAAAAATACCATGACAGACAAGAGTGGATAAGGAAGCAGCTTTGCTTTCTATGCACAGCTTCATTGTGATCACACAGGCGTGGTGCAATTTAATACTTTATATACAGTTTAGCCCTAAAAGAACTTACGTATCAGTGGTATCACAGGAAAACCTTTTGCAGTATTCACTTTGCAGAGTCTCAAAATAATTATTAGTGAAACCAGATGACAGTAGCCAATGTAAGAGAGGACAAGATACAGGATACAACTACTTTGAAGCCATGGTACTTTCTTCATTAGAAAAATCAGGAATAGGTTTCTCCAAAATACACAATGACAAAATGTTTCATTTTACATTATGTTTACAATTACATCTCCACCTACATTGCATCAGCTGGGAAAGTGCTGATGGAGAAGAGGAAAGAGGGCTTCCTCCTCCCTCAAAAAGTGAACCCCAAGTGTTTGTGCTGCCCTCCTGCAGAGTAATCTGTAGATGGCGTTTCCCCTCATTCACTGTCAGGTGACCATTACGTAGATATTTGCAGTTGCAAACAGTACAGCTCAAGATTTTATACTGAAAATAATGAAATAAGTGATGAAAGCAATACGACCTAACTGCTAAGACATCCATCTTAGTAGGCACAGCAGGTTTTCCTTAAAACAGTTTATCAACCTATCTAGGAGAGATTTTAAGGATTTGGTTTCTATATAACAGGAAGGAAAGATTTGGCAAGTGACCAAGTTTTAGAGACATTTGTATTGCAACACAGGCATCTCTTAATTGCTGTTGGGAAAGAGATTTTTTTTGTTTCTTTTTCAGATGAGGGATAAGGAATAGTGTGGAGCTAGAAGAAGTGACAAAGATAATTTTAGCAGTCTGAGGAAGAATTTCCAAAGGTTTATTCACTGACAACTTGGCCTTTAAAATGAGGGAAATGAATAGATGAAACAACCACAAAGTGCAACAGTTAAGCATACATTTAGGAAGCTACTGCAGAGTATGAAGCCTACTCCTGCCATTTAGAAGGGCCAATGACTGAGATTATGGGACAGCACTTCCCAGTATATCACACCACCTTAGCCAGGGAGCATTTGAAAATTGATCTTAAATTTGAAAGTAAACTTCTTCCTTCATGTGAAAGAAGATGTATCACTCGGGTGACTGCCCAGAAGGAGATCTGGGGATCGCAAAGAAATACTACAGCTAAAGGCAGGCACGCAGGAGTAACCATCAAGACCAGAGATACCAGTTTAAATACCAAATCTCTTCTCCATAAATTATGTGAAATAACTAGTGTTTTCTTGCCTTTTTCCTTTCTCTGCTCACCAAGGCAGGACAAGTAATTTAGGTACAGTGATATCTTTACAGAAATAATCAGACTATCTGCCTGGTTACTGCTGCCACTATGATTTTTTACTTTTGGCTTTGTCTTTATAGCAAAAAATTCCAGCTCCACAACCCCAACCTCTGGATTACCTGAACAAATTTGGTGTAAAACTAATTTACAACCAGTTATCACGAGCAGCTTAACAGTCCAGCATTTTACATCAACTGATGCTGTTTCATCTCTTATAGCACCCTTTATTTTCTGCATATGTTAAGTATGCCATATTTTTAACTGAATCCATTGAGCTTTTCTCAAGTTAGAGGCCCAAAGAGACCAGAGCAGTCAGTAGATGCTGGTTCAGACAACCACACCAGAAGGCAGATGGGCACTGTGAAAACTGCATCCCAGCTTTGGAGCAACAGGTGTTAAAAGACTGGCTTGAATTGCACATTTAACATTTTTACTTGAAAGACTGGCTTGCCTTTGAATACGTTTAACATTTTCACTTAAAAAAGGAAGCAGAAAAAAATACTTTTTAATTTACTTTTTAATTGTCTCTCAGGCAAAAGCTCTTGGATAAACTGGGAATTTTTCCTGCAGGTTTGACCGCTGCCATTACACTACCAGCACCTCACCTCACTGCTGCCATGTAGACTCTTCACCATTTCAACAGCTGTGAGCAAGAGAACTGTTTGCAGGTAACAACACTCTTCCCAAAAATGGGAGCCTCCTGGGAGGACTACAGCACCATTTCAGCTTTTTTATTTTTTCATATGCCAAATATCATGCCATGGGTGGTCCTTGAAAGACTTTCACTGCAGCCACTGAACTTGATTTGCCACTCTCCTCCCTTTCTACACTGAAAAATAAAAAAAGTCTGTAAAATCAATGAAGCCAGTACCACAAAGCCAAAAAGCAAGGGCTGGCACACCTGGAGCCGGCACACTTGGCAGCCAAGCAATTACAAAGGTGACAAGGGAAGGAAAAGGTGAGAAAAGGGAAGAGGGAATCGCCATTTTCCCTTGAAGAATGTATGAAAATGAATTTCAACCAATCACAAAAAGGAAGTTGCCAGGAACCAGTTACAGTAACAGGGGAAATCAGCATTCAGAATTCCTATGGCTGTGATCAAATTATAAAGAATAAGATTAGCCAGAGAATATCAAATGGAATGGCACTTTATTTACTTTCCTTTGTTCTACTTTCTTCTACTGTGAGAAATTAAAGTGTACTTTCTTTAAAAAAAAAAAAAAGCCACAGGCAATGATGGCCCGTGTATCTGCACAGATTTACAGCACAAGAGTGAACAAAAAGGAGGTGTAAGATCTTTTATCTCTCAGTACTTTGTGAAAACCCTGACAGCTTTGCTGCTTGAAAGAGTCAAATCGCAGAAATTAAAAAGAAAAAAAAAAGTCTGAAAAGGGGATGTATCAGAAACAAGAACTGTTCATTTTCTGTTGGTGGAACTTTTAGAGGTCTAGGGGAGCGGGAGGAAGGTTAAAAAAAACAATAATCAACACAAATGTCAACATTTGATTAGGGATCATAACTCCTTTGCTCCCTGAACTGCGAAATTCTCCAGAGCAGTTACTTCACGCAGCCAGGTCTCTCACTCTTCTCCTGCAGCGACACTAACGGTGTTCCTACAGCAGAGAGCAACTCTATTCTCTGCAGTTTTGTTCAGAAGAAAAGCAAACTATTGTTTTTCACCTTAAAGCGGCTACTAAAATGTGTTGCATCACAAGAACAAAACAGCGCTACAGCAACTGGGCAGATGAGGGTTTTCTGTAGCTCTGTGCCAAGTCATGCTCTCTCATGCGTCTTTTTGTCTTTCCAACAGGTTCATTTGCTCTGGCCACCTTGCCTGTAAAAGTTCCAGGATCCCTCGCGGACTGAAGCCTCAATACTCCAAATACAGTAATGACTGGCTGCCAGCTCTCAATTTAACAGTGTGTTGACTCTAACTTGAAAAAGCATCCCAGGAAATCACCATTAGGTGAGACAACAAGACCATGAAATTCATGCCATCGTTATAAACCGTAAGCCAGCTGTTTTTCTTCCTGAAGTGTCTTTAATTTCATTTTATTTCTCCCTAAGTCACTACACAAATGTCATTGCCAAAGACTTATCTCTTGCAAAGATGCTGGGACAGTACCAAAACAGCCATAAAATCTAAACATACTTTATAATCAAATTAAACAATGCTAAACAAGACAAATGATTATACTTAGCTTTACGCCCTAAGCTTTCTAAGATGATCTAAATCACAGCTCCCTTTCACATGTCCTATGCTATTGGACTGAAGCCTGAAAAAGATATAGTTTAAAGCCTTCCTATACATTCCCCAGTTTCTGTTTAAAAAGCTCTTGCATTCAGTTCTAGATCTGCCATTCAGAATCATAACTACCAATTAAGTTTCCTTTCCCTTGATTTCATACAAGAAAAAATAGATATATTCTATGAATGTACAATCTTCCTTTGCCCTTGTTCCAAAAAAGTTTGAACATAATCCTATGTATATGATACACATATCATGATGCACATATCACTTGTGTAGAAATACTGCTTTTTTTAGAAGCTTTATTTTGAGCTCTGGCTTGTTTGTTTCCATCTTTTTTGTAATAGTGTTTCACCTTCTTTTGCAAGCTAAAAATTGTGCAACGTTCAAGCACTTTTATGTTCAAACCAGCCCTTAATTGCCACCTCAAAGAACATCTGTAGACTTTTTTACACATAGACCGGTATAATTTCTAGCAGCTCTTACCTGGCACAGGGGGTTTAGACAAAATGAACATTTAAAAAAAAAAAATCTACCCTAGTCCAAAAGTCATAGAATCCACTTGATTTCAAACTCTAAACAACTGTAACCAAGCGTATGGTAAGGGCCTTCTCACATCAGCTTGAAGAGAGACAGGGCTCATGAAAGGTCATGTCCAGATCCAAATTCTTCAAAAACCTCTCAATTACCTCCCCTATCTTCATTTAGAAGTACCCTTATACAGAGGAAAGAATGTTTTTCTTCATCATATGGGATGAGAGTCTTCCACGATCCAGCTATTCAGCTAAATTATCTGTTTACAGATAACAGCTGAATTGTTTAAGACCATATTCTTCTTACTGAGGGCTATGGGAAGAAATTCCAGAGCTAATTTATCACTGCACTATTGGGCTATATGAAGTGAAAGATAATGGCCTGCAAATAGATATATAACTATTTCAGTGAAAATAGCTGAGCGACTCCTGTTAGCTCCTGATACAAACACATAGCAAAGAAGTGAAATTCTATTGAGAGGCTCTTCTCTTTTCTTTCTGGCCCCATTTTTCCCCTCTTCCAAAAGAGGGAAATGTTGTGCTTGCTACTAAAGAAATACTTGGCGGGGGAGTGTGTGAATATTTTCATAATGTCTAACTTTTACTATGCCTCCATCCCAATCTCAGAGGAACCCAAACATTAAGAGGTGGGTAACCTTCATTTAGATTCTGAAGTTTAAAACTTGCTTTCATAACAGAAAGAAAGAGGAGAAAGACATTTGTTTCAACTAGTTTGCAGTGTTGGAACTTGCAGCAAATTAATACTTCTCTTTGTAGTGAACAATAAGAGAGAATATTAACCAAGAGAGTTACAGTACTTGATATGGAACATTAAAAATTAAACATGAAGGGTGACTGATTAGTTCAGGGTTAATAATGCATTCTTCCTTAAAAGAAAAAGAAGAAAAAAAAAAAGCATAGTTCAAACTGAGTCCAAAGATGGCAGGTGACAGAAAGCAGCGACCTCAGATGACTGTTCTAGGACCACATCCCAAAACGCAGCACAATTAAGCACTAATTGGTCAGCAGTCTCAGCAGAAATGCCAAGAATTGAGCAAGCACTGAAAACCAAAGTCTCCACCCCTCCCCAGGAAGGATTCTCTTTTCAGGTCAGAAATCTGAAACACCACTGCAGAGAAGCCAGAAATTCCCCTGTTAGCACAACACTGGGCCTACAGGTTCAAGGCTTATCAGCAACTGAGGAGTATCTACAGCATCGGCAGCATTTCCATTTGTTACTTCACTTGCAGCACCTACCATGTCTGCCGTACACCAGAAACCACAAGTAAATATAGTTCCACTATGACTATGAAGAATTGCGTACTGTAGCACAACACAGGATATCAATTACCAGGAGCACCATTGACATCTTCCATGCACATTCAATTACCCAGCTATGCGGGACTGCATAAGTTACTTCTGCTTTGAAGTGAAATGCTTTGCAGCAAAGTATATCAAGAGTGCCCGGCATGAAAACGTCACAGGGCAGCCAGAAAGCCACACAGGTCTGCAAGCAGTGGATATGAAATAGGAAGCTTGCAGGGCAACTTTGGAACGTGAAGTCTCGTAGCAGTTTCCCTTGATTAAAAACAGAGGGGAAGGCAAAAAAGAGAGTAGAAGTCTGGAAGAGTCCCTGATGACTAGCAGTGACAGGACAGCTTCAAACAGCACTATTTTCTCAGCTACACAGGGAGTGCGGGTCTCTTCAAAATTAGCTCAAATGATCTGCATGAAGCAGAAGACAAGACAGGCAGTCAGTTCTCAAGACAGGAACTGGTGAAGCAGTATGCTGTTTTCGGCACCTACTGCTTCAGGACTTCATGAATTTGGGCAGGGTAATTGAGCCCTAAGGGAAAGAGGAAAAAAAAAATTGCTCCCTGAAAAATGGCAGCAATCAAAAAGCACTGTGGTAAAATACTACGGTAAGATGGCCTCATATATCAAATATTGATCCAGCTCCTGTAAACACGTGAAGTTCATGGAAGTCAATTTTCCCATTAATCCTACATTCATGCCTTAATAGAACTACCCCATATTTTATATTCATTTTCATCCTCACTGCAATAGTAAAATATTTTCAGCTCAAAAATCAGACTTGCCTTTAAATGTAAGAGGATTCTAAAAGCATGTCCTGAAATATTTCACTCATCTCCTCTCTCTCTTCCTTTCCTCCCTTCCAAAATACTACTGAAATGCTATTTTAAAAGTTATATGCTAGAACTCATCTTCTCTCCTGTTAAACTGCATTCTGCTTGCAAACAGGAATGACTGGTGCAGCAGTTAAAAATACCAAATTTATGAAGCTTTAAGTCCTCTCCCATTTTGTTTCTCCTTGTTCTCTCACCTTAGAGAACAGTTTTATTTCTAGAGAAGCCTAATACATACACAAAGCACTAGAGAGTGCAGTCGTATTGTAAATCCATTTTTTACAGAAAATACCCCTTTATTATAGTTTCATTTAGCACTGATCATAATTAGACAAACGGCAAAACAAAACGGTTACATTTAGGTCAGCTTCGTCACTCAAGATGTACACAACCTTTCCCTGAAAGGGGCTAGTGGCATGTTCTTCTTTTTGAGTTTTGGAAACATGATCTGAAAGTGCAGTAGTTTACACTACAGGAAAAGGATTCGCAGGTGAACACATGCTATGGCTGTCCAGCAGACTCAGAGCAGGCCCAGATTTAGATTTAGATCAAAATTCAGCAGAGTAGCAAGAATTTTTCACATGGGGTAAAAACATGAAGCTCCTTTTGATAGGAAGTAGGCAATGCAGTCACAGCTGAAAACCGCTGTACTATAGTTTTGACTATTTTAGTCTTCACTTATAAGCTAATAGGGCACTAGCACAGAGAATCATGGAAAATCTCAAGTTGGAAGACCTCTGGAGGTCACACAGTCAAACCTCCTGCCAATTTCAGGAGCCAATTTCAAAGCTAGGTCTGGCTGCTCAGGACCTTATCCACTACAGTTTAATTCCTCTATAGATGGAAATACACAGCCTCTGGGCAGCCCACTCCAATCCTCAGCTACACTGCTGTGAAGAATTGCTGACCTTACACCCAATTCCCCTGCTGCAGCTTGTTCCCACTGCCTCCTTTCCTTTCACAGGGCACCTCCGAGAAGAGCCTAGCTTCATCTTCTCTAATAACAACCCACCAGGTAGGCAGTGACAGCATTTGGAAACCCCTGGAGCCTTCTCCCCTCCAAATTAAATGAAACCAGCTCCCTCCGCCTCTACTCCAGTGTCATGTGCTCCAGGCCCCAGGCACTGCACTCTCCACAGTCTCCCAGTATCTCTCAAACTGAGAGCCTGAAACCAACCATGGTACTCTAGACATGACCTCGTGGAGTGCTAAGCAGACAGGAATAATGACTTCTCCCTGATGGCTACGATCTTCCTCACACAGCCTGTACCAATGCATTGGGTTATTCCTCCTCAGGTGCAAGAATTTGCTCTGGGGTCTTTTTGAAAAAACTTTATTGGGTTCCTGTCAGTCCATCCATCCTACTTGAGGCCACAATGAACGGGAACATATTGACTGTTCCTTCACAATCTGATACCATTCACAAACCTGCTGATGGTGCACCCTGTCGCACTGTTCGGATTCATAACAATGCTAAACAGTACCGGTCTCAGTCCCAATCCTTGAGGAACACCAATGGTCCAGCCAGTTTTCTTCCCACCTTTTCGTTCATCTATCCTGTCCATATCTCCCCAATTTCACTATCAGAGACTGTGTCAAATGTCTTTCTAAAGTCAAGATCAGGGAACATCACTGCTTTCCTTTCAACCAAAGAGACAGCAACAACTTTCTCACAGAAAGCCATCAGGTTGGGCACCATTCTTAAAATCCACGCTGGCTCTTCACAATCACCTTCTTGTTCTTTCATGCTTGGAAACAGCTTACTGAACTAAACCATTGCCTGGGGACTTACTAAAACATTTTCTTTAAGGACTTAGGACACAGGAGTTCTTGGGAAAAAAAGACTTAGTGAGCTCCAAAATCTCACTATCAAGGGGTCTTCTCGATATTTTACCTACAAGTTTCTCCTTGAAATTCTGCCCATTCCTCTCAGCTCCATCTCCAATCACAACAAGACTCTGCTTCTGCGGCAGTCACTTGTCTTCATGAACGATCTTATCCTATCCTCAGGAAGAGGATGGGAGTTCTCAGGATCTCATCTCTCCCTACTTCATCAAAACAGGAAAATATCCCTCCGATATGCTGTTCTTTTTTTTTTACCAGATCCCTCCAAAATTCCCAAGGGAATCAATCTATAACATGCTAACAGTTAACAACTGACATCTTGAATACACACCAAAGCCCTTAATTGTCCTCATATGTCACTGATAAACTGCATACAAAGATGCAATTTGATACCAATGGAGAATTAAATTTCATTATAGCAATTACATCTCCAAGTTGAATTTCATTTGTTGTCCATATTTCTAGTTTTCATGTCTTTTGACTTCCTGGATAGTCATTTCCATCCTTCACCTACCTCATTTTTTTAAAGCCATTAAAAACGTTCTCCCTTCAGCCTTCCACTGTTATTGTAGTTGTTGTTATTACTCTATAATAAATGCCAGTGACAAATGAATTTTCATCTCCCAAGACTTCCAGATGACTATAATTTCAAGTATTCTCCCACCAGTTTTCAGCTTTCCAACTTTTAATCCATATCCAAAAAGAAATGATGTCTATCTTACTCATTTTAAATGATCATTAACTTATGTGCGTTCTTAGCCTATTCATGTTTCTCCAAATGAGAAGGTTTTCCTGTCCTTTCAGTCACTAAACACCATCATGCCATCTTGTTGCACTTTAAGCTCTGTAAGTCTTCATTATCTGTATGTTAACCCTGTTCTGCTTACTGTACATCCAAGTCATGTTTCATCCCACCCCTCCACATATACTATCTTATGAAATCACAATGGACACCAGTTCTTCTACATAATCATTTTCAACACAAACAGGGTGTGGGTGTTTGGAAGCGGGGTGGTTGCCATTTACGCTTCTCAGTTGTTTTTAAAAAAGGGAAGTCCGAAACTCATCAGATGCTTATCATTAGATATTATTTACTAAATCTCCTGTTTCAAAATAGCCAATTTTTCCCCAGTGCACTTTTAGCCTCATTGTATTTTAGTACATAACAGCCATTATATCCAAAGTTCCCTTTAATTCTGGTCTCCTCCCTTCTATAAGGCTTTATGGTAGATCTAGATCTAATTAGAATGTCCCTTATATTACTAGGACAATATCAAGCAGTCCAGACTTCACTTTCTCATCTAAAAAAAGAAACCGTCTGCATAATTTAGCAATACTTTTGATGACAGACACATTGCTTTGTTTTCCAACCAACAACTAGCTTAATACTTCCAAAATTAACTTCTGTTCTCACTTTTGCTGTCCAATAAATAAATTCTACATCACTGCTGTAATGCCTCCTCTTCATCCACACTTGATTACCTGTATTTCATACCTGAACGTGATCAAGTACCAATGATTTATTTTCTAAATCAACTTGAAGTCATGTAGACATCAGAAAACTCACCTTTGTTGAATTCATTGGAACCAGGATTAAACTACCCATTTCTCAACACAGCCTTTCACCTTTTTTTGTCCCACCCCCCCATGACCTTCATATTTTTTCAACATTTCACAGGAACAGAGCCTTTGCTGCTACTCTCAAAATTCAACATAATGTAAATGTCCTCTGGAATGCAATCACGAGTGTCACAGCAAAAGAGGATTTTGGCTGACCCCAGAATTCACTCTGCTTTTAACTTCCTGTGGTTTCATAAATTTAACACTAGCCATTAAAAAAACAACCAAAACCAAAACAAAACAAAAAAACCCCACACAACACAACACCACAAACAACCCAGCAGAAAATGAGAGAATTGCATTTTCAGTTAGGCATTCACAAGAAAGAACCACAAGATAGATGTTTCCGATGCACCATTTCTCTTCACAGTTGAGGAAGTCAGGAACTCACCTAAGTTACCATGCATCACCACGTACCACTTCAAGAGTGAAGACTCGTGTTGAATCAGTTTTGATATTTCAAGTATTTTATATGAAGGGGGTTGATATCTATTTACTTATTTTTAAAGAGGGCTCTTCTCAAGAAATCATCGCAAAAGAAACGAGAAAATACTCTCAGCTACAAGCTATGTTGCTCAGTCTGTCCTCCTGTGGACGAATGCCCCAGTCCCTGAATGTTAGCCATGTGTTTTGAAAATATCACGGTCAAGATCCACAAATAGGATACATATTTCAAGGTAATCATTTACCTATCTGACAGAGACACGCTAGTCTTTCCCTTCCATCAGGGAAGTTAGAGGAAGCTTCCCAATTTTCTACTTCATTTTCATAAGTAATATTGTAGTTCTAGTCTCCCAGAAGAGGTCTATCGATGATCTACCATGATTTTTGATGTTCCCAACAAAAATCTAAATTCATTCTTGTCTGAGATAGTTGGATACACCAAATAGAAGACATGTTTTAAGAAACAATCACATATTAGCAAGCACACAGAGCAGATGACAGCCCCTACAAAACATTTTTCTGGTTGTTCTCTTCGAGTGTCAAAATGTTACAAAAGAGTTATGAAACAAAGCTGCTAACAACAATAAAGCAAAACTTATTGCACATTGTCCTGACAACACAATGCTAAGTGTACACATTTTGCCCTGGTATGCCACTACTTTCAGTGTAAAAATATCAAATAGCAATACTAGCGAGAAGTTACATCTGGCAAAACTCACCTTGGTACGAAGGAATTAGTGAAAGAAAAAGCAGCAAAAGAAGAAATGTCCTAAATCTCGGATTTCCTGTTTTTCAGCAATGCTGTAATGTCTCACCAGAGTGTTTATTTTTGTTTCTGCTTGTAAGAAATTTGCAAAATGAAGACTATGAATGCTGAGCATTACTATTACACGAAGCTGCTAAAAGGAGGAACAATTATGACTTTCCCCAGTACAGTTCAAGAATAAAGCCTTGTTTATTCTTTTACAAACAGTGCAGTTTAAAACAGACAAACAGTAACTTCAAGAATTTGTCTTAAATATTTCATTGGCACTTTTTTTTAATGTTTATTTCATTGGCACTCTGTTATGCTTCAGAGAACCCTTCACATGAAACATTTAGATGCTAGTTCATGAAGCAACTACCCTGTACACAATGCAGTAATTCATATACTCTACAGCAAATAACTTGTCTTTGGCAGAACTGAACTGTATTAGTGTATCCGCAGAGTTCACAAGACATGTACAAACTTGTGAAATTCCGAAGACAGAAGTATACAGGGCACTACAATAAATCCTTCCTGACATGCTGTCATAGTTGCTTTTAATTTGTAATTTCCATCCCATTTTCTCCTCTAAGTATTAACATTTCCATCACCAGACTCCCATATATCATTGCCTTACATTGACACCTGCTGGAAGTGACTGGGATTGTAAACCATTCCTTTTTTCCTCAATCAGTGTCTGATTTAACTCTATAGGCAGACCAACCATTCTACTTTCAGTAAACTAAGCACAGACATCTGAAAAACGTAAGCCACGTGACTTTTTAACAAAGAGTAAAACATACAATGTGTAATTTTAAGCTACATTAAAATTACCAAGGCTATCACTGCATGAATTCTCAATCAGAAAATATATTTTAATAACAGCCTTGAAGAAGATTTTTTTACTACCCCTTGGGTAGATTTAAACTCAACAAATTAAATATCCAACCATTTACTAGGCTCTCAGGCTAATTACCAAATAATTATTTCTGCAAGAGTCCCTAAATAGTTCTTGTTTGACAAACATTGTTACAAACAAGCTTATACACAAAAACGTGGCTAAATAGGTTTTAAAGCACTTTAAATTTCCTAATTCTTATGAAAAGACAATTAAAAACCATGTCTTTACATTAATGAAAAAAGATCTGCCTTATTCACAAAAGCAAACAGGGCTGTTTAATGATACAATTGATAAAGACAAGACTAACTGAGGCATGCTTGTTAAAAGAGCGTGTATGTACACAAACCACTGTCTATCATTCTTCGTAATGAAGATACACCTCTTGGTACAGCTTTGTAAACAGGAGCACACTGAAACTCCCATTTGAAAACAATGTGATTTTCCCCATATGCCAGAACTTCCTCTACAGGCTTCACTGTTATGAACCAGATACCACATTATATCCTTTTCTTACTTCCAAACTCTACTACAGGTGGGATCTTTTTTTACTTGACGTCATTTTCTCATTTCTCATAATAAAAAACACATTTCAGATTGAAGCAATTATGACGACTTATAGTGTCTTTGTTTTATCGTCAGAACAAGACACGGTCATGCACTTTGGTTTTTATACACCTTGTATGAAAAACTCAGACATAGTTTCACCAAAAAACACAGGCAGTTTTGAAGTATCACAAGCAACAAGAAAAAAAAAACAGGTTCAAAGGCCAACAAATAGAATTTCTATAAGGTTATGTTAGTATACAGCTGAAAACCTCTCTAATTTTATATTTTTCCAAAGTTATGAAGCAGGATACTTATATTAAAGACCAATAATACACCACAGTATGACCATTCCACACAGACACCAACACTGCAGCACTATTAACTTGTAGACTTTACAGACCAGTTTGAAATTTTTAATTTTTTTTTTTATTATTTTAATCTGGTGCGCGATCAATCTACTTAAAACATTTATTTTTACTAGGGAGCTTAGATCATTACCACAGTATTAAAGTTCTGAACTACTGAACCTGTGCAAAAAAAAAGAAATTGTAAACACAGTCTCAGTGGAAGCAGAAATAGTCAGCCACCAAAACATGGAACAGCAAAAATACCCATATGAGTGGTAGCCTATGTCAACATGCTTTTCCTGCAACTTTTCCTTATTTTTTATCTTTGAAAGAACTCTATAAATACAGGCAAGTGAAGTCAAAATTTCATGGGTACATATTAGTCTGCTGAACTCATTCCCAATTAAAAGTTTCATAAAGCTCAAAAGCGAAAACACTGGGCATAGAATAACGCAGTTAATCTACATAATGGGTAGCCAGGAGTTGAAGTACTGCATTTACCGAGAATTAAGCAACTCCTTTGGAAAAGCAGATGTGGAAGTATTTTACAAAAGATCATTGAACATTAACAGTTTCCTTCCAGACACTTAAATGGTAGGCAAGAGAGCACTTTTTTTTAAAAAATGTATCACTCTGATAAGCACAGGGTTTTTTTTGTATTACATTCTTTAAGAAAACACACAGACGATAGCATGGCAGGCTTTAAAAACACAGTAGATAGCCTACATACTTTTGACAGTCATCCCATACTTACTTTCTTTTCTTTCTATCTCAGAAAGACAACAGAGTTAGCATTAGACACTCTCCAGATTTAGGGCTTATATTTCTTACCTTACAAAGCTTCTGGTAACGGGGAGAAGAAACTGCCATCCTCTGTAAACGATGCAACAACACCACAACTTTCTGCAGAGATGTTCTCACCACAGCCATCATTTTAAGTTTGCCACACTTCTGAAGGCACCTCAGAATTTGCATTATAAATGAAGAGCAACTATCATTTCCTCCCGGTCACTGGACAATGATTTGCCAGCTTTCTGAGCATGCTCTCTTCCAGGACTGCTTTTGCAAGCCACAGGCTTTATACGTTTCAAAGGCAAAGGAGGTTGATATAGCATAAGTTTCTCTCCCCAAATAACCCCACAAAACAAATGCAAAAAAAAAAAAATATCAGCCTTCACAGATTCTTCTAACCGGTACTGCTCGGCTCTGCTTGTGCAGAGGGTAAATGAAGTTGTTGAGCAGCCGAGCGTCTGCCACCGTTCAGGAGTGCACTAAATAGCCAGGAAAGATTATTAATTTAAGCCTGAAAGCTGCAGGAACAAAAAAGGAATTCCTTCAGGAAGACGTCTCCAGTGTATCACAACAGTTGTTCTCCCCCAGTAGCTGCTTTCTATCAGCAGACTGAGCATTTGCTCCCTCGCTCCGGGAAAGGATGCTCTCGCTCTCAGACTAAACGCAGCTCTGGCAGAGCTGTAGAGTGAGTGAATAACAGACTGTGTTATAAATCTTGAGAGAGGAGCAGAGGGATACCTGCCCTAATTATATCAGCCATACGTTAAAGGCTAATAAATCACACAGGCGCTTCTCAAAACTAGATTACCCAATACAAAAGGAAAAACCGCAGGGGGTAAATGTCTCTGCTATGAAAACTCTCTTAAACCTAATTTAGTCAAAGGTATCTCAAAGGATTCTCGCTTGCGCCAGAAAGTAGGAATGCTTTTTAGGAGCTGTTTCCAATTAAAACCTTTTCCTGAATGACTTATGAGGACAAGGAAGAATAGGCTTTTGACAAATTAAAAGCATACAGTTGCGCCTTCGCCCCTTTTTCTAGCCATCCTTGAATCCTAAGAGCTAACATCATTTTGATGTTTTTCTCATGACAAAGCAGAATTATTTAAGCCATCTAACGATGGCAGTAGGACGTTCAAGAGCATGGAAGTGTTTTGCTACCAGTGAGGCACTCCCAGTGCAACGCAGCCATTTATTATTACTTCCAAAGGTGCTATGATGAATCTACTTAAACCTGCATTAGAGGGGCTGCCGTAGCAAAGGGTCAGGGAGGCCATTATCAACACAGTAGGTGGTAGACACCATTACAAGGAATGTATTATTTAATGTGTGTGTCGTCACATGAACAGGTACGTACACGTTTCAAGCACATCAATCAGCACAGTATGGAGGCACCAACTACGGGCAGCACGACAAGCTCACATAATCCTAGATAATGCACAGCTTAGATGCCAGTGCATTATACGCTGGTTTGCCTCTTCTCACGCACTTTCCATCTGAGGGGATGAATGCCAGATGCAGGTTCTTCATACAGGACATTTAAAAACTCTCTTCCCATCCAATTCAGCTAACATAACCTTTTCATCCTTATTTTTAGAACTGAATCAATATTTCTACCAGGCCTCAGGCAAAGCCCTTTTACCTGTACTCTGTTTTGTTTGTGATCTGTCCAGCACCAATGACATCATTTTGAGGAAACAGAGCCTTTGTTCCACTCTGTATATAGAATCTTACCACCTGTATTCTCCACCTTGCCTGACTCACCTTCTTTCCTTATCTCCACCATTTGTTTGAACCCTTCCCCTGTACTCCATCGCTCCTGGCTTACATCTACTCTTGTCTCCCACCACAAGTCTGTTCCTTTAACCTACCAGCTCTAACCTTCCATCATTAGCTGATACGCTGTTACCGAACATCTTTTGAGGAAACCTATGAAGCAGCACAATCCAAAAACATTGAGGCATTCAGAAATAACTGTGCAAGAGCTCAAACCTCTTCTGTGTGAGACAGAACCCACGGTCCACACCTGCCTTCTTTCAGTTCTGCTTTTTTCCTTCCCAGCTAATACACAAGTTTGAATCAAGCAGTGACACAAACAGCCCACCGCTAGTCATGTTGATTTTAATTTACAATAAGACAAAACTTTCAAATTATTTTGAACACCTTTACTTCTGTAGGCACAGGACTTCAAGCACATTGACCAGCATTACTTACTACTTACTATTTCCTAGCTTGTTTTCTGCATCTTGCTTCAAATTAGGTTTTAACCTCTTTCAGGTGGCTGCTAAACATTTTGCAACACAGACTGGAGTGTTTCAGCACTAACCTGAAAGGAAAGTTTTCTGCAACATTTAGATACTGAGAGAATAAATTAGGGAGACTGATGCTATAATTGTCATTTTCCTCCTTTTCAAAACAAAATAAAATCATTAGAGAACTCAAAGTTTGCATTATTTGCATTGTACTGTTGCTAGCCTCAGATGTCGCAGTGGAAGGCAAAACAAAGCTTCAACAGTGCCCAGATCACTAATTCCACTGTAGAGTGGCTTGAGCTGCAGCCAAACAAGTTAGCCCCACAACATAATGGAGGATAGGGCTCCCACGCACGCACACAGATGCCACTTAAACAGATGATCCTGTTTTGAAAATGCATGACATATAACAACAACAACAAAAAATGCATCATGTTTTGTCTATGTTCAGCACAGAATTCGCCTAGAATTTAATCACACCTTAAACTCAGTCAAATTCTACACAATGCACAGGCCTTGGGGGCAGAGGCATCTTCACACAGAGCAGAGAAAGTCACAAGCCCTGCATTCTTCTTGTAGCCATTTAGAAGAAATATTTCTCCACATATTCAACAAAGCACAAAGAGAAGAACATTGTTACTTAATATCACTTAACAGGGGAAGAACAGGAAATTTTCTTTGTTTAATCAGATTTTGAGCTTAAGAACGTGCAAGGGAGTGGGCTTGATTTTTTTAAGGTACAGCAAGATGTTCGAGCTTCATTTTGTTCTCAAAATTTCATTTCAACAAATATTTGAAAACAGAAATGTTGATTTTTGGAGTGTTGTCAGTGTCATGATATGAATGACTTCAGTTATATTTAAAGTGAGACTGAAAGATGGTAGGGGAAAAAGTTCATTTTGGAAGCCATTACACTATTAGAGTCTTTGACATGCTCTACTTAACTTCCTTTGGTAGTTGAAGAAAGCACACAATATTATATAAAGTCATGAGTAAGTTTATGCTTCATGTGTACAGTGTGTAGAAGCATACAGTCCCAGAAAAAGATGGAGAATATCAGGTAACGTTATGCTGAACAAGGGAAGGCCATGTCCAAGCACGTACCTCACCCTTCTTAATGGTTACAAGCCAGGACAATGGCCATGGTCAAGAGCTGGTTACAGACCTTCTCCACACAGCAGCCCATCTTGCCCAGCAGTTCTCCCCTCACACAGCACAACTCTGGCAATTTTAACCAGACTGCAGCCCAATCAAGGAGGGCGAACAATCTTCCATGACCAAGGTGCTTCACAGCTGCATAGAGCCAACAAGCTAATTGTGAAATAACAGCTTTATCTTGGTGTGATTGACTACACAGAATACAAGGTAATGCAGAAATAAGTCTATTTACACACAGCACCACCTCATGTTGTTAGCTTCCTGTGGCCTCGTTTTAGCTCTTCCACCTCCACTACACTACTTGTTTGGGGTTATTTTGCCAACAGAAAGTATAATATTAATTTCTAGGTGTTGCCATTACAGACCAGTCTCAGCATTTTACAAAGAGCCACATCTCTACAGATGAGTTACCCAACTGACCAGAATCATATAAACATTGGTGAGTGACAGGTCATCTTCAGACACAAGCTTCCACAACATATTGTTGTCTTCCTTATGATTACAGTGGGAAGCTTGCTATCAGATACTTTAAACTGTCTCGTTTCATTTAAATTCAATGTAGATATGTTCAGATTAACAGCACTACTGAAAGCAGCACTTTTTTTCATTAGAAGCTGTTCAAACCCCATGAACTTAGACGACAGACTCTATTCCAAACCCAAGTGCAGTATTTAATAACTGATCTAGCCACCCAGTTCTGTGCATATCAAAATAACTGTGCTAAATGAGGCAATCTACTTGAAGAAAGAAAATATATTAAAACTTGCAGGAGAAAGATGACACATGAACAGCATTCACATCAGGTAAACAGAACAAAGGAAATTCATATATAGTAGAAACACAAAATCCTTTTAGCCAGTGATGTTCAACCTGTTGCTGCTACAGACCCAAAGATGTTAATTTTTAAAAGAACTGTCGGGTCTCCAGACCCTTTCCTCTTGTTTTCCCTCAACAGACTGTACCCTTACTGCAGACCGAACCCAGCTCCTCTCTATCCCTCCCACCTCCCCAAAGGAGATGTATGGGATATGCAAAAGCAGGAACAGCCAGACGATGTGGTACTCAGCTAGTCCATGCTTCTTAGCAGGGAGAAGGGATCTCCCTTCTAGATTTTAGATAAGCTAGGGTGTTTATATATTAAAAAGGACTGTAAGCGGTCTCAGTTAGCCTCAGTTATTTCTCAGGTTTCCTGTCTGTGGCCTGTACAGGAAGGAAGGCCAGACGGGGAGCTGCTGGGCAGCAGGAGAGAGAGAAGGTGATCTGAGCACAACTACTTCTTGGATTGCTGGAAGAGCAGGAGGAAGGTGGCAGGCAGGGATAGGAGACAGTATAGCCCCGGAGAGCCTCACTTGGAGGTAAGTAGATTAAATTGCTTGGTTTGACAATCACACAACACGACTTAGTTTAATCAAGTATACACTTGCTGAATGCAGTCACCCTCCAAGGACATTTAAGAGCCCTCAGTGCCACAGCTGTCCACAAAGTATGTATTTCAAACCTTAGGAAGAAAAGTCTGCTTCCTTCACACACCTGACTTCTAAAATACTGTTTTTTTAAACACCTTCCAATAGGCTTCAGGTTTTCCCACTCTAGTAGATAGCTTTCCTTTATAACGTTTGCCATTGAGAAAAAGCATGAATAACAGCCGTATTATTTAGTTTCTCACCTGCATCTGCTTTCTGAGTTCCCTTACGCAGGCACTGTCCTGAGCGGTGTTCTCTCGCTGGGATGCATCTGCTAGAACATTAACTGTCGTCTCTGCCTCTTGAAGCCACTTGAGGAAGCTCTCCAGATCCTTGTGTGAGGCCTGTACTGTCTTCAGCTCTGTCTCCAAGAAATTCTGCCTATCAACAGCTCTGAAAACAAGAAAAGTGTCAAAATATTCCCCCATAACATACAGCATTACATACATCATAATGGAACTACTAAAAGGAAATCTGAAAGTTATCTTTATTGAGAAATTACACATCTGTCACAGATTGTTTTATAATTATTTAAACCACTGTTTTTCTGGTTATTATATCTATAGTTACCCACAGATTCTCTGAACTGGTTGTATATGTCACATCCCTTTTTAAAAAGGCATGTGGAAGAAACAAAGTTCTTAATTAAAATCCTAGCTTTTCCTCTTCGAGTATTACCATCATGGACTTCTGCTACCACAGACAGTAGAAGTGTTATTCCCATGTGAAAAGTGCAAATGCTTTTTCTCACCAATAAAAAAATCATATGGAGTAGAAGCACTGAGGGTTTGGAGGATTTTTTTCTTCCTCTTTTACAGTGAGCAAAACATTTCCCTAAATGTGTAAGATTTAAAGTGCTGAGGGATGAAAAGTCAAATACCTGGTTCTCTCTGCTAAAAGACAAGACTTTTGACACTGTCACTCAAACAGAATAATACACTGCCATCATAACAATCAAGCCATGCCCAACATGCTTAAATCTAAAAGACGACTGGCAGAACATAGTCCAAATTTTCAATCAATCCAAAAGATCTCTGGTTGGTACACGCACAAAAGTTTTTGTTTGTAAGAGAATTTTTTTTAAGATGTAAGGAACTCATTTAAAACCTTTGGATTATATTGTTGGTAAGCAACTTCAAAAGATTTCCTAGAAAAAAGATCATGTTATACTTCTGCATAACAGCGTTGTTTCCTTGTCACTGAAATGAAACTCAGATGGGAAACTGTTATAGTCAGCAATTTAAAAAGTTCTGATTACCAGCATTAATTAAAGCATGACAAGCTAAATTTCATCCACTTGAGGCTGTTATTCTGCAGTATCCCTTTTCCCAAAATCAGGACAAAAGAAAGAAACAACCTGTGCAACACCAGCACTCTGTAAGGAAACCCCCAGCAGGGCTACTATCCAGAATGCTGCTGCTAAACAAGTAGGAAGTTCGATTTTATTCTCACATCACGTACTAACCATATTGTAAGATTTCAGGGGTAAAGTGATATTTAATTTCAAGTAAGACAAGGCCAAAACACTCAGCATTTGATATTTTCACATGAATTTAACAGGCTTCTCCAGATAGGCCCATCAAACTTGTCTTCTGCCTCCTCCTATTCTACTTAGGCTTTCTTTCCTCCTCCAGTACTGCTGAGAAGTATTAGGGAATTGCTGTGTTTAGAATCATGAGTTTCAGAAGTAGTTAAAATATCAGTTTTAGAAAAGAAGCTGCAGGTGTTCAGTACCATTCAGGATGAGGTTTCAAAGCAGGTATTCTGATTTACTAGCACATCAGAAAAGACAGATGCAAGGAAAAGCTGTTTTCCTTCAAGGGCAGTAAGAGTATCTCATGCAACCCTAACTCTGCTGGGCTTACATTCCTAAGTATTACCAAAACCAACTGAATTTTCTAGAGACTACTTGCAAAAAGATAGTGTTGCAACCCCCACTTTAGGAGCTTGGGTCTTATGTCACTTGTTAATAATTGCTTTATCCAAAATAAGACTGTGTGAAACATTCCTGACTTCATGCTTGCCCAGGTTTTGGCTACTGGTAAATGACTAGCAGGACAAGAAGCCTTCATTCTTGCTTCTCACTTGAAGCTCTGGAATGTTTCATCCACTCTCAAGAAAAATAATAAATAGCATGCTAGGGATTACAAATGGTTTGATAGATACTGCCTAGAAAAGATAACAAGCACCAGCTAAAAAATTAGAGCACACCAAGGATCTGCAAGAAAAACGTAAAGTAAAAGCAGTTACGAGCTCTGACTTCAAAACCCTCTCCCTCTGCAGGGATTTTCTTCCCCAGCAGGGAGTTAAGGCCAAAGGTGGAAGAACAGGAGTGACAACAGGAAGAACAGACTGGTAATAAAGGTGACCTTCAAAGAAAAAGAAAAGACCCAAAGGATGAAACACTGTAAGTGACCCAGATCTCTAAGTCTAAGTACTGATGTACTAGATGGGAATTGAGACAACCTGAACTTTGTAGCTAATAACATTTATTGAAGAATGTTGTCTTCAGAAAGTTTTAATTTCTCAAACTTTCTGCTTGGTTGAAATTAAAGGGAAAAATGAAATCCTATTACAGTCCTACTGCTGTCATGATATTTGAATTAAAGGTGAAAAACATTCCTTTCACTAATTATGTATTCCAGCAGAATAAATTAACAGATTTACAACTAAAGTTCTAAGATTACATGGGTGCTTTTAAAGAGGAGCAGTAGGGAGCAAGACTTTTACAGAGCAGACACAAATACTTTCACTTCCTTCCAGTAAAGGCCACAAATGTAAAATAGAAAATTACGGAGAATTCTGTACTGCAGATTGACGACTACCCCATGCTATAAAAAGATGACTCAGATTTTCAAAGCATTCTAATACAATTAGAACAGCCCCAAAAGTCAGAGGGTCCTTCCAGGATGTAAGAATTAAATGTAAGGAGAACCTGGAGAATCCTTTACAGATGCAGCTAACTTCATTTAACACAGTGGTAGTGAAGAAGGTCTATGCAGATTCTACTAGCAAAGACACATCCAAGAAGAAAAAGAAAACTGTAACTCTACTATTTAAGTTTTCATGGCACTGCTTCAGGTTTGTGTTCCACCCAATTATTTTTTCAGATTTAAACTAAAAATCTGCAATGCCTACAAGTGTATGATCAAAAGAAAGTCAGAAAATAACATCTGAGACAGTAGAGACAGCAACTCTAATCCATTATTGAGGCAGCCAAACCACACAGAATTACTACAGTTTCACCCTAAAGTATAAAAATAGAACATAAATAGCCACTGGGCAGAGTATCCAATTTACACAACGTCAAGCTGGGGAGCTTCAATCTCTTAATGCCAACATTTTTAAAATAAGCTGCTTCAACTTTACGTGCCATGGCTACAGTCTTCCTGGTAGTGTTCTTGTGCTGTCCAGGACTCATTCTGCCAGGTGATGTTACTAAGGACCTCTCCCAGAACCTCCAACCATGGGGAAAAAAACCTGATATTTTAAAGCATTATGCTATAAATACAGATCTGCACTTATAGAAGCCATAGGGCCAACATGTGTGCTCCAACCCCTGCATGTCCCAAGAACTGCCACATGAAGTAAGCCTTGTCACTCAAGGTTCACTAGTATTTCTATTTATTGCATTTAAAGCAAGTATAAAAACCTTCATTCCCTTGAAAAGGTGCTTTCACTGCACGTTCTCCCCTTTCAGTTCTACTCTGCTGCTTCATGGGGTTACGTTGAGTAGCTCTATGCTCTGGCTACCCACCGGTTCCCAGAGTTCTCGTTTATATTCTGTCCCTAGTTAAAAAATAAAGCAGATACTCATCTTCCCAAGGCTGCAGACTGCAAAACAGTAGCCCCAGTGATAACTGAGGAGCTTCAGTTATACACAACAGAATGCAATTACTTATTATTCCAGATTTTAGCAGATTCAAAAATAATTAGAGGCTTCCAGGCAGGAGCTCTTCTTTCTGGTCACCTGCTGAGTGGTGGGCAGTTTTATGTCAGTTCTAGCCAAAATACTGCAAAGTTTGAATGTGAACGAGACTACTACAGAGCTGTAGTCTACTGTTACTGCTAATCAACAAGGTGCTGTTTCCCCTAACCCTCTAATTGCACCTTCATCCCCAGATGTCATCATGACATTCAGATGAAGTTAAGGGAATTTTGAATGATTATTACCTTACGTTGAGGTAAGAAAGGGAGATCTGATGGTGAAAATGCGGCTGTCCCTAATCTTAATGCAAATGAACGGTCAAAAAGGGCCATTTCAGGAGATGACCTCATCACTATGACCTAGTTCAGAAAAAGTAAAAGTAAAAAGCCAAGGAACTTTTGTCACATGCCAGAGCCTTTCCTACTGTCTACTGCAAATTTTCTGAAGAACCATTAAAAGGAGTTGTCTGCATCGCATAGAATAATTATGAAACGTTTTACTCACTTGAAAAATCATATCTTATGTCTCAAAATGCTTAGGGATTAACAAATTTTTATTCTCTCTCGAATGATCACATGGAATGAGCCATATAAAGTTTTGCCTATTTTGTATCTCATCTCTCAATGGACATAACCAGGAAACCAACTGTCACATCAAAAGCACAAAATGATAGAAGTACCATTTTCCTTCAAAAAAGGATAAGAAGACATCCTACCTGCTTCCTTCACTACCTACTTCTTGCCACTGCGAAGTTCTCCTCCTCTCACTCCCCAGAATATAACGTCAACTCCAGAGACTTTATTACCTAGGATTGTTATTACCTTAACTGATATCTCATTACAAAAGCAGTCACCCCTTTTACATGCACACATACGTACAGACTTCAGTTGCCATCTCCCCCAGTCCCATATACACAGGATCAGTTTTCTCTTCTGTCCCTCTAACCACAAAGCATATCATCCTTTAAGCTGCAGGCACTGAGTCAGACAATATTCTAAATGTTAATTGTCTATCAAATACTAAAAAGAATTCCTCTGGAGATTAGATTATCTTGCAGGAAAAAATATTATATGTAGGGAAATACCATATTTTCATTAAGATATATTTGCAAATATGTCTTAATAAAGGATGAATAAAAAGAAGTAAGTTTCAAGTAAGTCTCAGTTCCTATAGCTCAAGTATTTTCTAGATTGGAGTGCCAGAAACATCGCACTCCGGAACCCAAAGCACAGCCCCATTCAGGAAAAGTTCCACTAAATGAAAGGCCATAATGAATTAATGCGTTGGAAGACCAAGCTGAATATTTACAGCCTTATGGAAAGAAAGCACAGCAACAAACTACAAAAACATAAAGCACATGAGCATCAAGGAACAGGAGAGGAACTGTTCAAAGACACTTAGAGAATATTAGCCACAGGCAAACCTGAGACCAAACATGAGAGTAGTACTTTTTTTTCCCCCACTTAAAAAACACCACATAAATGAAAAGTCATACAGAAGCCTTCCATGGTGAAGTGTGGGAATTTACATGATCAAAACTCAAACCAGCTTGACTGCAATTGACTAATTATCCAGAGTAGCCCTAAATGCTGCTGAAAGCAGCCAGAGAAGAGACTGCACTACACATGTATACACAGGATATAAGTTTAAGACACAAACAGGTACATATAGAGTGAAACCTTGTAATTACCTTTGGTTCAGATTAACCCAACAAGTGTTCATTTGGTCAGTGGTTTCCTTCACCCTCCTTGTGTCATCATCACGATACTCTCGAAGAAGTTTATTAGAAAGATCATTGAATGCAGCTACTGTGATGTCACCTCTATGCAAATCCTGTACTAACAGCTACAAAACAATTCCAGAATGAGACATCAGAGTAAAATCAAAATCAGACTGTTTTTCACATTATGCATTTTTATCATATTACAAAACACTTTTTTGCCTTTTTTTTTTAAACAAAAATGTGCCTATTTTTCATCTAGAAGAAAAATCTTAAAAAGAAAATCTACAGATACCGAGTGTCCTGACAATGAACCAACCAAAACACAAATATGTAAGGAACGATTATATTTGCCAGAACCGCCAAAGGCTAGAAAAATCATTTTCTATTTTACTGGCAACAGAAGTAAAAACACTTCCATATTATTAGTAGCATGAATAAGTTTAGATTATGATAATAGTGATGTGACAGCTAAAAGTGCCACAAATGAAGTGTGCAGCATGAGAATTAGATTTCATTGTTTTGTGGGTTTTTTTCTTGTTTTTAAATGAAGAAAATACATTAGATGTGTTTGCTTATTGTGACAAGATATTCATAAGGTGCCTTGACTCTACAGAATCCTGAACGCAAGATCATTTCTAAATGACAAATATATATTTGCATACATATATATATATCTCCAGTTCTATCTTATGGTCTCTGTACTATGTTTGGGCACAGGCCTACTTTGACTTAAGAAAGCAAAGCAGACCTAATAGTCCATTTCCAATCCCTGCTCATGTAGAGAAAGATGACGAAAAGCACGCAATTTTACTCTTTACTGAAATAGCTATGGATCAGTGAGGAATTCTCACAATCATACTCCCTGCTTCCTTCCATACCCAGCTGCACCCTACATTGTCCCTTCATGAATATATATAGATGTGTATATTTATACACACACTTTTTAAAAGCCTATTATAGCTCTGTTCTAAATACTGCACTGATAAGAGCCCCTCCTCGCTGATTTGTCTCTTTAGTTCTCATCCTGTGCCACCTACAGCCTGCCCTTTTTCTGACAGCCACCAGGACAAAGGACATCAGACTTATTGATCTATCACAGCAGGTTTGCTGTGATATGAAAAGCAGCAAAGATTGCATGGGATTGGAAAAAAAAAAAAAGTGTTGAATACACCTAGCATTCATCAGAAGTGAAATTCAGGATAATTTTAAATAGCTTGGTCCGTTCCTGGATTTACTAAACTACTGTTAATAGGTTTCTATGAAGTAGTACATGCTAAATCCTGCGGATGTATGATTGAATTTTACCGGTCTGAGGTTCAAGTTTTTTTACATAGAATCATTTATTTGATGCTACACTACACTCATTTCAACTACACTTCCAAAAAGACACACATGCCACCTATTTCCCTCCCAGAAAGCAATTTTCAGGAAGTCTGATATACAAAAGAAATAGAGACAATTTGGAATATGTCATGCCCCAAAAGAGATGGAATTGTCAAATCACTGCTGCAACTAAACTGTATATTCACACATCAACTGAATGCAGTAGCATTACGTAGGCTGAGGAGTCTGGTAGGGAGAAAAAAACGCGTAGAGGGTCTTACTTTGTTGTCTGAAATCTGTTTGGCAAGCATCTCTCTTGGGGCCTGCAGGAGCATACGCAGACGGACCTCACACTGCTCCATGAGGTGCTCCATTTCTTGCCTCTGCTCGTCCCACTGTATGCTGTCTGTCAGCATGTACTTCAGCTGCTGCTGCCTCACCTCCACCCCGTGCTGGGTATTGTCCCACTGGTTCTTCACCTTCTCCACTGTGGAGGACAATACAGAATATGAAAAACCTGAGGCAAACAAACAAGTAGCCAATAACCAACACTTAATTCTCAGGACAAGGGGCAATAGTATAATTCATTCTCAAATACAGTAGTTTCCATATTCAGTATTTTCGCTCCCCGTGTAGTTCACACATTCACACAAGCCAATGAACGATGCAGGTGTTTGGCTACCTCTTGTTTAAGTGGGTCAGCATACAGGTAACAACTATTATTTCTGTAATATTTCAAAGGCATTATTTTACTTTTTAAGTACACACGTGTGGGAGGCAAATCTGCCTCTGCAGAGATCTAAAAATCTAGGGAGGCAAATCTATCTCTGCAGAGATATACCAGCAGCAGGGCTCCAAGGAACACAATTTTAGGGTGATGGCTATACAGCAAGTCATCTTTGTGCATCTACAACTTAAACCAGTACAGATAAATAAATAAATAAATAAATACACTTTAGTTCTGGATAGCTTATACAAAGTGAACTAAGCTTTCCAGATCACTGTGTGTTGAAGGCAGTCTAGCGGCACCTGCACTACAATTTTTGGCCAAGGTAGAAACACTCCGGTAACAACCTACGTTGGCAATTTCACTCCACCACAGGTTTCTACAGCCTTATGCAGATTACAGAACAGAACAGAGAAGTTATTGATTACACCCCATTTCCTTCAAGTATCCTGTTCCTCTCTCAATAGAGTTACATTAGACAATCGATAAACAGGATTTAACCTTTAATAAACAAAGGGCGAAAAAGACAACACGACAAGAGCCTAGGACAAAAAATAGCATGTCAGGTGAAGCAGTAAGTCTGCCTTTGGAGGGAAATAAATAGCATGATACCTTTTTCTTAATACTTACAGACCATAAAAAAGCGTATTACTTGAAAGTCTACAGAGGTGGAAACAAGTTTCCCTATTACCTGTCATGATGGCTATTAGGAACACTTTATATCACCAGAACTAAGAAGTAAAAAAGTAAATGTAAAAGACCAAACTGAATAAAAAAAATCCTAACCTGGATTTCTTGAGTATAGCTGTACTCTAAGCAGCAACAGGTAGGCAGTATGTAACACATCAATATAGTTATCTTACCGGTAAGTATGCAATTTTTTTAGAAAACTAACAGACTTGACACTCAGATCACATCAATCTTCCATGAAGTAAAAATGCCAAAGGTTGTGCTTAAGCTAAAACCACTTAAGTGAACTTTACCCTTTACATTCTTTTTTTTTTTTAAACCTTTTAGAATTATACAAAGCCATTATGCTTGATCTACTTGTGAAGACCTCTTAACTTTAATACATTCAACAATATTCTGTTTCACAAAGCTCTCAAGGACTGTGGCAGCAAAGCCCACTTGTCAGAGTAACTATATCATTGGCAGACAAACCCAATAATCTGTGCGATGTAGAGTCATTAATTTCCACCCACAGGCAACTTTTGGTTTCATTTTCAGGCACGAGGTAAGTCATGCTGAATGAGAACTTAGAAGAAAGCTTCAGTAACCCAACAGCAAATAATAATATTTTTTTTTATTTAAAAAAAAACCCAACACATTACTATATTGGATGAAGAGTATGCTCAAAGGAAACCAGCAGCTGCTGGGAGACATCAGTGGTTTCACCAAAACAGCAAAAGCAAAAACAGCAGGAGTGAAAAAAGGCTATAACTCCGTGTGCTGGCTAATGACCTGCGGAGAAAAACCTCTTAAGTGTTTGGGCTCTCCCCACAAAGCTGGAAGGAAAAAATATCCCTGAGAAACAGCTGCCTATAATAGCAACTTGATTGAAATGGATAGATATTTGATGTTTACATAGTAGTATTACTATTACAGAAAGAATATTTCTTGATATTTTTTCCCCTATTAATGGCCAGGTTAACCTTACTCTCTGCACTGCTGACATATTTCTGCTCTCTTCAGCCTCCACCTAAACAGGACAGAAAAACAGTGAAATTCTCAGTAGTCACAGCGTTCAAGTGGGTTCAATAGGTAGGTTCCAAGCAAAAGTTGTCGGGGGCACCGGTCTGGTATCAAAGGCAGAAAGATTGGAAAGAATTCCTGATGAGACTGTTTTTTTAATTCCTAATATCCATGCAGTAATTGGGAGTGAAGTTCCAGAGAAGGAAGCTTTTTTCTATTTCTGTGCTTCTGGCTATGTGAGTAATTAGGCTTCATCAAACAACACACAGCAGGCTCACAAGAGTTTGTAGGACATTGGTATATTCCCCTCAGTGTTTAAACAGCAAGGTGCAAAAAGCAGTCCTGAGCTTCACTTTTCTTCAAAGAGGAAACTTTTCTTTACAAATGTCAGTTGCAGACAAAACCTGCAGTATTTTAATGTTTCATGACAGGTAGCAAAATCCTCACACACATGTAGGGTATCGACTGGAAGCTTCATCCATGGCAGCATGCACAGCTTCTCTGTTCCCACCTTGGATGGGCATGACTATAGGGGAAACTCAAGTTTTCAACGCACAGTTTCTTTATTCCTTGTTCAACTTTTTTGAAGAATCAAGAATGTTTTGTGACTGACCGGATCTCCCTTTGCTGTCTGACTCCCATGGACTACACAGTTACTATCATCCCCCAAGTTTCCACCTGACTCCCTATGTTCTGAGTGGCTGCAAAACTCAGGCCCTACAAGTTGCTTTAGTTTCTTTGGATCTTACTCCCCTACCAATCCATAGCTCCTGTTAATCTGAGAGAGCAGATGCCATCTCAACAGATCCTCTAACATTTCTGTGGGCTTTCTATCTTGCCCTATTATTATCTCCAGCAAGTCTTACGGACATCAACAAAATTCATGTAGATGTAAGTAAAGGAAAATTACATTGCAGAGGAGAACATAGGGAAATATATCTTTCCATTTTTAATTCTAACTGTGATATTTCCTGCTGCATTAATTTTCTAAGCTCAGAAACCGACAAAGCTTAAGAGTTCAAAGAATACATTGTCCCTTAGTTTCTAATTAAGTCAGTTGTATGTTTTCTTTCCATAAGTACCAGTAAAAGAAATTTTCAAAGGGGATGGGTACCTTTAAACTTGCAACTCAATCTTCAAGTACATATCAGTGACTTAAATGCTCTAACTCTCAATCAAAAATTTCAAAAGTACATACACAAAGTTAATGTCCTAAATAGATACCTTCATGCTTTTCACCAACTGTCCAGTGCATCGTAGCTCAACAAAAAGAAAGATACACAATTAGTTCCTTTCATCAATAAATAAAAAATCCTCATCCCTGGGTCCGTGGTTGTCAACTCACTCAAATTCTTCATGAGATATTTTGAAATCCCAGCAAAAATATTTACCTTTGTACTTGAAAAAATGGCCATTCAAGAAAACAAGTGACAATTCTTATTCCAGGAATTTTCATTAAACTGTTAGAGTGAAAGACACTTAACTGCTAAGTTTTCAGTTTGTTCAGGGAACGCAACTTCAGCTAGGCTCAAAATCAAGAGCGTAAGAGAAAGATACAAAGATTTTTTTACTGCCATGGAAATATTGTATTTGCACACACAGGATGGAGAAACTTACATTTTTCTGTGATCACTGTCCTAATGTCTGAACTGGAAGTTTTGTTTTTCAAATTCTGAGCCAACGTAAAAACAGAATCAAGCTGAGGGTGCCGCTGGTCCAAATCTGCCTTTGTTATCTGTTGAGAATTAGGATATGATTTTTAAGTTCAAGAAGCAGAATTTATTTATCATCTGTATTATTTGTAGATAAAACGAAACATGTATGGGTTGCCACAAGTAGATGGCTGTTCCCATCATTATTGTAACCCTTGAATTGTCGCAGTATTATAGCACTGCTGTAAAAACCAAAAATATTCTGAATTACAGTTACTCAAAATCCAGAGGTGAAGGTTAACTTGTACAAACCACACAGTTACCACCGTCATTGCGGAATATTTTCCAGTATCTATTTTTCAGTCTCCCATAACTTCTTTTCCTCTTACCAAGCTCTGATCATTTATTTGGGGTGTGGGGGGCAGGGGGTGGATCGAGAAGGAAGAGAACATGGAGGAAGAATCAGACTATACATTGTATAAAAAATGTAGTTATTTCACTATGATAATATAACAGAAGCCAATATTACAACTATTATATAGTTAAAAGAAAGTGTTTCTAAATTTACTGTACATCACATTATTCTTTCAAATTCCAGATTACGTTAGACACCCACAGAAACTATTTAGCACTTGTTTAGCCCGCAGCTTTTACTCTACAGTTACTCATGTTAATTGATATCAAGTCAAATAAAATGAAACTTAATGGTAACATACATCTCACAAATACTGCCCTTAGTCATGGCTCAGCATAGCATGAGCCATCAACAGAAACAAACATTTACATCATAAGCATTTATGTTACAACTTTTAATCATTTTAGCATGTCTCTGGAAAAGAGTTTAATCTAACTACAACACAACAAAACTCATTAGAAACCACTAGAGAGTAGATCATAAAAGGTCACCCTCCAAGCAAATATGAAGCTGCTCCAAAGTCTTCAGCATAAGCTATCTATACATTCCCCAAAATATATCATTTTCAGGAGTTATTCTCTATATCCTTTGGTTAAAACAAACAAACAAAAAAAAAAGCAGTGCCTAGCTCACAGATGGCTCACATAGGGACACGGGAATTAACAGGAAATAGTAGAGGGGAGAAGAGTGTAATAATGACAGCATTTAAAGCGTAGTTTTTAGGTTATGCATTTACTGCAGTTGGTTTCCTTTTTTTTTTTTTTAAACACATGTAATTTCTTTACTGAATGTACAAGCTATTAAAGTGTAAGCCAATTTTCCAATCCACTAGCCTTCACAAAAACACATACTTTCATTCGTGCAATAGTCCGATTGATCTCTTCAGTATTTCCCACGGTGACTATGTTTGACTTGAGCATCTGGTCAATCAATACCAACCAGTCAGCCAGCTCAGTTGTGGTTTTATCCAGATCAGCAGGTGCAGAAAGTTCCAAAGCCTGCTGAGTCTGAACAGGAATTTCCAATGAAGAAGATACTAGCACCACCTTTTGGACATCTGAAACAGAGTTTGGGGGTTTTGTTAAAGAAAGAGAGTCATGGCCACATATGCAATTACGGGAATTACAGGTTTTTTTGTAATTCCTATAAATATGCAACAACATCTACAGAGAAAGTACGGCAAAAATTGCATTTGAAGCATTTTAACCACCAGAAACTAAGCAATCAGAAACTCCTTTTCCTCTATTTTTTTTTTTAAAGGCTATTATTATTTCATTGTAAGCCAAAGACTCACCCAAATTAGTCAGCCTAAATACAAAACAAACAAGAAGAAAACTTGCAAAGGCAAAATGACGTTAAATCTAACAAAGCAAAGCTAAACAGTGTTTGCCACAAAAGGGAATTGACCCTCATTAAGCATAAAAAACCAATCCTTTCATTGAAGATAAACAGCTAAAATTGTCTTCCTCACTTTTGTATTATGTGTCGGAAAGGTTTTCTCAACTATTGCCTTGGAATTCACTTAAGCACAAGTAAGTCAAGCTACTGCAATAGGTGCTTCATGGACTTGGCAATACACAACTGTCCTAAGAAGGGACAGACACCCGCTAGGTCAGCCCTATCCTTTCTATATTTTAACCTGACACTGCAAAGAAATGAGGAATGAGCTGAACAGTAAGATTTGCTCCAGAAGCTGCGTTTGGTTTTGTTCTAGTTCCAAGAAAACACTAAGTTAAATCAAGCTGGAGCATGAATATTACACACTTGCCTCAAGCAATGAAATACAGGAGCTTTACTTCACAAACACCCTGTATGAAAGGAAAACAAACTGAATCAAGGTTTTGAAAGGCTTAAACAAAAGTTGGTTTTCCTCCACTAAATTTAGTTTACTGATGCTGAACTGAAAAAAGAAAAGAGTTAATTTCTGAATGAAGTTCAAGCTGCAAATTCTTTCAGGCAAGGGCTGCCTTTTTTACCTGCTTTTCTAAAAAGGAGACCTGGGCATCCTGTTTACACTCTGTATCTGCTGATCTGCCTCCAACAACTTGAAAAGACAGCCAGTGTCAGTGTCTGATACCAGAACATATCATATCTAGACAGCTTCCCCTACAACATTCAGGAAGATAAGTATCTAGCAGATGAGAAAGATCTATCTGTGTCCCTGCTGAGCTGAAAGACGCAGCATGGCCTTTATTTATAGGACTGCAGGGAGTCTCATGCAGGAGATACTTTACAAATAATTAGCTGTAGGGAAATCTTCTAGGGGATCTTAATTACTAAAAGGCATGACCACAAGGCACAAATCCACAGGAAACCAGGCTGTCACAAACGTAGCTATTTTGGTTTTTATTCTGTACCTAGTACACTGACTCCTGAAGAGGAGAGGCCTAAGCTTTACTAAAACATTTCTCCAGCTCAAAACTTTTACAGGAACCCCAAAGGACTCCCCCAATCCTGAACTGCAGAGTGACTTTTTCCCTAACCAAATGTTCTCTCTCACATAGTAACATGAAGGCAGCCCCAAGTACAGCGATGGACAACATTTATTGTTTCCACTTGTCTAAATTCATAGGGAAGGTGTTTCTTTTTGGATTGTTTTTGACCACAAACAGGCTTAAACTCAAAACAGTTAAGCGCAACAGAAGGATTGATCACTCACCAGAAGGCTTTGTCTGTGTAACAAGATGAGACTGCCCAACAAATGCCTCCAGTTCTCTCACTCTCTCAGGCACTTCTCTGAACACCTACAGCCCAGCAAAGAAGAATAAAAAAAAGTGAGACAAGCTAGATTAACAGCAAAAAAGTAATCAGTTATTAGAAGACAAAATATTCTACACCATGCTTGCTACAATGGCATGCTTCAGATATATTTCAATGAATTTCTTCAAGGTATCATTTAAAAACAATAAAAATGCCAAGAGGTACTCAGAGTGTTATTTCAATACATTCCAGTGTCTTACTTAAATCTTGGAGAGAAATAAATGAACTGTTGTAGACAGGTTGTTTACATGTTTTTTACTGCCTAAGCATCAAAGCTATGACTCATTATTTGACTACACTTCGAAGGAAAGACGATGCGAAGCATGATTTGTGGTCATCAGTGACAGGAAAGTAAAGAAATAGGGAATTAATTTAAAAAGAAAAAAATGTTACCACTAAATTCTATTGTAGTGAAGACAAATTTGCCTACTTTGCTTTTTAAAACTTTTTAAGAGGCAGTGATGGAAACGTAATATACAAAGGGCGGGGGGCGGGGAGGGAGGGAATATCCTCATTTTCATGGCTGAGTAGGTAAAAACAGGTATTTTCTCTTTCCCTGAACTATCAAAAGCCCCTTTCCCTAATAAATTCTTACCTCCCTGATCCATAATATAATACCAAATAATTCTATTCCTTTTTCATTTGTATGTCCAGGCTCGGCATGAAAAAAAATCTGGTTTTACTTCAACCAGCGAGTTCTTTTCTTCTCATATGCTTACCGATGAGATTGAACACTAGAATTTCTAATTTACAGCAGTTATACTCCAGAAGAATCCCAGACACACTTGGTAAGATTTTCTCACTAAGTTTTACCACAGCTTTGTTTTTCTCTTAACTGCTGTAAACATCCAACTTTCCTATACAGCAAAGATTTATTGTGATTCTCTCAATTTCAAACTAACACATTACTGTTTGCCTCAAATAATTGAAATATTTTTGATCCAGCTGTTTAAAAGAAAGCCAATACAAAAGAAAATCAACAAAACCCTAAGCTAAACAAATCATTCTGATGGAAAAAAGTCCACCAGTGTTTTCACTTAAACGTGGATTTGGGCACATTTCCTGAACATGTCTGCATGGCTTCCAAGACATTTGATGTACGTGTTACAGAAACATGGAAAGGAAAAGAACCATTCTGAGTACACTACTGTATCGTCAACTTCAGGTACCCGATGCTGAAGAAATGCACACCTTATTCCACCTCACATTGAGGGACTGCAGGCAATCGGAAAGTTTTTCTTTTTCCTGAAGATCAACATTTTTATCCAAAAGCACTTCAGGTTCCGTTCTGTTCAGCCATTCCAGTTTGTCTCCCTGTACTTCCATCTCTTCACTTAAGACCTAAAAATGATAGAAGAGTTCATACATGCATACATGTTTAAATATAGGGAGGGACGGGGGAAGCTTTCCTTTAACGCCAATATGTAGAAATTTCTCCAGAAATATATAAAAGAAAAGCTTCTATTTTGGTTTCTATGCTCTATCTAGAAATTAAAACATTTATTCAAATATCAACATGTATTCAATTATCAACATTTATTGCTAACTGGAAAAAAACCCTGCAAATAGCGAAGGTACCAATACAGCTTCATATCATGCACACTGATTCTCATCTCACAAGATGTTCCTGTTTGATCACCTCTGGATGTATCCATAAGGCAACACATTGGCAATCAAAATTGTTGCCTGCATTAATTTTAAAAAAAATAAAAATAAAAACTAAGGGCCCACTCCTGACATGCATTATACAAGTAAATGATAAATCGCTACCACGTACTTTCTTTTAAGGAAATGTACTCTAAAGGTATTTAAAAACTAAACATAACCTTACAACTTCATTTTGATCTACCTCCCACAGCCTTCTTTCTCCTTAGGCATGAAAGTGCAGGTCAAATCCTGCAAAGAAAAAAGCTTATGCTTGGATCCCCACTGACTTTAAATTAACCGTGCTATCATTTGCCCATAGACCACAAGCACTGTGGAGTAGGAATCACAAATTTTGTCTTTAAAGCACTAGAAAAAAAAATTACAATAGCAAGTACACATCATATTTATCAACTTCAACATTTATACTAATATCTGTTACACAAGTATTCTGGAGGTTTGCATAGTAAAATAACAGGAACACAGGCCTGCAAGGGAGATCATTGAACAGAGTATCCTGATACAGTAAGCACTGTACCAAATAGTGCCTTTCCTACGTTTTCAAGGGTCTACCTTAAAAGAATTATTTTTTTAAACACGCTATATCTTTTTTAATTGGAGACTACTCCAGAAGCTCTATTTAGAAATCTTCTTCTCATTCCCAGACTGTATTTATTCCTGACTGATCAGTTAACATCTGTTATTCCCACTTCCCTAATACCAGCTTTTAATAATAGCTCATCTTCCCTATGCTTTCTTATTCTCATCATCATATTCCTTCTCATTGTTCTTGGACTAGACAAAACAAGGCAAGCTCGGAGTTTCTTTGCAGATGAGTTCTTCACCCTCCCGAACAGCTCAGCAATCTTACTCAGTACCTGTTCTATTGCAAGCTCACTTTTCCTTAATATACATAACCAAAATTGTGCACCTGTTCCTGCTTTCACAGAACCAAACTGGTACTTAATAATTCCCTACCGGTGTTTCTCTAGCAAATTCTGCTCTTTCCCCCCTTACTCCAGTTCTACCTTTCTCTTCAGGCACCTATATTAAGGCAGATGACAAAAAAAATTAAACTTTCATGCTCGTCAGACAGCCAACACTCAACCGACACGAGAATTTTAGGCAAACACAACTGCAGCTACTTCACATCACTTATACACATTTCTCGGAAGACTTTTCATCTGATTTAGTCTAACAGAGGTTGTTTGGTTGGGGTTTTTTTAAATTACTAATTTTTAAAAAATGAGTGAGCAGGACAGTTGGATTGACTACTCCTTCCATTCTTTTAGCATTCCAGAAAAATTCTCTTTCACGCATCCTACAAATCAAAGACATTTTGTTGTCAAATCCAGACACAAAATAAACAGGAAAAATACACACACACACGCACCCAAGTTACTTGAAATGACCAAAACCCTTAGAGTTTAAAAAGCAAGTTAAACAAAATTGGACACGTTACAAAAGATTAAAGCTGCCCAGAAAATGTGACAATGGTGCTTACTTACCATTTTAAGCTTATTGGCTCTTTTGCTAAAATTTTGACAATTATGAAGTTGACTTGCAGACATCTTCACCAGTGAAATCCCACTTATTAATTTTATCAGTAGTACATCTATTTTTCACTTTCTGCTACGTAGCCACCATCTGCTGGCTAGATAACTATGTTATCAACTCACCAAACTTCATTACGAGATGCATCTTGCCTGCATAAGTAATCTCACAAAACCGTCTCACACAACCATAATATTTCTTTGGCTATTTACAATGTGAAAATTCCCCTCCCCAAAGGCAGGTCCTGACACTTTGCACGAGACATACATGTGCATACACATACACACACTAATTGATCTTACCTGTAATTCTCGTAAGTTTTCCTCATGGCTGAAGGTAAATCTTGTGTCCAGCGCATTTTCTACGTTTTCCAACCAGCAACGCAGCTCATCAATCTTCTTTCTGTACTCTATCAGCTGCTGATTCTCTCCTTTGAGCCTTAAAAAGAAAAACAAAAAATCCACATGCATTTCTGCACTGAACACAGCATGTCAGTCCTACGTTTCTTCTGAAGCGAGTCACATGTTTTTCAGTGGTTGGAGCATTTTAAAGGATTCGTCTTGGTATTCAGAGGATTCCATCCTCACCATTAAAATGCAAGATACTTGCAAATTAATACTATCACCGTAAAATAGATACATTTCAGTTCCAAAGTCACAAATACACTTTTAAAAGTCTGCAGAAAACATTAAACATCAGTGACAGTAATGACAACACCTTCAGGCCTAATCATTGTAAGCCACTACAAGGCCACTGTTAGTGAAAGTATTAGAAATGCCCCTAAACCCTCCAGGCAAAAAAATTCTGTAAATCACACAAAGGTTTAATGGAACTCCTCAAACTAAGTGAATAAGAAAAATCTTATTACATTTCTAAATGTATCAGGAGACATTAAAAACATATAATTATATGAATATAGCCTCCAAAAAATAATTATTCATTTCAGTGATTTATCCTTATACTTTTTTAAGCAGTAAAAACAGACAGGAGACCTTGTTTTCCCAGATATGCTGAAAATTTGTATATTTATCTCAGAGAACTTTGCTCTTTGAATTTTTGAAGTAAATTTAAGGCTACTTCAAACTGGATTTTCATGTTGTTCGCAAAATACCTGGTCAGATGGATTAAATCATTGCAAACACAGACCTAGAGGGCTAATTTTATAGTACTGTGGAAATTCAAGAACAATAGAAGTGTTTCAATTACTGTATCTTTGACAAAGCAAAAATAGAAATCAAGGTAATGTACTTAGTGTTCAGCTTCAGCCAGAGAAAGTAGCTGAGTATTACTTCCTAAAAAAGTCTGGTTTAGCAAAGAAATGATTTTAATAACAAAGGAAAATTGTAAGAAAAGAAATTTTGTGGTTGTCATTTGGTGGGTTTTGTTAAGCAGAGGCTCACTAAGCAGTCAATTGCAGGTGCATTTATGAGAAATTGGTTCTAGAAGACAGTTCAAAACAGAGGTCTCAATGTCAGGAAAATTCAGATTAATGACAGCGTGCAATAGAATTCTCTACCTCTCCCAGAGTCTTCTAAATGAGATTATTCTCATCGCATCTGTTCAGACATCCAAATTTCTGATTAACTTATTACCTGTGTTTTCTATCCATGACCTCTGCAGTGATTGCTTTCCAGCGTCTGTTCAATCCTGCCAGCTTCTCCTGCAGGAAGCTCCCGTCTGTAGCAGACAGTTTCTGTATGATCCCTTCCCCAGTTCTGTTCAATGCTGAAACACTGGTCTGATGGCTGCTGACTCCCTCTTCAAGTTCCTGTCAGAAACATAAAAGCAACACAGAATTTTATTACTGACCTAAAGCGACTTTCATCTGTGGCTCATAATATGCAGGATGAATCCTGGGTGCATATTGTTTTACTAAAACGGGCACTTAAACCATCTTACTTAAAATTGGATGCTGTTGATTTAAGTTATTAAGAGTCTGTTGTTGAATCTAGTTCAATTTTCTAATGAGTGTCATAAAAAGATAGTGACACAGACTAGTCTGCCGAATACTACTTAGGATCACAAGAATTCATTTAAACCATCAGTGCTAGAATCCACACTCACATTTGATTCCTTTCCTCTTAAGGTACAGCACTTTCTAGTAGTGCTAACAGATGGTATGACTTTTTTAACCAGCTCTTTTCATAACCTACGCCCCTGACTATTTCTGTAACTTAAGAGTATTTTAGCTAGGACAATTATGGCTGTGCTGCCATGGTCCCCAGACATCACAGAAAATCCAGGAAACTAAAGGAAGTCAGAAGATGTCAGGATCAAACCTTCAAATATCCCTAACCACTACAAAAACCTTACGTTGTTAGTAAAAATTTCCTTGCAACTAGTTCAGGAACAAAATGATTCAAGAAAGAGCAGGGAAATGTCCCAGAAGAAAACTCCAAGCAGCAACAAAATACAAACTGTATGTTAGGTAGAACTTAACTCTTGGATAACCATTATTCCCAAAAGAAAAGAAAAAAAAAATCTGATCTTTAAAGTTACGTTTTCTTTTCCTTATTTAAAAGGAAGTAAAGTAGTTTAGCTAAACAGAAAAGTCTATTCTTCCATAATAATGACCTAGAAAGACATCAGGGAATTAAATTCCAGAACTGAAGTCTGAATCAAACCTAAGACATGTGTAATTGGAATCTTCTCTTTTTTCTAGATTGCTTATACAAGGCCAGGATCTTGCAAAGTCAGTTTAAAAAATAATTTGCTAAATTACAGTTGACCTTTGTTGGGGTCCATTTTTTTAATTATGGGTTGAAAGTAAGTGAAGTAATATACTGGATTTCTTAACTGATTAATGTATTTTTAAAGCTGTAACAAAACTTACAAGGCAACAAAAATTATGCCAACATTTGAATTATCAAATTATCTCCAACTCATCCATACTAAGAGTCATCAAAAAAACCCCATACTATAAGCAGGAGTTGAGATCCTCCCTGCGATTGAAAAAGAAATTTTTAAGAGTTACGACTTTTTAAAGTGTAATTGCACAGCCGCATTTCAAATCTATTTGTTTATCTAGAAAACTAGAATTTTAGACAAAAAACCTACACTTTTCCCAGCTTGCTCATTTTCTGCACAAATCATACATACCTGCTGGTGCAGCCCAGCTGTCTGCAGCTCCAGGCTGCCATCTGGACCGCGGGCATCGGCTAATAACACTTCAGCTTCCGTTATCCAGTGGGAGAGGTCATTGAGATCACAGTGGAACTGCCTCCACGCCTCAATCGCTCTATCAAAGCAACTGTTTGAAAATAAAGCATCGAAAAATTATCCAAGTTGTTTCGGTGATAAGGCTGTGGACTCCAGCGAGTAGAAACTTTCCTTGGGAACCAGAAAGGCTAGCGTACAGCCTGCTTCGCCACGTCCCAGCACTGAAGGCTTCCTGACAGAGGAGCAGCTGGTAAAAGCCAACAGCACAGACTGTCGTTAACTTCCAGCTGAAGGAAAAAAAAAAGGGCAGTAGTCCTAAGCAAACTTTTATTTCTACCACTTAAAAAATAAAGATTGATTAGCTGCATCAAATTGGTCTGCGGAATCCTTTTTTTCTTCATTGTGAAACGGTTCAGATATCAGACAGTGTGGAACATGAAATATGATTAATTGCTCAGATATTTTTTTTTTCCTTTAATTCACAAACCATGAGGTGCTGATGCCTGGAATTTAATAAGTGAAGGTAATTTTGATTATATAGAACTGACTGTATTACCAGTAGGCCTGCGTAAGTAGGCTTTACACAATTTAATCACACAATAATTCACCAGGCATTTCATTATTATTATCACCTTTGCAGCTTCAAATTAACAGGTAGCTTAACTTGAAGGGCAACATTTTCTAGCATGGAACAGGCTGAATTATCACAGTCAGAAGGTTGTTTTTAACTAAAATGAGAGTTCTACTATGTTAACAAACTAACAAAACCAGCCCATGAATGTTAAATAAGAAAACCATGTCAGAAAGGCATAGAGAGCGTGGCTTGCTTTCTGTTTGTTGATTGCTAACTCTGTGTTAGCATTATAAAGCAAATAGGACAGATGTCTCAAAGGACAGAGGACTTAAGACAAACAACATGAACTCTACATCAATGCCAATGGACTGGATAGTATCCCATTCCAAACTAATAAAAATAGCCTTCTTTAAAGATACAGGAGGCCAGATCTCCTGCTAATCAGAGGGCCCCCTAAATGGGACAGAGGAAAGATCTCATTGGCAGCCCATTATTTTTGTCTTAAACAGTTCCAACAGCAAAGACTGTGGTCTGTGTTACTGTGGATATTCAGATGCAATCTGAAATTAGCAGCATAACATCTAAGATATCCAAAACCAAACTTTAAAGAGCTACCATTGCACCTATTTTCTTCACTAACTAAATTCAACAGTATCAGAGTTCCTAGTGAGATTATTTTCATTAAAACTATATCTCATTTTTATCAAGACATCCATGTTTCTTGGCACATACAGGGCTTTTTTTGTTATTATTCTTTATGTAGGCCAATTCCAATTAAAAAGAAAGCCTTAAAAATCTCTACTTAAATTTTTCTGACCTTACCTCCTAGTTCTACCATTTCAGTTTCCTGCACACATCTCAATTCAATACACTAGACAAACCTGTAGATCGACCCTGAATCTCAATCTCCTTTTATTTCTCAGGTACATTTTAGTCTAACTGAACAAATTGTCTCACGATAGTATCTCATTCCACATTTAATGAGAAGAGATATTCTAAGCACTTAACTTCCTTCAAAGTGAAAATTTGGGGGGGAGTTTTGAACACATGACTTTTTCAGAATCCAGAATTTGAGAACTTTGGAGGAGAACGCTTTGAGATACAGAGCTTTAACTGTACAGCCTTTTCTGTTGTGAGCCTACAGTTCCATCAGGATTTTGAGGAACAAGACAAACTTTCACTCCGGTTTTGAGCCAGACGCACTCACTGCTGTTTCACTACAGACTGTCTCAGCTGAAAGATAAAAGTACCAAAGTCCTGTCACTACAGCACTGAGACTTGGCTACTTCTCGCCTCCTCCGCAGGAACCCCCTTGCTTCCAAACCACAGCTCATTCCCAAGTCAGCGACACTGGCAAACCAGCATTGTTACAAACAGCTCAAAGCAGCATTAAGCCCATACAAACACACAAAACACACATCCATTTTACTTTACACATATGTTCAGGTCAAACTGAAGTCAACTGCATTTAGCTGAACACTGAAACTGTACTTAGCAAAGCTTCTCCTTCAACCTGTGCTTGGCTACATTAGAGCATTTATCAAAGGCTTAACTACTTAGGCTGGCACTCAATCACAAAATCATTACTACCTCTGAAAACTAAATCAATCTTTTACCACGGACTTCAGATACTGTTTCTCCTAATTCTGTCAAAATCTCCACCCACTCCAAAATAGAAAAAAGCCAAAGATTATTAAGAAGACAGAGTCTTCTAGCCTTCTTGCTTATACTTAGGGCAAAACTAGGAAAAGTAAGAATAAACTTGCGTAAAAAATCTTCTTAGAAACAGAAAGGGTATAAAAATACTAATGACAACATACAGGATTTTAATATTGATACTAATATTGTTTTCATTAATCAAATTCTATTAAAATTGCAGCACTTAATATATTCGGAAAGCTACATACCATTTCACTTAAATTGCTAGTCCAGTAGTCCCTTTTGTATGAAAATCATGTCCGATATTATTCTCATAGAGAGTCAGAGCTTTACAAACTTTAAGAAGTTCAAGATTAATTTGTATTCAGTGAACCCATCTGAGGAGGTAATCTGTTGCATTTTGCCAGCTAATCGTAGTCAACTTACTCTTTGATACACTTATCTTTTTCAATAGGAAGAGTAGGCTTCTGGTTAACCCTGGCTACTTAATGAAATCAAATTTAAGTAGTAAATGAAATTGTACTTATACTTAAAAAAAATATTATTAATTAAAGCTTTTCAATTAAGTTACGGGGAGAAAAAAAAGGTATAACTAAAGGTTAGTGCATGTCACACCTCTGAAGACAACAAAATAGCTGCAGGCATATAAATACAGATGGGCACCAGATTCCAGAGCAGTTGTCTCCAAATATGGCAGGCGAGCACAGGCAGCCAGCAAGAGCACAGAAAGTGGTACTTAGCTCGCACCACTATTTGTTTTCAAATTAAAAAACAGTGAAACAAGAGTGCCTGCCAAGTTATTAGAAATATCGATGCTTCACTGACCCAGTGCCCCAAAATTTCTGGAAGTCTCTGCTTAGACAATACCACCAACCTACTTTTATATTACTACACATACACCAGTGGTATGAGAAAGACTTGAAAACATCAGCTTATGTAATACGCACTCTTCCTAAAGACAACTCTTCAAAATACACTACCAAATGTGTTTGAGATCAGATTTCTGGTGCTACAAAGCAAGTGAACATGCCTAGCCACCACTTTATGCTCTACAGAACTTCTGCATTAACCATTACCTTATATCACCTTTAAAATGCAAATACTGTAAAAGTAAATTAACTACAGTATGAGCCTTTGCATTTAATTTAAAGTTCCATAAAATCATTTTCAGTCATTAAGGTTTTTTTCATAGCAGTAATCTCAGCGTCTACTGCTGTTTGCAGTGTGAGTACCTTCAGCTTAGTGAACACACACTTTCATGTTTTCACCAATTCCAACTTAAAATGCCTTTCTGCACTTTTCCAAGTTTGACTAAGTGGTATTAAGCTTGTTTTTAAACATTTAAAGTTGATTCAGATAATAAAGCATTTTCAGTTTAGAGTATCTTCTGTGAGGGGTGGGGAGAAATCAAAGTTTAGTTTAACTTTGGGGTTGTTTTTTTTTATATATTTATTTTTATTTTTCTCTGGGTTTTGGCATAAGTGAAATTAAAGCTATTTGATATTTGTGGAAAGGAAATAGAAAATACATTTTTCTTAAACATTGATTTCAATATTCTCTTATTGTCTCAACCACAAAATTTTCTAGTATGGTCATCTCTCATCTTCAATTACTTACAACAAAGATTATTGGCAACTATAATATGTGCTGTATTTTAAATACCACATCCTTTCAAACCCCTCCCCTCCTCCAAGAGCAGCCTTGAATTCTTTGTTAAAAGAGGTCCAACTCAATATTTTTCTTCTAGACCTTTGCTTTGCAAGACCATCACAAAGCAAAAAAATTGTGGTTTATAAACAAAATATTCTTTTTTATAAAGTAAAAACAATCAGCTTCATAAAACAACTTGTATGTTAACTGTTTCAACATTCAATAATTCTCGCAATTATTGTGTAATACTAACATATTAAAGCTTATTACTCCCAAACTCTTTTATCTTCATCATTAGGGTACATTTGTAAAACGCGTATATTCAAGTACATAAAATATTTACTATGTGGTCACAGAAACCAAACATCCTTGACTTACCACTTACGATCGTTGTACATTCTATTAATTCTGTCCCATTCCGCATTCAACTGGGTTAGAGCATCTCCTATTTGTATCGCCTCAGGTCCAGATGCTTCTAATATAACATCAGGCTGCTTCTCATGTATGACCGCAATTTGATCCCCAAGTTTATCCAAAATATCTTTTATGTTCTACAAGCACAGTAATAACACAAGTCATTAGTAAAGTCAACACCAGCAGGAAGTTTTAAAAAAAGGATCAAAGAGTAATCTCTTCAAAATACCACTCCAAAAAAATCAGTGTCTACAATAAGAACATGGCCATCAGCACCAGCAGTTTACAGATCAAATTAGTTTTACCAACTGAACGGTACATCACACCTTTTTAAGCATGCGTCCTTCTCGGTTTTTATGAAGAAGAGGAAATATTTTATATATCCAATCCGTTCCTGAGGTAAAGGAGCACACCACACTTATCTAAACAGCAGTATCTTCATTATTAAACGAATCTGCCCCATGTCAGGAAGACACTGTATGTACTCCTTCCTCATGTAAAGAATGAGCCACAAAATGTGACTTGATTATGCTTCACATAACCTCCCATACACACAGAACTGCAAAAGCATAAGCTACATAAAAGCTCTAGATTCAAATGACAAAGTTAAAACAATCTATCTCAAATATCATTGAACTATGATGTGAAAATACCGTTAAACCAGGCGCTATTGTAAGACTGCCTTGGTATTCAGAGAACAAACAGTCCATGCAAACAGTGGAATTTACTTATCTTTTTTTAATTTAAAACAGTAATACTTCTAAAAATTCTAAGGTCTGCTATTTGCTTCTTCTGAAAATGTCCTTAGAATACACCAAAATTTCAAAATCAGATGAAAGATCTGCACCAAAATGAAGTATTTTAAACCCATAAACACTTAACATAAACACTCCTAATTGTACTTAAGGGAGCACAGAAGCAGAGTAAACAGGGACAAGAGTGTCTCATCAACAAAACAGAAGAGTCACCCACTTTGTCAAAGGCTGGCATCATTCCTCTCTTTGTTTTTGAAAACTATGCCAAAAAATATGAAAAATTAAGGCATGTACATAGCATATAGAAAAGCAGGTTGGAAAAGCAGACTGAAATTCTGAAAATCTTTTAAAGGACCTGTACAAGAGCTGCAGAAACAGCTGACCTAGCTCTTGGCAAGAGGCAAAGCCTGACTACCTCAAATATAAGGCCACACGGACCCCGCTGTGCTTCCCAACCCACACGGGTACACCTACACTGCACCACACCACGTACGATTCCCAGCTCCAATGGATGTTTTCTGTGGGAATCTCTGTATCGTGCTCCTTTGCATGCTCAAAATTAACCAGGACTCAGACTTCTACATACTTAACTCACATTCGACAGCAGGATTCGTACTTTCAAACACACTTTCTTCATCCCCTTTTGAAGAAGGGAAAATCCTTAACTGCTTCCTCATTATTAATCACACAGACAAATCCCCTGGCTGACAATGAGGAGAAGTGGGAGCTTAAAATTGAGCACATATTGATACTCTGCTAATCAGAACAGGTACCAACCATTGTCTTGTGGCCTCATACACAGCTTAATACAAAAGTCAAGAATCTCCCTTTCTCCCTCTTCCCATGAGAGCAATTGTTTTCACACGACACAGAGAACAGCAGCTGTATTAAGGAAACCAAGCAGGAACGTAAGGAGATCAGCTTTAGCATTTCTTAACATACTATGTATGTGATGAAAAACACAACAGTTTCTCCAACGAAAGAAGTTAAACTGTTCTCCCCCACCCTCCTACTCAGCTTCCATGCTGCTCCACCTTGTATCCAGATTCTGCACGGAAAGAAAATTTAGCCACAAAACCGTCTCATTATTTAATTTTCAGTGCCCATTGATCCAGTACATACTGAGCAAAAATACAATACAGCTATACAGTTGCTAAGGCAGTCTTTTTTCCACTGCTATTATTCCCTTCTCCCCTTCTTCCCTCTGAATATAATGCTTAGACGTGCAGTACCTTCAGTGCATCTTCCTGAGTTGAAAAATCGTCATAGATGCCAGTATTTAGCTCTGGTGCATTCAGCAGCAGTTCAACATCAGCCATGGCCAGCAGGACTTTGTTGATTTCAACCAAGTATTCAGCTGAGAAAGGCAAGGTCCTAACCCCTGGGACAAAGTGGCCTTTTAACCTCTGCTGGACAGGGATTGCCTAAAAACATGAAAGCTCATTTTATATTTCAAAGAACAAGCAATTTTATTAAAAAATCCTAAACCAGTAGACTATATTCAGAATAAGTACTTTTCGACATTAAAAGTCAAAACAAAGGCCTTTCTAAGCAAAGTTACATAAATTCAGAAAGCTGCAAGTCCTGTAGAGAACTGTTCCTATATTTAGAAAAAAAGTTAGAAAAGAGTAGATATCATGCTTCAGAATGACGCTGTATTATTCTTCATTAAAACTCTAGGGAGTGGGAAGGGCACTGCTGTTTGTCTCACCTGACCCTCACCGCTTGTAGAAATTGCACTTTTTGATCGAGCCTGTATCTAGCTGTGATTACAATTACAGTTTCTGCTTCCTTCATCATCAAGGACTCCCAGAAGTTACCAATTTCCTGAAGCAGACTTTATTTTCTCTCTACAGTCTTTTCAATAAGCATCCCCACTCACATTTCCCAAACATTTTTAAAATAAATTAGTGCTCCACCAGTACCACAATACGCTTTTTGCAGCAATAGGAGACACTAGCTCCTCAAGAGCTTGGCAATTGTTATCTGCTCTGGCTGTAAGACCAGGCTACCTAGCCAAGTACCATGTTAGCAGATAAGAAAGCAAGAACAGTAATTTAATGCAGCTTTTTCTTGGGTTATAAATGATGGCCTGGATCTGAAGCATCAGGAAGCCAGCTGCAAGAAGCTATACTCTGCCATGCCTGGCAAAGGTAGCAGAGGCAGGTGGAGCAGATACTCCAAAGGCTGAAAGCATTTTTTTGCTGAAAAGGTTTCCTGTCCAAAAGGGTTTTGTTACCATCTCTGAAAACAGACTGGTTCTTTAAAAATCGGCACTGAAAAAGTAAAACCACCTCCAAATGCTGAAGAATTTAAGCAAGTCCTAGGTCACCATCCTGTACTTAGCAGATCTGAGTCAAGGAAGACACAGAGGCACTTGACTGTATGATTTACTAACAGCTGAGAATACACTTAAGAGTGTGAGGAATAAATGTACGTTCACAGCAATTTCAGCCAGCAAATTTTACTTTGCAATTAGCCTGGGCTGCATGCACACATGCAAATCGCTAGCACAGCTGACAACCAGTAAAATATTAATCCCCACTAACAAAGTTGTTTGCAAACACCTGTGTATCTCCCTCCTCCACATGTTTCTGAGCATTTCAAATATGTCACTCAAATTAACTGGAATCTAACATATGCAGCATGTGTAGTTCAAAAGATAAAAGGACTGCTGCAGAAAAGGTACATTCATACATTAACCATTCAGGATTTCTTCTCAAGCACTGAATGGTCCTAAGGATTTTGTTTTGTGTTGGTTTGTGGGTTTTTGTTTTGTTTTATTAAGTAGACAGTCATCCCTGTATTGAAACTGGGAACACAGTTGTACTTCCACAAGACCTTCACGCCGCACATGGTATGCTTTCAGTCATTCGTTAAACACCAAAGTAGTAGGATGTACAGGCACATAAGCATAAACTGAGTCTCCTGAAAACAAGTATTAAGAGACAAGCATCATAAAATACTCGGTATTGCTTTTGATTCAGTAACAGTACAGGCAAGCAAGCACCGCAGTAAAAACCATAAACTACTCCATATGCTGTAGTTACAAATGCAGCATCTTGGTCCCTGGCGCTCTCCAAACAGATTTTCTTGAGGCGCTGTACATATTTTGTCAGCTTCCCTCACTGAAATTTGGAGCAAAAGCCCAAGGCTTAGACAGTGGTATGATTTCCTGTGGAAGGAGAGGCCCCAGCTCCAAAAAGATCAGACAAAGCCTGCACAATTCAGTGTCTTTCCCCAAAAAACGTGGAATAAGCCTGGGTTTGAACAAACACCAGGATGCCTGCTGCAGCACAGCCGCCTGCAACATCTTCACAAGGTGTTTTCTCTAACTTTCCATCATCCCACAGGTCCCGTTCTCACACAGGCAACAGTCCAGAATCCGGACTTCACCCAAATGAATAGGTCACTGGACTTTACTATTTTTCTACTTCACACACATTGCTTTATCTCTCATTAGAAAAACACTTGCACAAGGTTTTAAATAGCATCTGTTGGCATGCAGCAAACTTGCTTTCCACTTGTTGCCAACACTGACATATATCAAGACTTTCTGCTTCCCCAGTAGCAGGTTGCTGCTCTTCTGCAAAGCAGCGAATTCCTCCTGGTGCTGTTGCTGCACAGCAAACCTCATTACTAATCTCCTTCAGCTGCCCCCCATCACTGAGATGACCTTTCCTCCTTTCACAACCCTCCTTCTTACAGGTGAACATATGTAAGTGTTATGAACACATTAGTGCTTTCCTATAGCTGAGTTTTAATTCTTCAGCTGTTCTCTACCTTGCATTGCAGACTGGAAGCTTCTAAAATGCAGCGTAAAGTACTAAAAAGTAGAAAGGCAGAAGTTTGACATAAGTATCTCATGCAAGTCAAGCACCTGAATGTCACAGAAGCTGGGTTTTAGGGTTTTCTTGGTTTTTCTTTTAAATTTAAGAAAAAGAAAAACAGGAAAGGAAACTCTTTTCTTAAGCACCCAGAAATAAAAAGTTAATCAAAGGTTATTGGGAGGAGGTCTGACTGGATGACTTAAAAGCCCTTTTCTACTGTAATTCCAATGGTGACAGAGCATGTTTATTAAATTTGGTCTCTCTTTAAATACTAGGAAGAATGCAGGACTGGGGGAAAAAGGGTAATACTTAGTAACTAGTTACTTAATTACTAGCATGTGTTCTATAAAATGGCCCCTCAATGAGAGCTGCTAAAAATAATTTTAATTCAGTGGTCAAATAATAATTTGTTTCTTCCTATAGTTAGCATCTACTTTGACCTCCGATCCAGAGTTTGGTTTCAGATCTTCTTCCCATTTTACACTTATATGTATGTTGAAACAAAATCTACAAAGATTCATCTCAAGGAGATACTCTGACTTGCTTCCAAGTGGATTTTGGAAAACACTGCCCAAGAAATTAACATAAAATTAAATAATTTACCTTGCATGTTTAACTACACAAACATTTTAACCAAAAGTGTTTACCCAATCTTGGATCACCACACATTTCTTGTCATCTTTGTAAATAAATATCTTTTTGATGAGAAACACTCACTTTTTAACCATTCCTTGCCCCTTCTCTCTAATACTCAAAATATTTCATAGCCAGTTTTCTAGGAAAAGCTAAAATCTTATGTCCATTTTATTTGTTCTTCTGGGTTAATTAATGCAGTCAGTAAGCAACATATTTGTGGGCAATGTAGCTAATGGTTCATATTTAAGTAGCCCAGAACCTTCACTATAAAAAGCACAATAGGCAAACAAACACGTTTTCTTTATTACAGGAATAATACTTCAAGAGTCTTCAAGATGGTGTCTGTGTTTCTGTTTATAGGAAAAACTACACTGTTCCTGCAACAGCAAATTCACTTACCATCTGCAAAATTATCATTTTCACTTCAAAACAGTTTTCTAAAACCTGGAAAAATCTCTCAGGAACTTTAGTCAACTAATTACCTCTGCAATTTAAGGTTTAATTTTTCCCTTTCCCTCATTCCAAGCCAAGTCAGAACAGAGCAATTTAAATAAATACTAAAGCAAGGTTAGAAAAGAAGGAACTCAAGGAGATACAAACTTCCAGTGCAGGCTTTTCTAGCTAACAGATTTGCGGTAAAACAAGGGTTATTCAGGAGTGCCTGCTAGGCAGAAGGGTTACCAATATTTCAGAGACAATTAGCTCCAAAATCCCTAGAAGCATACATGATGAGGAATATTTATGATCCAGCTACTTCCAGCAAATCAATATATAGATAGATATGACCTTCAAGCACCATAAATAAGTCCTCTCCTCCACACTCATTTACAAAAACGTAAATAATGTATTACATAAACCCTTAATTGGAGTCTCCTCCCCAGCTTGGCAGCTGAAATTTTTCTTTCCCTCCCTGTTCACCTCAAACACTGGTTTCTCTTCCTCTGCTCACTGCACCTTCCTTACATCCAGGAGAGTGTCCGAGCCAGCTGCGCACCAGTGGGTCAAGAATTCATTTAGTGCTCCTCAGTCTTGAGCTGAGCTGAGCAAAAAGCACTGCAATTTGCTATTTGGGGGCCCTATGGATACATCCAGGGTTTTCCTTTCCCCACTTTCATCAGACGTCCCCACTGACTAAAGAATGGGGAGGGAGGGCGTTCAAGCACCGAAGAGGTGGTAACAACTGGGGAGGGGCAGTTTCTACTGCAGAATTTCACCATCAGGGTTTCCCCGGTGCTGAGGGTAAGTCAAGTCTGGTGGCTTGAAGAAAATTCTGGAACAACTGTGTTAAATTAAAATGATGACGATATTTGGGAACACTATTTGGGAACACTGTTTCTCCCTTCAGAAATGGTATGGTCCCATACCATTTTTGGTGTTCAAGATCAATTAGTAAAGCAGGTGAAAGAACAAGCCATAAAAGTAAAATAATGTCACCCGAGACAGGCTGGCTCATCACTCAAGTATCAGAGAGCGAGAGGCACAGGCACAGGAAGCAAAAGCAGCAGTTCCCAAGTTTCCCAGCAGTAATGAAAACTGCCATGGTCCCTTTACAAAAGTCTAGCTGACTCAGCCAGACTAGAAACTACATCTGGGAATATAAGGATATTTTTACACAACTTAACTAATTCTGAGGAAAGATAACGTTTCTCCATCAATAGTCTACTCTAATTGCTATGGCAATCCATATTTACATGATATTCTGCATTCAGCCCCCAGCTACCAAAATGCAGTAATACAGGAATGGATCCAGTAGTGCTAGGCATTAGCTGCAGTATATCCCTGAAGAAAAAAGGCTTTATAGCAGGCAAAGAATCTTCCCTAGAGAAGATCAGTCAACCTGCAGCATGACCAACAGTGACAAGACCAATCTGTGGCACAACTGGACTGCTCCCATTAGCAAAGAACCATCCAGGTGCACCTTTTTCCCCTTTTCAGTCCAGTAATTGATTCATTTAAAGCAGTTGATGGTGAAACAGAACAACTGAATCATGGATCCCCACTTCCTTCAAACAAATTCCCTGGCATCAGTCAAGTCCCAAGGAGCTCATGTGCAAGTACCACAGCACACCAGGAGTGACCGCTGGGAACCCAACAGAGCGGTCAGATGTTGGGCAGTTAAACAGACTCTGGGGCCATCTTCGCTGCCCAGTGATGCGTGGGAGGCTGATAATTTGAGAAAGTTTCTCTAAAGATATGCAGATTTAAAAGGTTTACTTTCATAGCTGGTACTGAATAGCCACCGTGACCAAGGGGAGCAGAGCGGCTGCCGTAGGTCTACAGCTGTCACAGGCAGCTGAAGCCACACAGCACTACAGCTGTGAATGAAGAGCACCACATCAGGATTTTGTGGTGCGAGTTTCGCAGGGAACCAGAGCATTTTACCCCTGCCTCCAAGTTAATTGGTGCTGGGTTATAAAGTTACAGAGCAGTCAAAAAGAGATTGATTGGTTTTAATTACGAAGCTTCATATGCAGAAACTGAGAAGTACTTGACAGATTGCTTAGCCCCCAAGCTTGTCCAAGAAATTACTTACTGCTTCACAAGGTTCCTCACTGTTATTGCCTAAAATATTAATGTAATTACCATGCAGCCAAAGTGTTTTGAAGGATGAAAAGGAAAAATTAAATTTAAAAAAAAAAAAAAAAAAACAACAACAACAAAAAGCAACCACCACCAAACACCACCAAAACAAAAAGCCACTGAAAGTATCTGTACCCTCAATAATTAAGACATACAGCTTTCTGGGCAGTAAATTTTTTCAGACCCTGACATCCTATTAAATCAGTTGTGAAATTGTTTGTCAAGACCTGCACACACACTTTATCACACATAACTCTTCTCATCAGAAATACTTCAACCTTTGTCATTTTTATTAATCGTCATTGTGTAAAGTAATATCAATCACGAGGGTAGTTATCACTCCCTAAGCACTTGAGGAAGTGAAAGGCAGCGCCAGAGTAGTTACAATATCCCAACCACAGGATGCAGAGGCGCTGAGTTGAAGCCTCAAACAAGGCTTTTATCATACCTGCACCAACCAGACACTGAATCAGGCTGTTTGAGCCAGGGTATCAAAAAGAGCTAAGCCTAATCCCCATGAGCAAGACTGCAAAAGAAACTGGCCTGATTCAACCACACCGCCCGGATCATGCTTTAAGACTTGGGCCTGATGGCTGGGATATTTTGGACCTATGTAGAAATCCCAGACTAGTGTTTCCTAATGAAAAATGAAGACTGTCATTTTGAAAACACTTCTTTTTAAAAAGGTGTCAAAAGAACAGCCATAAAACCCTAATGTATGAATCTCTAAAGTTCATACGTAGTCTTCACTGTTTGCTCGAAGGAAAAAAAAAAAAAGTCTCATTTACCTGTAGTTTTTGTTCATCTTCCACACCTTGCAGCCCTGTCAGACGGTGCTCAGCCTCATCCAGCCACTTCATTAGGCTGTCATGTTCCTTCTTATACTGGGAAAACACTGGGGAGAGTTCCACCACCTGCCTCCTTTGAAATGACCTGCACTCCTACAATCCAGTGTATTAGGAAAATATGATGTAAGAGGGAAGTGATGAACAGGATAGGTGTTATTTATTTGAAAAACAAAAATACTTGAGCAATTCATTTGAAGAAGGATATTCCAAAATATGCAATAGTAGCCATTTATTTTCTAAAATAGCTATATTCTATTTATCTGCACAGACATGTAATCAAAGCCGGCCTGAGGGTCTTACCCTGCCTTTGAGCTACATCTCACCTTACCAACTCTAATACAATTCAAACAGGTGAGCTAAAAGGAGTATAAGAATACAGATCCCCTTTGTTCTACACAAAAGCATTTTTAATATGGTGTATATATGAAAGCACCACAACATACTAGAGTCCACAATTGCTGATAATAGCCTTTTATAGGAAGCAAGAGGAATTCAGGAGCAGACTCATATTCACATGAACCTCTTCAGTTGAGTACTCAATGAATATGTTTGTATACATGTGTCTATGATATAGTCATTCTTCACACAGCCTGGTGGAGACAAACCTCTGCTGGAGGACGAGCAGACAAGTCAAGAAAATGCCCAACTGTCCGCCCCCATCTGTGTAAATACATATAGGGTGGCCCTTTGTGAAGCTGTGAAAAGGACTAGGACTTTAAAAATCAAAACTACTCTCTCAAAACTTTGCAATGACAAAATTCGTATTTTGGAATTGTAAAGATTCAGAGAGTCAGACTGTGTGTACGCACATTTAACTCTTCCCCAGAGAAAAAAAAGTCATAACCAGGTTGTAAGTGGGGTACCAAAGGGAAGACTTCATAAATAAGCTTTAATTACAGTAACTATCATAATCATACCTGCACACTGTTGTACTTTTTCTGCAAAAGTAACAGCTGTATGCGGATCTTCTCTCTCTTATGGTCCTCCATAGGCTGCTGTAACAACTGCCCTCCTCTCTGTAAAACTTCTTCAATCTGAGCTCTTTCTTGATCCAGCTAAAATTACACAAGTCTGTGTTATCTACAGGAAGTTCAGCTATGGTTCCAGAATGAATTTATTACCTGCTCAGGTATTAACAGTAATGGTAGCGAGCCGTTGTTTTATTATTCAAACGTGAGACAAACAAATTCAAGCAGAGATTCTCCTCCACAGCTACCAAATTCTAAAATCTAACTTGGTCATTCCATAAACTTCATAAAGAGATGCCCTGCAGGAAGCTCACTCAATGAGCCAGCAGTAGGCAGCCGCAGCAAGAGGGTGTTGAGACTTCAGCTCCATTTTTATTCTAAACGTTCCTTGACAATAATAAGCAAGTTCAGAGCAGAATAGCAAGAAAACGAAAACATAGTATAATAAAAACAGCACAAAGGAAAGCATATGCTCTATAAAAATAGGTCCTTCCACAGAGGCCTTGTGAAAATTGTTTTCTGTCGTATACATGCCATTTTCCATAGACTTAGATTCAACTTTCCAGCTCAGTTTATGATATGCCATGTGTTTAAATGGAAGTCAGATAGGGTGGCCTGGCAGGACTTCACCCAATTTTGCAGCCAACAAGGCTATTGTGGACAAGATGCAATCAAAAGTATGACAGTTTTACACAGGTGAATAGCAGAGCCTAGATAAGGATCTAGAAAAAGACAAATTTTATTCTGAGTTCTTATTTGGACTTGCTATGAGCCACGTTACAACACTCCTATTTGCACCTCATCTCAAAAACATCCACTGACCTGCCCTATGCACTGTGATCCAATATCTCATACCAATTTAAATTTAAAGTGAAAAAAATATCTACCCAATGCAATAGATTAGAGGCCCAAAAATGCTAGACACATAGTAAGAGTCTTAGCTGCATTAAGTAATCATTTCAACGTAAGTTCAAACAGTTAGACATTAAGAAAGAAAAAAGAAAGTTTTGCACCCTATTACATTTACGGGAAGGATTCCTTATAAACAGCTACTTTGAGTAGAGGAGAGAAGATAAATGAAAATCAAAATTTACTACCTGAATTATATAAAAACATGATGAAAACACAGACAGATATATGACTAGTTACTCTCAACACACCAGCCAAGAGGCAGCAGCTATGGGAAAAGTATGGGAAAATTGTGCAGTTTCCAACAACCTAGTAATTCCCTTCATTTTCTTCTCCTGTCTTAAAAAGATTTTCTCAGAAGAATTCCCCCTCGAAGTCAGGACGAATGTAACGTGGACAAAATAGAAAGGGAGTTAGTCAGTTATTTAATTCTTCCATTGCTCACAAACCTTTTCATCTTCCCCACTCAACTCCAGATGCTTTTCCACAACTCTTAACATATTCTGTATGTCACTCTCAAATTTTTCCAGGTCTGGAAAAGCTACTCTGACTTCACGGGGCTCTGACATGACAGGAAGTCGTTCCTGTCCAACAAGCATCTGCAAAGCAAAATAAAACTTTGTTCAAGCTGAAAATTTAGTCTGAGCTGTCACACACAGTTTAATGATTTAAACCAGTTCTCCATGAACAGGCATACTGCTTTGTAGGACCATCAGATATCAGCATTTAAAAGAGTTGCTTGATCTAACACTGAGAGTTAGCTTTGACACAGCGTTGATAGGTATTACCAAGCTTCTAGCTTCAATCTGAGCATTTTGGTCTCAAAACAAACAAAAAAGCCTCCAGTCACATCTTATGGTGTTGTTCTGTACTTCATATAAATATGTACTGCAATATATACATTTTTGTGATCTTTTATAACACACAGTTATTTGTAAATTTTCCCTTGCAACTCAAATTATCACCTGCTACTCTGGTAAAAAAAAAAAGCGGTTGGTCTAAAAATCAGTCTGTTCATTTTTCACATATAAATATCTACACTTAAAAGAGAATCAAAAGCAGAGAAGTGCTGTTCTAACACTACAACTATTTTACATCATTTTGGCATAGAGTCCCCAACATGTGTTGGGGCTCACTCATCCTCACCTTGGCACTTTTGATGTGCTGAGAGACCTTCTCAAAGTTACGGTTCAGTTCAGCCAGTTTGGGTTCAACAAGTTCACGGCATGACACACCCCGACCATTCATTAGGATGATAGCCTGATCACGCACATTATCCACTCGCAGACTAACATCATCTAATTCAGATGTTAAGCGCTAAGAAGTGAAAGAAAATGTAAAAGGTTACCCTAGGAAGTGAAAAAAATATTTTTAAAAAATCCAGGCAGCAAACCTGACTTCATTTCATTTAGAATCCAGAAGTGGTTACTTGACAAGTAACAATGCCAAGCGCCGGGTCCTGCACTTGGGTCACAGCAACCCCATGCAGCGCTACAGGCTTGGGGAAGAGTGGCTGGAAAGCTGCCCAGCAGAGAAGGACCTGGGAGTGTTGGTTGACAGCTGGCTGAATGTGAGCCAGCAGTGTGCCCAGGTGGCCAAGAAGGCCAATGGCATGCTGGCCTGTATCAGGAATTGTGTGGTGAGCAGGACTAGGGAAGTGATCGTTCCCTTGTACTTGGCACTGGTGAGGCCCCACCTTGAGTACTGTGTTCAGTTTTGGGCCCCTCATTACAAGAAAGACATTGAGGTGCTGAAGTGTGTCCAGAGAAGAACAACAAAGCTGATGAGGGGTCTGGCGAACAAGTTTTATGAGGAGCGGCTGAGGGAACTGGGGTTGGTTAGCCTGGAGAAGAGGAGGCTGAGGGGAGACCTTATCACTTTCTACAACTACCTGAAAGGAGGCTGTAAGCAAGGTGAGGGTCAGTCTCTTCTCCCAAGTAACAAGCGACAGGACAAGAGGAAATGGCCTCGAGTTATGCCAGGGGAGGTTTAGGATGGATATTAGGAAAAATTGCTTCACAGAAAGGGTTGTCAAGCATTGGAACAGGCTTCCCAGGGAAGTGGTGGAGTTACCATCCCTGGAGGTATTTAAAAGACGGGTAGATGTAGTGCTGAGGGACATGGTTTAGTGGTGGTTTTGGTAGTGTTAGGTTGATAGTTGGACTCAATGATCTTCAAGGTCCCTTCCAACCTAGACAATCCTATGATTCTATGACAGCGATGTTTCCTACCTTCACAGTTTCCTCCTTTTTGCTTGCTGACTTTTTTTCAATCTCATCCAGCAAGGCTTCAGCCTGATACAACCAAGTACTTATGTGGGCAACATTTTCATCAAAAATTTCCAGCTGGCTCTGATGATTCTGAACAAAGATGAAAAAAAAAAAAAGTATCAATGTGAGAAACAAAAAAAAATCCACAAAAAAAAACCCAACACAAAACCCAAAAACACCCACACGAAAAACCACGCACCAAAAAAAAAACCTGTCAAAACAACCATTATGAGTAAAAAGGTGACCAATGTAATAAAGTGTTATGGATACAACTTGGAAAGGAACACTGAAAATTAGATTGTACCTTTCACCTTCAATAACTATTTATAGGAACTCAATTTTCATTCTAGACCCTTTGATATTATTGTTCCTAATTCATAGAAAGGGAAACAGGAACAGCTGACATGTTTTTTCCATCTAAATAAAGACAGTGTATTACAACATTACAGCCAGACCACAACATTTCAACAGTCAACCAAAAAACCCACGATTTTTTTCCATTCTTACTAGCAGATACAACAGTACACATTATGTGCGGTTGTTGTTGGGTGTTGGTGTTTTGTAACTGAAGTGGATTACACCAAAACCTACACATTGCAATAGTAACGTTTTGCTATTTTAGTGATTACATGAATATATTTCTTCCTCTTAAGAAAAGTCACCACATTGTAGACATGTTGATTAGGTCTGCTTTTGTATGCATTCAGAAAGTGTAACATTAAGTTCCGCAGACAGAAACAACACGTTATTCTGTGTGACAAAGCAAAGCTATCAGATTCAGAGAAGTACCATTCTGCTTAAGCACAGAGCTTCTTACCCAAAAACGGGGTACTTAAGCTTTGATCTTTTAGACTAACAAAACAAAGGGAAGGGAGGCAAGAGACAGAAGGCCTATGATTGCTCTCTGTCAACATCAAGAAACTTATCTTCACCTAGTGAACAATTTAACCTGACAAAGTCGGCACAAGGACAATATTCATCACCAGGCGTGAACATAACTTAGAAGCTTTTTGGTTGTGGATCATCCTCACAGCATTTACAAATAAGGGTAAACTACATGACTGCTCCTATCATGGACATCATTGGATTACGAAACGAACAGTACAACCTGCAACAAGCACTGGACAGGATGCACAGGGCTCACCATCTAGGTATTCACCAAAGTTTCTACAATTTCAGCCCATATCAGGAGCTTCTGAAGGTGGATTGTCATAACTAGCTGAACACAGAAATACCTTATCTATCATTCTGATACTAGCATCAATTGTAGGCTGTTTCATGTCCATTTAGCAAAACTTGCAGCTTTAGGCTGTCTAATACGCTCAGTCTTCTATTTACTCAGACAGACAGACACTCTTGGCCTCAACTCAGAGTCGGCATATCGGCATATTCTTAAACACTTGCAGTTATGGGCTGTCCGAAAGAGCAATAGGCTGACAGAGCACTTTGCTGAACACCACTAGGAAATTATCAGTTGTCCATCAAACAGCCATCATCTGGGTCTCGAGAAAAATCTATCGGCACGAAAACGCTGTGCTCATGCTGGAGCTGGCACAGAGATTTCTTTCTGGCGGAATGAAGAGCAGCACACACAGCAGCCTCATGGAAACCAATCCTTTTGGGCTAGTTCCTTTTGTTTTTTACTTACATTAATAAATTCATGATCTTATAAGAAAGTTACACAGAAAACACAAGATCCAACTTCTGGGTTCTAATCTGTTATGAAACAAACAACACTTCCATAACCTGGTGTTTTCTTTTCCCTCATTTTAATCTGGCAGAATCAGCTACTACTAGTTAATGAGTAAACCCGCTAGCGGTTTTATGAATGCTTATATTGCCCCATAACCCACTCAGTCTATGTGCGGTGGTAGATGCCACCTTTCAGGATTGTTTAGAAAGGCACTTCTATGCACTAGGGTAGCAAGAATTGTATTCAGAGCTAAATAACAAGTGGACACAAAAGGCTAGCGCTATTGGTGTAGCAAGACAGAAAGCGATACAACATTAACAGGGAAGAGGTGCAAGGAGATAAATTTCTAAATAAGGACGAAAGATAAAAAATGTAATGTGAGGGCACATAAAAGGGGGGTGCAGGGGAGTGATAAAGAGATTAAACCAACAGATGTGTGAAAGGTGTTCACTAGGTGTATGCTGGATTTTTTACAGAAAAGACAAATGACACCACAAAGTCCAGGGAGACTAAGAACCTGGAAAAGAGTCTAGTACTGAAACCAGGAGAAAGAGAAAGGCAAAAGGAAAAAAAAAGTTAAACCTACAGTTTTATTCTATAGAACTAAGCAGGTTATTTCCACTCGGTCAAGTTAACTGTCTGCCTGGGATATTTACTTAGTTTCATCGCTCTCACATCCAGATTCTGCATTTTCATCTCCTACCCACTGAGCAATAGCCACTACTACCAACTACATGGTACCAGTGCCTATCAGCACATCTAAAACACTTGCAAAACAGCTTCCCACCTTTCTCACTGTATATAACCTCACGACTCATCTCTCCATCTACAGAGTAACCAGCTATCCATTCTGTATTCCTGTGGGTCCATAAGGCACCATGGAAGCTTCACATCAATAGCAACTGCTCCAAGGGTGTGGAGGGAGAACTACCCTGGAGTTTTGTCACACAGGCAGCTTACCAACAAGGTGTCACACCAGTCCTCGGTCCAGGTACGAACTCTGCTCCAACCAGCATTAAGGACACACAGCTTCTCCTCCAGGGAAGTCTCACTCCCTTCCACCAGAGCCTGGAGCGCGGTGCAGCTTTCAGTGATGCTCTTCAGATCAGCTTTCCTCCTCTCCAGCTCTCTCAGCACGTTCTGAAACAAAAGGAGCCATTAACACTACACACTGCTCCCAAGGGCAAGGGAGCCAGATTTTTACCTCCACAGGAAACAAATAGCAGCATAGATGATCTTCACTTGAGAAAAATCAAACCAACTAGAATCACATTCTGTTTATAGTCACTCTCTGTAGATAGTGATCTCTTTTTTGAATGAGACGGAGAGAAGCAAGCAGGAGCACAATGCACATAAGTGTCCTGAATAACTTAACTCGGCACCTTTTTGGTTTGTTGTTTCATAACATCTTCACAGTTCCTTTTCATTATGTTGGTAAAGCAGGTGTACCACATCATATTATAGGTGCAATTTTAAAAGGTTCTTTTCTGCACTGTCAAGCACCACAGAGAACACAATTTTCAAGAGACACCTTGGACTTCTCTGTCTTGTCCTATTAAAGTACTTTTACAGTTGGCAACAACGAGAAAAGCGGTAGGCCAAGGCTGAATGTTTGTTTGTGAACCACCACCACTCATTACTGCATATGTTCAATTCACTTGCTACATATTAAAGAAGCCCTATTGTTATATTACTTATACATAGATAAGTAAATGTATGTATCTTTAGCTCTAATATTTTTTCCAAGTCATCTCTGATTTTAAATAGTTGGGTTTTTTTTAACCTAAAAAAAATCTTCCTTGAAAGAAAAAATACTGACATACAAATTAAGTAACATGTCATCTTTTGAATATCACTATATGGTTTCCATGTGGAACATAGCACCTCTTGCCACATAAGATCACCAATTATTATTGATAACATCTGGCTATTTAGAAAGCTCTTTGATGTCAGTGTACAGTGTGTGGAAGAATGCAGTTAATCACAACTAGTGTCTGGAGTTCCTTGAACATCTTATTACCTGTGAAGTAAATAATTTATTGTTTACTCATAACTTATTATCTTAGAGACAGAAACAAATACTCAAGTTACTACATTTTAAAATTGCCCCTAGAAAACCTTAAGACAGGAAGGACAACTTTGCATGCAACATAAAGGGCTTGTCCTCCTGGTGGTGCAGTGTAAGGCTTCAGCAACTATTTGCATTGCTTACAAATGTACAGTAAGTATACTTCAATGAGTATTTACAAGCTTGTTTGGAAAGAAATCTTAAGGATACTGGCACAGCAGAAGTGTAGCGCTAATAATTGCTAATCCTGAGTGAAATGGGTGAGAACAGGTTATAATTAGATGTTTTTCTAATTTTGTAAGTTTTCAAGTTTTAAGATTGTACACAGACCTATTCCAAAAGTAAAAGGTAACAGAAAACAATGAATGGAAAGACCAGTATTGCTGAACCGTATCAGCTGACATTTATTGCTAACTCCAACTATTACATATACCAATTTCTACAGTGTGAGAAAATAGATACTTTACTTCAGAATAATTAGAACACATTTGCCTGCTTCCATGAAAAGTTCCAATTTATAGATGAAAGAAAATAAGGAATTATGGGAGCTTTTTGTTTTGCAGAGTCACAATTTTGAAAACAAAGCTGTTTCAATGAAAAGTAACAAACTCAATTTTTCATTAAAAATGTCAATGAACTTTCAGTTTACTCTACTAGTAAAATATTTGACCAAGCTCAAAATTATATTTGCTGATAATTAAGAATATTATACTTATGAACTGTGTCAGAGATACAGTACGTCACTTAAATACCTATTAATACCGAATAGGTAAGAATATATTTCATATTTACTGGCCATTTAAGTTTGAGGCAAGATGCCTGAGATGAAACAGATAAGACTCAGTAAGGTACTGAATATGATCTACTGAATCTACTAAAATTTCATGATGTAAGAGATTTAGGAACAAGTTACAGGGATTTAAATTCACAGCCACTTCTACACAGTATTGCCATAATGTTAAAAATTTATTCTACAGGTATTTAGAGTGTGCTTACTTTGGCCCAGGCAATTTCTGAATCCAGATCTGAAAGCAAGCTCTCTGAAGTGGACTTCTGCACGAGCTCAGCCTCAGTGGTAGCTAGCCACTCTGACAAAGAGGTAGCCTCTTTCCTCATTTTGCGTGCCAGCTGGGATGCTCTTTCAAGGTCTTGCTTTCCTTCCGTCACCTACAAAAAAAATAAAAAGGAAAAAAAGAAAACAAAATTAGATTTTAAAAGATAGCAAAAATGAAAGTGTTAGACAGCCAAAATATCCACCGGAATATATAAAATCCTTGCATATGAAGACTGTCTTGCATTAGAGAAGGACACTGAAAAGAAAAATCGTTTATAAACATCTGCATTTTACTCTACAAAGCAGAATATATAAAACCAGAATAATTTTAAATTAAGGTACACTTAAGGGAGACAAAGAAATCTGCATACCAACTTATTTACAGCTAGTAATCACCAAATTGAGGTTTAAACTTTGTTTATTATGATCTTTTAACTGAAACTCAAGGTGATATAGAATGCAGTCACTCACTCACACAGGTAAAATTCAGTGCCTTTTTGTGTTTTGATAGACCTGCTAGCTGTAAAGAAAAATTTTGCTGAAAATCTAGTCTGCCCTTGAAAACATCTCAGTAAAGTGAATATGAAATTTGATTTTTGCTGCAGTATAATCAATTCTATTTCACACTGGCTACACAATTAGTCTGGTCAAACTTTAACACATACTCGGGAATAAATCCAGCCATAGCAGTCAGAATCAATTGACATTTCAAAAAATTGCCCTCTGTCTCAGCTTAGTGTTTTGCATGTATTTATTCAAAATAATGCATTCTTTGAAGATCTAAAAAAATAAATTCAGACACAAACAAAATCATAACATTATACTGCAAATAACTCTGCCTTTCTATCCTTTCCCTGTTTCTCGTCCACACGCTTTCTGAGTTATAGATGTACAGGTTCCACTAGAATCCACATCTTTGTGAGTGTTCTCCACTTTACAACAATAAAATGTGTCCTAAGACCCATTTCAAGATATTTCAAACATATAATCTGGCCACTTACCCACATCTTCATTCACAGAACAGGCATGAGTCTGCTTGGACTTCTGTCTTAATTTAGGTAGGAAAAGAAGCATGTATTTCTCTCCTGCCCCCTAAGGGCTTAATCATTTTTAAACACTTCACTTAGACAAATAACTATTGAATTACTAAGAAAATTACTCAAATCAATATTTAATGCAGTTCATGGGAAACACAGGTTTGCCTGCATTTTCTATTTCATACTGAGAGCAACCCTTTAGCTGGATTACGATTAGAAACCATCATGACACCTCTTAAAAAAAAAAATACATAACTCAAACTTTTCATATGACAAACTGATAGTAAACTGTCTTGCAGGCTTGTGTACAGACGAGAGAATGTACAACAGTGCCCAACGACTTTAACAAATAGCAGGGCAGCTTTGCCAGAATGATGAAAGCTCTGTGAACCTTCCTTTCTTCAAGGCTACCTCCCCTTCAGAAACACTCTGTGAGCACAGGGGTCTGCCACAACTACAGGATTGTTATGTGTAATCTTTAATCTTTCAACTGATTGCTGCTCCAGGATGTAGGAACTCGCCTATACAGTATCAGCTTCCGAATCAAAACATCATCTGACATCAAAACAACAAGGAAGGGAATTTATATGCAGACATACGTTCATATGTGTTTTTTTTTTTTCTTACCTGTGCCCCCAAGTCATTGTAAAGAAATTTCAATGCTGTCAGTTGTTCGTCCATCCCTTTAGGATTATCTGTCTGTTGTTTCTGTACAATTTGCCTTCCTGTCTTGATGACAGTTTCAACCTCCAATTTCACCTCACTGAGGGTCTTATAGAGTTTCTAAAAACACAAATATGTATATTGGTGATCAATTTGTAATGCAGATTTTCAGACTTTGCATCATTTGGGGACCTGACCATCAGATAGCAATTAAATTCTGAGCTATGGATTAAGAGCAATGTCTGACAAGATTTTAAACTTGGAATGCTCCATATTTTATACTAGTTTTCATTTGCACCCAAAAAAAAGAATTAACCCAGTAATTTAGCAGTGTTTACTCCATAACATCACCACATGTGGCAAGGCTAATGTGATCTGTACTCGATCTTATGTACAGTATTTGTTTCATTCAAATACTAAGAACAAAGCAAACTTGCCCCTGGAGTGATGATACTCCATAACATGAGGATGAGCCAGGGAAGGGAGTTTATAAAAGCTCAGATGTTCCACCACACCCGTGATCAACAATTCACTTTTATGCCCACACTCTTACTCAGAAGGATTAGAGGCTTTTAGTTATCAATTATCCTGTTGGCATTTTGCAAAAAGTTGTAACAGTTCCACCAGGACTTTAAGCAAAATTTCCTCAGGAGAGAGTTTAGGCAAGGAAAAAAAAAACCATCACACAAGAAAGAAACACCCCCAAGCATGAGTTAAGAACATTGCATACTTACCATGCACCTGTCCAGATGAGCTTGGATTACATCTGGGTCAGTATCCTTCACATCCAAGACATGAAGTTCTGCTTTTACACCATCCAACACCCGCTTGCAGTCCAACATGCGCTGCTCAAAATTGGCTGGTTTCTGGAAAAGCTGATACTTTGTAGACACTTCACGGAGTTTTCTCTGTTTTAATGAATATTATGTTAAAAGATTGTTTTAAATTAGTATCTGTACTTCAAAAAAATAACATTTTAAAGCATCCCCTCCTGCAGATTCTAACTCACCTCTCATGCCACCACAACTCAGTATACACGGCAACACTATTTGCCAAGCCAAATTCCATCACCTATTCCGAATCTCCATGTGAGGTGCAAGAGAGCTATAATTCTGTATCATACACTTCCAAAAATATCCATTCTACTAAAATACAGGGGCTTTCTGACTTTCAGCATTTATCCCACGATACTTAAGAAATTTAGACTTCCTTATTCAACTCATCTAATGCTGCTTGTTTCCTAATGAAAGCGTGTAAAAGCATATACCATTTACTTCTGAGGTTCGGTTGACCGCACCAAGCAATTTGCAGGCTGACAACAGCAGTGTGTAATTGAAAACCAGAAGCTCTTCACATTTAAATTCTTAGCGCGGCTCTCATATTTTTACCTGCAAAGCATCCAGCTGAGTTCCACCACGGGGAGACCTGCATTCAGGAGACGCAGGAGGGAAAGAGCGAGTACTTTTCTTGAGCTCCTCTAAGGTGGATTCATGAGCTGCAATCTCAGCTTGAATTTTCTGTCACATCATAGAAACAGGAAAAAAACGTGTTATGAAATTGCTTGCAGAGAAGGGAAGAGGAATTTGCTTACCGTCTACTACCCACAAGAAGTAAATGCACTCTGTAAAAGTTAAACACTAGCGGATTTATTTTAAATATTCTGGCTCTGGTGACAGCTTGCTAAATCGAAAGCTGTTAAGGTTGTTATTCAATACAACCTTCTTAAAACAGGGAAACAATTCAGATTATAAAAGATACCACCTAGTACATCAGCACAGGACTGAAATGAATTACTAAGTCTAGGCTGAGCACTACCATGAGATATTTCAAAATGTTTTGTAGTGAAAAGATATATGGAATACCTGGGCCTCCTGGGGCATCTGAAAGGCATCTACCCTATCAGTCAGATACGATGTCAGCTGTCTATCCAGCTCCGCTAAGTTTTCCTGCAAGACCTGCAACATGTGGTCAGTTTCGCGCATGGTCTGAAGCTGTTGTTCCAAGGCTATCTGCCGGCTCACCGCCTGCGTGGGACAGAAAGGCAAGACAAGATGGAGCAGTAATTCACTACAAATTGTATTAAACTATCTCAAAATGAGGTGGGGGAGACCTAAAAAATCCTGTGCCAGGAGGACCATCTAAAAGAGCAGAAGGAAGCCTCAGAAGGCAGCAGTTTTTGAAGCCTGCTGTGATTTCTACTGGTAACTGACAAACAGTGGCACAGAAGGGGAGTTCTGCCGCTAGATATACAGGATAGTGAAAACTGGTCTCTCCTATCACCTCAGGAAGTATTCTGTTAAAAACATACCAGTTTCAAAAACTAGCTAGTCAATGGGAATCAGGGACTTTGTAATACACTACAGCTCAATGCTGTTTCATGTGTAAACTTACACATTTTCTTTCAAAACAAGGAACTCTGTCTTTCTGTTACAGTGTGAAAATAGAGGTTCACAGTTCCTTCCCTCCATCGCCTCTCCCTTCAACAGCAAAACTTCTAAGTTCATCTGAAATGTCACTGCTTGCATGGGAACACAAATTCCCCACTATCAACACACGCACAGACCAGTGGGTGTGTATATACACACAGAGATGTGGAAAGTTGTCAACAGCGCAGTGTGTCAGCGCTGCAGCTGCCAAAGCAGATAGTACTTTATTGCCATATAAAAATTGTTGTAACAGAAAAACAATTGAGAACACTAACTTAAATGACAGCACGTAGCCCCCAGCTGAGGGCACTGCATTCATGTTGCTCACTGTAATGAGGATGAACTGAAGTTCCCTCTATGACTACAATTAGGCAGCGACAGAAAAAACACTCCCATCCTACAATTCGGCAGGGACCTGTATTACCAGGATACAGAACACAGGTTACAGATGTATGCAACCTGAAATACAGCTAGTCTTCCTCTAATTATTAAATCCAGAAAAGATTAGACTAAAGTATGAGAAGAGGAAGGAGACAACATAATAGATGGGGAATGAGAAGAATGTTTTCCTTCTGTTCCTTATTGCAGTGCGATTTCTTCCTGGCCATTTCAAAGAGAGAGAACCTCACTTATTCATGTTCCTCATTTTTACAGTTAGTGAGCAGCTCACCAGTATTTATGGCACTAGAATGGGAATATTAACCTCAGTTATTGAACCGTTCCCTTTGAGATTGGAATTGCTTTTTTGTCAAAATTACATGGAAAAATACCAGGGGGTCCCCACAGTGCAAGGGTGTGCAAGTGTGCAAAACAAAACCATGATTCAAGTCAGGAGAAAAAAAGTACCTTGCTCTTAGGGTATTATTCCAAATTGAAAACAGCTGACAATATTGTGAAGTTTTTCCTCTTTTCCTGTATTGCAGTCCTGCATCTATGAATTCAGCTCTCTAACAGGAATAATTTCAGACCACTGAGCTGAAAAACGCAGTCTACTTCAACCCTGCCCCCAAATTCTTACCAAGTGACTCAGTTCCTCATAGCGGGCATTGAAAGCCTCCAATTTTTCACTGATGATATCATCAAGAATCCCTCCATCAATCAGTGTCTGCCCAAGTTCCCGAATCTGGGTTCGATTATCAGCTGGATGACGCAGGACTGATTCCAGGGACTAATTAGAAGAGAGTTTTAAAGGTCAAGACACTGAATGATACTGCATTTTCAGAGGTGGAAATCTGGCTGCATGCACAGAAGTTTTACACTTCAAATGTCTTGAGAGCGCTCTAAAAGCATGAATTAGTTATGGCTTAATCCATGATGGCACAAGGCAAATACAGTGGTCATTTTGCTTTAGATAATTAAACTTCACAGCACTTCTCGCCTATTCACATCACTTCAAACTATAGTGCTGGAAGGAATTAATCAATTTACACAGGACAGGAGACAGCATACAATTTTATCATGGTACTAAGTACAGCACAATTATGTACAGCAAAATTCAGCTTTTGGTGGAGGATCTTACAAATATCCATTCCAAATTCAGAGTAACAATTTCATTTAACCTGAAGAATCAGAATATTCAACACATATTTCAGTATCCTGCAGAAGTGTGGAATTTATGTTTTCTTAAACAGGGTTATCTGAAAATTTACCAATCCGATAGAATGACTACAATACCTCAAGCGCATCGTTGACAGCATCCAACTTATCAGGCAGATTTTCTGTCATTTGCACCCTTTCTTCCAGATTGTTTAGCCAAGCTGTTTCTAAATCAAGATACTGAAGCAGCTCAATCCAACAGGACCACACCTCCTAGGAGCAACAGAAAAAACATAAATTAGCCTAGAATGCCAGGCATAGCTCATATACCCTTTTGAACAGCTTAAAGCAATTATGTTTCTGAGACATTCATGCAAAATAGGCAATTAGTAAATATTCAAAACCATGCAATAGAACAGTAAGTTCTAGACAGAAAAACCTACAACTATAGCAGGAAGATAAAAAGAAATACAAAAAATACACAGAGGTCTCTAAACTCATGTTAAAATTATCACTGACATCCAGCTTCTTACAACAATTTAAGAATGTAACAAAATGCATCCACTCCTCTCAAAAGAGAGGACATACAAAACCCACCCCAAACTATAATCGACCTGTTCTAATTATTTTCATATTTCAACCTTTAATCTCCAAGAAGTTTCTTTTTGTCATTTTGGAAGACACACGGATGGATAACAGAGCTGTGAGACAAGGTTAATTATTTGCACAAGTGTTGATTACAATACAGATTATAAAAGCAGTTAGATGATGTCTCATGGATTCCAAGGATGTAATCTCAAGCAAAAGAAATCTTGGAAAGGAGCCACAGCAAAACGTGTTTGTTCTGAAGCTACTGGATTAGCTATTGTTCTTACCTCCAGAGTGTGGCATTTCCCCCGGATCCGATTGCACAGCAGCTGGTAGTTCTCCAGCACAATGTTCAGCTCAGTCACCAGGTCCTGACCGCTAGACGGCACTTTGGTGGCCAACATCTTGATGTTATCTTTGAGAATCTTCACCCGCACCTCCTTCTGCAACACGTCCTCCTTCGCTCTCTGCCCAAATAAATGTATTCAACGATCAGCCCTCAATTGCCATATGGTCAGCTATTCACCATTCAAACCAAACATCAGCCATTTAACCTTGGAAGTGTTGCTGCCAAAGTAATCTTGGGTCTGAGCACAACAAAATATGCCACTAACTTGCATAGAATTCAAATGATGTTACTATGTGTTGAAAAACGCTATTTTATTAAACATACAGACTTATTTACCATTTATGGTATGTTCATTAAAAATCCATGACTCAAAGCAAAAAAAATTAAGTTCGGCGCTATTTATACACTGCCATACTGATATGAAAAAGAGAAATGTACCAGCAAAAAAAAAAAAAATAAAAATAGAGGTTTGCTAAAAATAAACATAGTAGGGAGAAAAAGGTAGGGTGAATCTACAGAAGTTATGAGACTCAGAGCTCAGTCACTATCTCCCAAAGTTAGCCAGGAAAGATGACATAATTACCCAGGACACGTGCAACTACAAAGTTGGGACCTCTCCCACAGCTGTTGGGTGCGCTATAGGAACATGCAAAAAGGACAACCAGAAGAAATCCTTCAACCCAACTGCACTTAGAGGAGCTTGGTAACAAATATACAGGATAAGCACAGTACAACTCCCACCACACAGGCCTGGAGAAATCATATTATCAGTTGTTGCATTTCGCCCTAACCAGAATTCAGGGAGCAGGATAAGCTGGAAGACAGATCACGAAGACCAGTCCGAGCCTGTCTCTGTTGAGACAACTAGAGGGTTCCAGAAATAGACACTGTCCATATGTCTCTCTTTTCAGGTTTCAAGGACAGTTTTATGAAGTTGAAGTACCTCTGATATATAAGGCACTGCACTTCATAAGAGTTTAGTACATAACAGCATTATTGTTGCACATACTGTTCAAGAAGTCTTCTAAATATAAGGCAATAAAAAAGAAAAGCCCGTTAATGGAAGGACAAAGAATTGAAAATCTGGGGAACAATTTTATGGCAGGATTATCAAAAACCACCTAGCCTGATCTTAAACCTACTCCTTCAAATGTAGCAGGAGTTCCACTCTCCACTGAAATGAGAGCCAAATTAGGCAAGCTCAAAAGTTTTTCAAAACCTTAAGCAAAAACGCTTCTCGTCAAATATACAGAATGTTCTTTCCCAGTCCTAAAAGTAGTCCCAGCATAATATTCTTACTGCAAACGCAAGAGTATATGCAAGTGTTACAGTAAGCTTAATGGCTCACTGACGTATCTGCCAAATTTAGAAGTACAGAATATAATCTGGATTTGAAAAAGGTAAATGTGCTCAAAGTCTCTCAGATTTGCCAATGAAAAGAAGGTTCTTTCTTTTCTTGGTTTATGTTTAGCAGACTGTCAGACTATGTGATCTCAAATGGCTTCAAAGGACATGAATATATTAAGACACTTGTTAAAGACTGCTTCAGAAAGCCCTTTTAAAAAGAACAATTCAAAACTTCAAATAGATTTGTCAAAGCACTTGTATGGAAGAAAAAAATCCTTTTTTTTATGCTCCACCAAGTAACAGTGTAGTGCATACTCATTTAAATAACATGCATACAAGTCAAAATATTTGTGAAGATATGCCTGAACTCTCAGATTTAAAAGCAGAGAGAATTATTGTTTACTCTGTACATACATCCAAGAAAATTATCTATTCAACAGGTAATTTATAATGAGACAAAAATAGCTCCTCTTTCTCCATTTTTTTTGTCCACCAGTCCCAAAATTAGAGAAGCAGGGACCAGCATCACTGTTTGCAACAGATGAGGAACAGAAGATAACCTTACAACAGAACCATTTTAAACTGCTTTTCTAAATGTGGAGTTACTATATCTAGGGGACAAGAACCTGAAATCCAGCATCTAGAAGCAGAAGAATATCTTTTCACAACCACTAATTTAGACAGGTATAACATCACCTTTTCTTTCTTTCTTTCTCAAGTTTCATCTCCTGCAATAAGTTTCCATATTCTTAGTGTTTAATATGCTATACATAGCAAGCCTGGCTCAACAGCTGGGCAAGCTGCTATTCATTATGAAATCCCTACCCCTCGTGGCCAAACAGAACATCTGCTTTTATAGTTTGTGCTTTAAAAAACAAAAATTCCACAAAACAAAGCTGAAAAATACCACTAGTCTCATTATGACCTGAGCTCCTTTCCACATAGATAATAATTCCACAATAGGTCAACCCCCAAAGCCATTAAGTTTTGTTTCTCTTTAATCAGGTCTCTACAATGCCCTGGTATTCCTGACCTTCATTTCCTCTACTGCATTCTCCAGCTCTTCAGGGGACTTGTATTCAAAATCTTTCTCCAAATATTCTTCTTCAGCTTGGGTCATCCATTCTTGCATCTCTGCCAAATCCTTCTTCAGATTTACAGCTTTTTCCTGACTTTCAGACAGGCGATTTTTCTGACTAATGATCTAGAATCCAAGGTGGAGAAAGAAACAGCAGTTTTGTTACTTAAATGTCCTTGTATATGTGAAAAAACACAAGTCTTTGTTAAAACATTTTACTATCAAAACATTCTCAGGCCTTTTTAATTAACAAAAGACTTTTACTTTTACAAACACACAAACTCATGATCTCTTTTTAGCAGATCAACAAAATTTAGAGGTGAGGGAAGGAGGAAAATGACCTTTTTTTTTCTCACTTCATGTAAACTGCTAACATTCCCTGCAAAAAGTCAGATGGGAAAAAAACCTCTTCTGATCACAAGTATCATATAGTTAGATACAGAGCACTAAAACTTTGCTTCTTTCCACAGCCCAGGCAATCTGGATTCTATACCAACAGCAAGGTTCTCCAACATAGATCCTCGCCAGGCATTGCAACTTAAGTAGTATGTTTTTACAGACAGCAGAAAGCTTCCACCCAAAAGAAACAACCAAATACAAGAGACTGAAGTGGTAGTCTATTTATAGCCATTTATTTTTCAAAGCTGCTTGGAAGCAGGCAGAAGTTACACGGGGCCAGAAGAATATTCCAGATTTCAGGAACAACAGAACAAAAAGGTCAGACTTCCCTCCCACCCGTCCCAGAAAGAGTAGCATAAGGGAAAGTGAACAAATTAATTTTTAGTTACAAACAATTAAACTGTAAAGAGCACAGTGAACTCTTAAGTACCAAGAAGCACTTCTTGGTACTTTCAAGACCTGGTACATTCAAACAAAACTACTGTTGCACAGGTATCCCCTAACATATTTGCACTTCTGAAGGATTCACTGGGCCAAGTCGGATTTCAGCCACTTTGACAGTGGAGCAAGTAAAAAATACATGTCCCGCTGTTTCACTGCTTCACCTCCTCGCCATCCTGCCATTGCCACACAACCGAACAAACATGCAATAACAAACAAGCGCGAGCAATATATGGAGAACTTACCTGTTTGCTCAGTTTCTCCCATTGAGTTTGGCAGTCTACTAGCCGAGATTTTGCCCAAGTATTTATGCCTATGATAGGCTGAGCTCTTAAAGCAGACTCCACTTCTTTCATCTCTTTCAGTGATGGCTCAATCTTCTCCATTTCGTTGACAAACATCTGAGCACACATCGGAGAAAATGAATGTTGTTCTTTAGCAAGACATTACATCATTTATAGGATACCAGTAAGTTTGTAATTTTTAATTATTGCAGACAAACTTTAATAAAAAAGCAGAGTGATGCTGTGTTCAGTACCAGACTGTTTAAAACAATCCTTCAGTGGCCCAAAATATCAGAACTATGCAACTAAAAAAAAAAAAATACAGCTTACCATAAACAGTGTAAAATGTCATGGCATAAACACATGCCAAATGTCAACACTGGAACAATGCAAGTTTGAAGTTTATGTGCACTAAATACTCTGATGTTTCTGGTATACATTAGACTCTTACTCTTCTCCCAGAAACAAACATTTGAAGGTACACTGTAATTACTTACTATAAGATGAAATTCTACCTATTTGTGATCGTTATGTGCCACTAGCCAGGAAGGAATCCTAGCTGTAAGGCACATACAACTCCTGAGCCCTGGGAGTTTCATTACAGTTATTTACTTGTTATTTTTATTGCCCTTGGAATTTTAATGCAGAAAGCACTTTTCACTCATAGATTCAATTCCCTAATCACAAAATTAGGAGAAATAAATAAACATTTTCAGAGGAACTAATGTCAACTTGTAGATAAGTATTTGTAAATATGATGAAGACCTTTGAAAAGTACAAAGTGTTATTGCTACACATGAGAAGCCACTTAAAAAGTGCCCTGAAGAAGGATAGGACAATTTTTCTGGCAGGCTTTATGGAATATGCCATGGACAATATTTAATAATAGAAGTAAAACAATAAAGAAGAGATGCTACTCATTATTTATTTCAAAAGATTCCTTAGAAGAGCAAAACTCACTGTGCATTGGTCAAGTTGTCTTTGAAGTCCTTCAGTATCTCCTTGCACAGCCTTTTCTGTCATTAAGAAGTCTTTCACACCATCCATCCACTTCTGAACCACTTTTGAATCGGCCTAAATCAAACATAATAATGAAAAGCTGATACAATGCAGTGATGAAGAGTGTATGGCTGTTGCATTTCAACAACTTCTAGCAGGGTCCAAAGAATATTCTACAAGCTGCTAGCATTGCCTTCGTTTTAAATCGGTCTACCTTTGTCTTCATTTTTGGTTTGGGGTTGTATTTTTTTTTTCCTCCCAATTTCCCTGTTCTCAAATTTATTTGAAAATTAAACTCACAACAGTGATTTTCTTACATTCATGCCGCAGCATGATTTAATTGACCCTGCACTGCTCCAGGCTATCACACAGAAACACAGGATCAAGTCAGGAGGCAAGCACGGCATCAAGAAGTATGTGGTCACCCTTCACATGAGGGACCTAGCTGAAGGCTGGGGATAGCCTTTTCCTGACAACAGAATCTGTGTATGACTGCTTCCACCACACTTGAGAGACGTATTGCACTGCAAGGAAAAGAGAGGGCCCTGTAGGAATACGTGTGGGGAGAAGAGGAGGGGGTAATGCTAAACATACTTGACAGACAGAAGCTATGCTGGGAAAGCCATTCACCTCACAGAGAAACACAGGCATAAAGGGAAAATACCACAGAGGATTAGAACTCCAGAATACCAGAACAACGTGCAGAGGGGAAGGAATACATACACAATTTCAGAGTTATCTGACCTAACATTTGGCAGTTGCCTTACATCCTGCAATGAGGTAGGTGGGAAGTGAGACAGGAGGGTTGTCCTTCCCATGCAAGTTGTGGATGTTCCCAATCACCCACACAAATCCAACCACCCTTACAAACAAAACCACCACAAGCTTAGGGCAAGGAGAAAGTTTTCCTTGTCTTGGTTCAACTGAGTTATGTGACTTTTATTTTTTAATAATATAGTTGGACATTTTTTAGTCAATACTTTTGGACTGTTTGGTTGGGTTTTTTAATAGATGGCATCTTTTTATTCTGACACAATTGTCATCACAGAGCACTGTTATTGAGAAGCCGAGGCAAAGTTCATCAGCTTCACCTTCTACTCTGCATGCCACAGAAAGCAAGCAAACCCTTTGTTTCCTTAAAAACCTTGCAATAACAGTTCTTTCAAGATCAATACATTACACACTGCTTCTCAAAAAAAAAGTCTGCACTAATGAAGACCCATTAGACTAAGATCATATTTATTTTTAGGCCGATGCTACCATTAGAGGTCAAAGTCATGACATTTTCTTCATTCCTTTTCCATTTTGGGGAAATTTCCTGCAGCTGATTAGCCTGAAAATCATTTTCCAAAAAACAGACCCCAGGAGGCTTAACAGTGAACCATGGCTTAAAGTGAAAAACAATACATATTTATAAAGGTTGCCGTTTGACAAAGCATTTTAGCATATACCTAATTTAGCTTGCTTGCAGTAAGCTGCTTACCTAAGTAGCTGAAGTGAATTAAATGGGATTACTCACAAAGTTAGGCACACATTTAAATAACTTGCTGAATCCCAAGCCAAGTCTACAGAAGTTTAATGAAGTAACTGCTCCTGTATTGAACACCTAAATAATTACCAATGGTCAAATACTCAGTGTAGGTTGTTAATGTACAAGAGCCCACGATTTTTAGAGAAGAACTAAAACATTGGATTAGTTTCTAAAATTTATTCCAGGCAGGAACAAAGATCAAATGTGCTGAATTTTAACTTGTTCGCTCCTAGAAAAAACACATGATGTACAGCCATGCAGTAGATTTAAAAGAACTGAAGGTGATACATAATCAAAGACACAGCAAGCCATGCATTATTAGAGGTATGATAACAGAGAATACAAGATACAGAAATTTTCTTCTAGAAAATACAAGATGCAAAACTGATAAAGCGAGTCTTGTCTACTTTTCCCTTCACATGACTAGTACAGTCTCACAGTAAAACACAGATCATGTCACTAATGCACATGTCAGCTTGGGGGAGCCTCTGTCACATAAAAAAAAAATCACATAAGGGGCACCTGAGCAGCAGGACCCACAGGCAGATCTGCCACTGACTTGCTCATCAGACTAACAGGGACATTATAAGCACTGTTCACCTGTCTGCTCACGGTTAAAATGAGAATACTTACTTTCAGTTTCTTTTAAAAAACCTAAATGTGACCAGTGATGTTTTGGGAAATGGCAGTTTTTAAAGGTGAATTAGGGAAAAAAGAAACATTAGATATAAACCTAACACTTGTGTGTAGTTACACATGACCATGTTCTCCAAGGGTTCCCATTCACTTACTCTTTTTTTTTTCTTTTCTCCCCCCATTAATTTTTTTTTCCCTTTAATAGTCAGACACTTCATCTCCTCTCTTATCCAAGAAGATACTGCCCAGCCATTCTTCAAATTAATCTTGTGTCTCTGGTATCACATCTCCAGTACTGACCCATTCAGTGTCTGCACCAGAACCATATACCCAGTCTCCTGTGTCAATATTTCTTGCAGTGCAAGTTCTATCCTGATCTGTCCAATGCTGTCCACAATGTTTTTATTCAACTTGCTTCACATTCTCATTTTTATTCACACAGTGCTAGACTACAAAAATCTCTGTATAGATTAGTACCACTCCTTCAAAACAAAAAATCAGAAAATATAACTACATGACTGTCCATCCACTGACAGCTTTATGAAACATTTAGAAAAGACAGAAACTGGGTACTTAAAAATTCAGTTCATGAGAAAACACCCCCACTGTAAGCCCTGTATTTCTACAGATAGCACCACTACGTATTTCTTCCATTTTCTATTATTTAATAATTACTTCTATTGTTTCTTCTGCTTTAATTTCTTTTTCAGCTTCTGTACTTCTTTTTAAGGTAACAGGAAAGTTTTTAACACCTCGCTCAGGACAAAATTCTGTTCTCAGACCTATACAACAGCACACAGCTTCAATGCTCTGCTCTCCATAGCTCTTCAAAACTCCCAGGGGCATGAAAATCCACATCTTTCATCAGCAAGTGATTCATATATATGGCGGTACCAACATCACTTTGGACAGCTGTAGAGAACAGGGCACTTCACCTTTGGCTAAAAATTTATTACTGAATAAAAACCTGCCATGCTAATACTGCACACTGTTACTCTACTCTCAGTTAAACACGAGAGAATTTCAGTTTTCAGAAGCTATTCTTCACCCAGTTAAAGCCATGATTTAGGAAAGTAGGTGCGTGTACAGACCACTCAACTGAACATGACTCAAGTGCAGAAAAAGAAGAGTTCTCCACTTACAAGAAATTAAGGCAGAAAAAAAAATGCTGCTAAAACTGATGAGGTAGGTAGCTCAGTGTAGCTACAGATAATCAAGGCAATTGGAAAGCTTTAATCATTTGAAGAACAAGACTGATGATAGAAAGTTGTTGCACAAAGGACGTTGAGGCAGGCTTACATGCAGAATACTTATTCTGTCATGCTAAATAACTAATAAGTGTAACCATAAAGAGAGGGGAGGGAAGAGAATGAGACACTGTAGGATATTGTACATTTAGGTCAAAGTCAGGAGAAAAATTAGAGGAGGTGGTTGCTGGAAAATAATCACCAAGGGCTTGGCTACAGCCTTAGAAGTGAATTTCTTTTAGGCTCCTGTGCAAGCCAGCTCACTTTGGGCAGTCAGCTCCCGCTAACCAGCAGCATCAGCTCCTCCACAGCTCCACACTGTCCCACAAGCTGCCGCAAGTAGCTGCAGAAGAACAGGTTCGAAGGAACCAGACTAAAAGCAGAAACTCTTTCAAATGTAGGTGCACAAGTACACATATTCCTGAAAGTGTTTTTTTTAAGGAGGGGGCAGGGCAGGGCCAGTTTTTATCTTTATGTTTCAGGTAATATACAGCCTAACAGTATTACACAAAAGTGTTATATAAAAGAAATACACATTTTTCCTCTGAAAACCTGCAATTCCTCCTGCTATTCATAGGCTGGTTTGTGGCTTCCATTTACAAGTTCATTAGCCTAGACTGGACTACCATACCTATGCTATTCATACACACACATCCCACACACACACTGCTAGGAGCAGCTGAAGTCCTGAAACAAATAATTAGTGAATAACACTTTATGAGCAAGTTTTTCCCTCCAGGCTTTTTCCCCAGGTAAAACTTTTCATGGAAGCGTGGGTGTGCACTGTGCTTTTAATTTAGTTACAGTCTGTTACTCCTACTATGACTTCTTCAAGGTTTGCAGTTGTTTTGTTTTGTTTTTTTAAAAAAAAAAGGACTTGAGGCTTTTACTACTTCCGAATCATAATCAGCACCTGCTTGTTGAACTTTCAGTGAAACATCATGCAAGTCAATTACCTGGCCTTACTAATATAAATTTCAGTTCAAACACATGGTCTATACTTGAGTAGTCATTAAAGATCCTGTCTGGCTTAAAATAAATTAAAAAAAACTCCACACTTAGTTTGAAGTTTGAATCCACTATCAAATAAAAGAACAGTTTTCTGCTTCAGAGGGAGGAAAGAGCAAGATTTAAATAAACTTTTGGGGAAAAAGTGGTGGTCTGCATGCATGATACCAGTGTTCTGAAGGAGGTGCACGCAGCATGTTGCTTATGTTGATAAATTGTGTGATACATATTCTGTTAAATGGAAAAGAATTTAAATAATTCCACACATTAAAATATGTTTAATGCATGTGAAAATACAGATTTCTGTTAGCTAATGCACATGTGCCTCCAACCTGAGAGACACAGAATCTCTAAGAAAACCTTCTTGCTTTTTGAAGTTTAAAGTATAATATGAAAATGAAAATAATATGAGACTTCAAGTCTAGTCAACATAGGGGGAAAAAAATGGCACTGTATTTGGGCCTTTATACTGCTCTGAACAGCTTATCCTTTCAAGCCGATACTGAGTAATCGTTAGTACCTGTTTAACTTTTGGGTCACAATCATATTACCATGGGCTAAATCATGATATAATTAGTTTTCGTTATTTTTTTCCTCTCCCCAGAGGAATAGAAATAGTCTAGAGAAGCAAACACAAAGAAATCCATCTAACCAGTAAATACTGAGTCAACCTGTTCTAAGTAAGTTAAGCGCTTATCTCTCCCCTCTTTATCAATGGGTTAAATATCTAAATACCCTTTAAATATTCTTGCTTTTAGTCCCTTCATTTTTAAAGCATTGGGATTTTCTGTCGTGCAGGATTTCATCTGTGTGTGTGTGTATAAATATATATATATATATATAAAAAATATATGAGTGCTGACCAGCTTTAATTCTTTAAATCTCCTTCCTGACACTTCAGAGGCCATCTGTTGCAACTGGAAAACGCGCTATACCTAAGCACTTTCTTTACTTCCTTTATTAACAGGCTGTAATATTTCTTTATTACTGTTGACAGAAGGCCCACGTGAAGGAGCAGGTTTTCTGTAGCAGGTATGGAATTTCAATTTTAGATGTCAAACTAGTAAGGCATTGGGTATAATATGACACCAACTGCAAGAGCGGGCACTCAGCCCCTGGTGGGATCAAGCTTTCAACAGCACAGCTGACATACCCTTCGCTTTGGCATAACCTTTGCTTCTGGTATTGAAAGAAGACAAATGTTAATTTTAAGTGCAAAGTAACTCCATTAGAAGATAAAATAATATCCTGGCATGGTAAAAGTCCTCTGCTACCCTGCTACAAATACACTATATAAGCTTCCAGCCTCTGCCAGGCTATTGACCCACCACCATTTCCCTTCCCAATCAGTATCATCTGGACTCCTGCAGGAGCACAGAGAAAGAAAGGGCTTTAAAACAACTGAGTTATGTACCAAAAAAAAAAATCCTTTTGTTTTACCTCAAATATTCTCAACTTGGACGTAATTTCCTCCAGTAGTTTAACATCTTTGGAAATCTTGAGCTTTAACTTCTCCCAGTGTCCCTGCACGTGCTTGAACTCTTGTGTGTAGACCTTTTTTATATCAGGAGAAGCATGTTTCTCCAAAGCCTTTGTTTCTTCAGCAAGTTTATCTACCCTGGGCTTCTGGGCTTCCAGTGTCTCACAAACCGCCTACAAGGAAAAAAAAAAGAAAAAAGAAAAGTCTGCTTCAAGCATGAGACATACAAGAGGTACACGCTCACATATAAGTGCAAATATGTCAAAGATTTTGTTGTGCAGAGCACAGATTCAGTGAAGAGTGATACTCCAGTTACTGCAGTTATTGCAGCAGAGATGTCCAAATAACCTTCTAAGCAACAAAACCTTCAGCTGCTCTACTGGTGCAGCAGCAGAGATTACAGAACGGGCTGTAAATCTTGACCACATAGCTAAACACATCTGGGCACCTACACCTCTCCTGTGCGGTGCGGTACCGGCACTCAAGTTAGCAAACCAGTGGTTACACCACACTGCAGTCACAAAAGCAACTGCAATGTAGGCATACCTGGATGTCAGTTTTTGTCATTCCCTCCACAATTTATTTTTTTTTGTTAATAAAACAATCAATAAACCCACACAAATAGGCCGAGTGTGTCCTTCTGAGTTTGGTAAAGTGAAACTATTATAGCATCTAGCTGCAATGAAAGCTCTGGATACTTGAGTTCTTCCAGCTGGAATACAGGGAGAACACAATCTGAACGTATTCACTATGGCATTGCTGATATGAAGAGTCACTTGAGCTGAAATAGCTAATTTCCTAATATTAAGGAAAGATAACAGCTGAAGGTGTAAGCCAAGACATGAAAAATGCTGCCACTTCATTAAACTGGTCATTTTGGTTATCCTGCTTAAAATTTGTTTGAGAGAGACATTTGGAATGAACACATGAAAACATTACTAATTTCATTAATTTAACTATTAGTGTATACATTCAATGTGCACATGTGGGATGTGTGCGCATATATTTTACTGTATTTTACTAAGGAAGAACCTTCTTTTCGATATATGTTCTCAATTTTACTTTCTATGTACAGGAAAGAAACAGGATAAAGTGTACCATTTCCACTAAAAAGACAGGTAGTGAGGTAGCAATGAGACAGAGAAGCGGGATGCATGTTTCTGCAAACAAGTTTTCTGCACAGAGGACCAAAGACTCAGTCGATCCCTTTGCTGGGGTCTATGAAGCACTTATCAGTGCCTGCTCCAGTGCAGAAGAAGGAGCTGGACAATCCCAGGTCCACAAGCTGCTCATCGTCTCCAGTTTGCCCCCATCTCCCATCACACTCTTTAAAGCTCCCACACTGGCATTGTATATCCTTTCAGGTTAATTAGTATCCGAAGGAAAGGGGGAGGAGGGATTCGGGCAGAAGTAGGAAAAGACAACCATCCAAAGACTAAATGCCATTGCAATTCAGCCAGCGTATGGACCAGAAAAACTCTGCCAACTTTAAACAATACAGAAGCAACATTAAAAGAGAAAACCAAAGAACTCGGAACTTCTGATCCGCTGCTTCAAAAGAACAAAGCACTAACACCCCTGTTTACTGGGCTTTTAAGAAAATACCTATTTGATCACTCACTGTTGAATAGAGAAGGATATAAAGACAGACTCGGCCTCTCCCCACCCAGCAACTGGAGTTCAAGAGGTCCTCCAGAGTCATCTGCAGCCCTCTTATGCCTCCACACAGGGAAAAATCATATTTCTGAATTAAGTATGATTCCACAAAAGCAGTGGGGGACAGCAGAGGGAGCAGGGAAGTATTTGTCTATGGTTTTTTAAAGAAAAAAAAAAAGTACTGGAGATGCATGATTCTCTCCCATCACTCTAGCCCTGCCCCAGTAACTGATATTTACAAAGCAACTGTCATCCATAGATTTTCTCCTATTTTATAGGCTCATAATAGGAAACAAAGTACCATTTCTAGAATTTGTGCATCAATTACCTTTATGGCTTGTAAGCACTGTTTTCCTGTGAAAGGCAATCTGGAGGCCAGAGGAGTACAGTTACTCTCTCATAACAGCCGGGCAGGATGAAACGGGATGGAATTGCTAACCAGCTGAACTTCAGAGACAGATTAAGCAGGAAGGCACCCCGTGTCTGGGCAGGCTATACCCTGTGCCTGGAGGAGAGGACTACAAGCCTGCACCCCACAGCCTCCCTGGGAGGGCAGAGGCAGGGTCAGGGAGCCCACACGGCCGATCCCTGATCAACTCCCCTCTGAGTAATGTTTTAGGTACCCCACTGAAAACAAGGCAGGAGAAGGGAGGATGGCAGCAGCTGAATAAGCAACTTCCTCGCTTCAGTGCGAAGGGAAGAGTTACCTTTGCCTGCTGCAGGGCCTTCTCCACCTTACTGGGGTCGCTCAGTCCGCTGGCGACGGATGGCTGCTTGCACTCCAGCTCGCTCAGCGTGTCCTTCAGCCGCCGCAGGGAGTCCACGTAGTCCTGGCTCGGCTGGCTTTCCGTCTCTGGAATCGTTAAAAAGAGTAATGGAACACAATACAACATAAGGAGATAGACACCAGACCCAAATTGTAAGAGATGTGAACATAATCAAAGTTATCGGAATCATTTAGAAACAAGAAAACAAGTGAGATATCCTTGTATGTCGAGTCCTGCTGAGACCTTCCAAGAGATAAAAAAACCCTTCTGCTGATGGCAATGCTTTTTTCCTTTAAAAATATTAAATATATATGATATATAAATATGCATTATATAGATTATAATAATAAATGTACAATAACAAAACCACCACCCCTCCCCCAAAAAAAAAAAGATTTAAAAACTCAATCCCATTTTTAGAATTTTCTTATACAGCTAAGCACCTAAATCTCTTGAGGTGGGCGGGGAGGTGGAATCAATAGTACTTGGGTTTTTGCATGCCTAAATCCCCACAATTTAGTATTTTTCATTTTAAAACGTTTTAGACATATCTGCTATTTATATGCAAACACACACAGATATCTACTATATATAAAATATAAAGTGTAGCATGTACAATAGCCATATATTACATATAAAGTTAAATATACACACTACATATAGTAACTATATAAGCTAGTATTTTTACATACAAACACACATACATAAAATATGCATTAGTGTAGTAGTCGGGTTTGGGTTTTTTTTCATTTTTATATAAATATATACACACATACAAAAATATATAAAAGTAGTCACTTTCAGCCTGTTGCCAGAACAGAGACACTATCTGGGAAGACTGAAATGAGAATTAAAGTTTGGATGGAGTATCTGCTTGCAATCTTTGACTGCATTTCAGATTTCGCCCGAGCCAGCCCTCTGTGGAATCCCAGGCAGGAGGTAGCATCTCCGTCTGGCACTTCAGAAAGAAAACGTCAGATTTAGAAAACTGCAGCGAACGGGATTTCGGCTGTAAGACCCATACTGTGGTATGCACATTCTCTGGCCTTGGATTTCTAAGCAATTTCATTACTGCCACAAGTGAAAATTAATCTAAGCCTTGTTCTGACTCACCAGGTAGCTTTTCAGCAGCTTACTGTCAGAACCGTCACATCATTTATAACTAAGGAGTGAGTCAACGTTTCTAGAGAGAATTAGTTACTAGATTCCTCCTCTCAAAAAGCTGGGATCAATTTAAAGGGGGAAAAAAAAAGAATTCAGTAAAAAGTAAATAGGTAGACTGTCACTAAACTACAGCACATCCTGAAGGAGAAGGGAATAGTTAAGATAGACTCCAATTGACAAAAAAAAAATAAAGTCACAATTCCCATAAAAAATGCCCATAGAGCTGGAACTGACTAGCGCTCCACGAGGGAAATTTCAGAGGCTCAGACACATGAAAGGAGCTGGACTTCTGTCAGTCAAAGCCTGCCAAGTTCACAAACGTTCAAGTGCCACCATCAGTTATTTCTCCCAGTTATACAGCTCTGGAAGTTCTTTTACCTTACAGCAATTCAAACTATGCTGTAAATAAACAACTGAAACCCTGAACTGATATTTAACTCTGTGTGTTAGCGATAGACAATCTGCAGAGAAATTACCATACAAAAAAAATACACAAATACAAATTTAACATATTACAATACGTAAGGTATTTTTACCAAGTAATAACTGGTTCAAATATGCTAATAACACCTCAAGTGATGTGTGTCATGAAAAAATATGGGGTATTTTTGTCATATCATGTAATAACTACCAAAATACACAATCCCAATAAAATTATTCAAAAGTACATGAGCTCAGAACAGTCACAAAATAGTCATTCCTCACAGTAAGAATGAAAGCATACCCTGTAATTTGAGCGTGACAGACAGACATGTTTATTCATACAGTTTTCTGCACGGATATAATCGAAGCATGCAAGCCTCGTGCAACATATTATATAGGTGGTCTAACAATTTAGCCTAGTTTTATTACACACAGAATAAAAAGTGTTAATACTTTTCCATTTGGGGCCGTTAGCAAAATGCTTCCTTGAATTCCTCAGAAACAAAATGAAAACTAAGGAAAAATCTCCTCATAGGTCTGTGCTCTTGCTATTCAGCTGTAAAATGTTAACAGAGCTACATATTTTGTGAACTACGTTTAAAACCCTTTAGAAGCCAGCACGGCTGGTTTGAATGCTCATAATAAAATTTTTAATGTAACAAAAACCCAAGCAGAAAGTGCCTGAAAAGCAAGCCGGATTCCAAATCGCTGCAAAGATGAAATTTCCAAAAGGAATTATGTATGACTAATGTGCTCAACAAAGCTATGAAAAAGAATAAATTTCACATGCACACTTCAATTTTACAAGGTTCTCTTAACCTTCCATTTTTCATTTCTAGCATTACTATTTATATCTGTAAGTTCCAGAGACACAGAGCTTTTCAAACTATATTATCCACCTTAAATATGTTTTGCTAATTCCTTAAATGTAGTTTCAGGAATGTTGCATCCTTGCCTAATCACTTTTAACATCATGGAACGATATATTTTGTAGTGTGCACACAGGAGGTCATGTGAATATTCTTTCAGGTGAATAAAAAGATTTTGTCAGCCTGACCCAAAGCCTCCCAGAATCAGTAGGAGAACTCTGCCAGAATTCAGTGAGTTTTTAATTGGCTCAAAACAACAAAAAAATCAGAACACAAGTATCAGGAGGGCTTACGTTAAGCAAAATATATATATATTTACCTTTCTTCAGCTGCTGGTGACGTTCCTCTAGTTTCTGACGAGTCAACTTGAAGCAATCGAGAAAACCATTCAAGCTCTCCTGAATGAAGTTTGGAGGCATGGGCTGAGAGGTGAGTGCCTTGCAGGTGGCTTTCAGGTGTTCCAGCCGTGGACCCAGGCTTACAAGATGAGTTAACTCCCGATGCCAATTATTAAAATCAAAACCAAATCTCACACTTGCCTTGTTAACAACAAAGATTTTAGTAAGCTACTGCAGCGCAGCTCCTCCACATTACTTGGGCAACAACGTTAAATACTCCTGTGACACAGGCACCAAAATCTTCCAGTCAAATCAGGTGCCCTGGATGCCTCAGAAATGTTTAGTTACCTTACTGACTAGGCTTAGCTCCGCTGGGGTATGTGGTACTCCTAACAGCTTACAATCAAAATTAACAAGTTTTGCCAGACTTACCTGACATAAGTCTTTCAGGACTGCTGAGGGCTGGGATGCTGAAGAAGCATCATTTTTAAGCCAGCCATCCTTCTCAATTACAATCTTCTCAAGCTCACTCATTTCTTTAAAATAAGCATTTATATCTTCCTGGTACTTTATCTTTCTGGTCACTTCTTCCAGGTGTTGAACCACATCTTTCCACTCTGACAATATTTTCTCCATCACAGTTTTTATATCCACTGTAGAAAGTCCCTCTAAAAAAGATTACAAAAACTATTGTTATATTAACTGCAACACATTTTGATTAACAGGCATTTAATCTTTCTTCTCTTCAGATACAGGTGAACATTTGCATTAACATGCAAAATGCTTTGATTCCAAGTCCACTCTCTATAAAACTGTACTTATTACTAAGTGTTTCAGCTTTTTATTTCCACATTAATAGTAAAATGAAAAGTGAGGTATTCCACTTCCCTTCTTTTCCTTTGATAACATTTGAATTTATAACAATGAGATGACTCTCAACTATCATGTCTCTCTTCACCATCATGATTTGTGTCTAAATGTCGATATGTAGATTTAAGTAAAATGAACTTTATTTCAGTAGGCTTTATTTTTTTAGGTGATTCTAGACTCCACAAAGAAAGAGGAAAGCAGCGAGTTGGAAGGCAAGCAATAAATTCATTGAAAACATAAATGGAAAACCTGTCAGCCTGGGAGGTAGAGGGAGCAGTGGCTAACAATGTCACATTGCGTGCAGACATTATTAACTAGGTGATACGAATAGCCACAAAAGCAACACGACAAAACATGAGGTTATTTGCCACTCACAGTGACTGCATGAAGCACTTGCCACACCATCTTTTTGACGAAGCAATGCATTACTTGAGGCTGCAGCAGCAGAAGTGAACAGACCCCCTACCCATTCGTTGTTCTCTTATTTCCTCAAGTGCCAGAAGCAACTGACAATTTTGCCACATATGAAGAAGTTTCAGTGCAATGTGCATTCAACAGTACGTTCTTGCCACTGGAAGTACATTCTTGCCTTATTACTGCGTACAAGTATCTAAAGGGTGGGCTGAAGGAGGATGGAGCCAGACTCTTTTCAGTGGTTCCCAGTGACAGGACGAGGGGCAATGGGCACAAGTTGGGCACAATAGGAAGTTCTGTTCATATACACGGAGAAACTTCTTTACAGTTAGGGTGACAGAGCACTGGCACAGGCTGCCCAGGGAGGTTGCGGAGTCCCCTTCTCTGGAGATTTTCAAGACCTGCCTGGATGCAGTCCTGAGTAATGTGCTCTGGGCAATCCTGCTTTGGCAGGGGAGTTGGACTAGACGATCTCTAGAGGTCCCTTCCAACTCTGAAGATTCCGTGATTCCATTAAGTTTCTGATGCAGATTCTCTTTGGTGTACCATCTTCTTTTATATAAGACACATCTGGGCCATTTGAACTTAGCAGCTCTGTCATTTAGATGGGAGCATAAGGAGGAGAGTCACACGGAGGGCTCCGTTTGCAGCACCGCTTTAGCATAATAAGTGGAGCGCAGTGCTCTGGTCAGTGTGGCCAGCCAGCTCCCCGCAAGGGCGCTTGTAGGCTCTGCTCCACAGGTCCCCCCCTGTGAGGCACGCACCGGCCACACACTGGGCACACCTACAGTACAGCAGCACAGCCGCTGCAGCCAGCCACCTCCGAGAAGCATGCACGCAACCATCAGTCACTGCCATCACAGCACAGCCCGTGCATGCCCCAGGACAGAAACGGATGCATACACATGCGTGCCAGTGCTGTGCATGGTGTAGCTGGGCCTGGTTTTGGAGAGAAGGGCTGTCGTTCTGAGCTGGACAAAACATACTAGCAGACCCTAACAGAGCCAGGGGTTGTAGGTTGGTTATTTTCTATACATCCCAAACTTTAAGGGGGCAAACAATTAGGAAGATATTTCTGTATATTATTTTTTTGCAAATACAAAGCAGTTTTTGAACTATGCATTTCTCATTATGATCGACAGATATTGGTTTCGTAGCCATGACCTATCACAGCTGGAGGGGTTTATAAGAGAGACAGAGGGAGGATCTCTGTCCAGGTTTGAAGACAAGGAACAGCTACAAATTTTTATAACCCAAACTCCAGGTCAAATCAGTGGCTTCCAGCCACCAGCTTCAGGGCAATGGCACCCACTGTAAAAAGCTTCAGCTGTAGTAGGTGGCAAGGAAGGGAGGATTGGAGATGCTTAGCAGATTGGGGCATCCAGGCCAAGGGGCTGGCTGGAAAAAGAAAATGTGACCATTGAGAAATCCAACGGAAATCAGCATTTTCCAGAGGGGATGCTGGTCAGTGTGCAGGACAGTGACACCGTCCTTTCACCTGTCTGAATGCTACCGCTTATAGCAACTTCACCAGAAGGCAAGAGCATAGCAGATCTAAAAAACTGCCTCTGGGTGATATGAACAGCTCTTTTACGGAGAAAGGCACATTTCACTGATGGAGTTTTGTCATATTATGAAACAAGATTTTGGCAAGGTTTAAAGATTTAACTTTCACTGATGTTAATTATATGTTTCCAGGGACAAGTGTTTTAATTGACAATCAATCATTTTCTGAAGCACGTAGGCTTCTCTCTTGCCTTTGAACCATAAATTGTGACTGTATCATCAAAACATACTGACAGCTCTTACAGAAATAGAGAAAACTACAAATAAAGAGAATACATACGTTTATCAAGCCTAAATTCGGTTTCAAATTTTCCACTTCTTTAAGGCAGTTATATTTTAAAATTTTATACTTAAAATCACCACACAATTTAAAATTAAACCAACTCCTTCCCCCAAAAGCATGTTACTGCCCTTTTAAGAAGTTATTTGTATTTCAATAAAAATAACCCTTAAAAGGTTGCCAATGAACACACACACACATTAAACAAAGAATATTAATATTGCTTTTCTACAAGCTTTAATAGAAACAAACCACATCTCAATAACTAGTAACAGTAACAATGACCAGTGTCTCTGAAGGAAAGAAAATGGAGGGAGAGGGAAGGAATATATTGCAATGCTTAACTGGAGGTAGCCTATTTCAGTATTATTTCCTAGCAACTCATCTGACTAAATCACAAAACAGAAAAACCTTCAAGTCACTTACCCTTTCCCATTTGATCCAAAAGAATATGTCCACTTCGTTTCAGTTCCTCTAATTTTTGGCTTTTTTCAACCCTTTCTTTTTCGATCACCTACAAAGTGAACCCCAAAAGAATAGTTTCAGAGAGACCAATTTTTCTTGACTCCCCCCCTGCTTCCCCACCGGTAACATGTATTTTCCCGCTACTACCCAAAACACATTCCACTTTTCTTGGATACAGCACCTTCTCAGATGCATGTTAGTTTTGTTTGTTCAGAAAACAAATGCAAAAGGAGTTAGCTCTCACAAGTACCAGGCAAGCAAGAGACTAGTACAACACCACCAGGAATAAAATACTGTTAAAAGGGGTTGAGGATCTTGCTATGTGAAATCAGATATTGGGACACCAGCTAGAACAAGTCACTCGTGATCAAAAATTGTAACTATTTAATATGAGTCAGTGGAAAGAGGCTTTTTTTTTTTTAATAGTCCCTTCGCCTCTACAGTCTCTACTGAGATACCCAGCAGAAGGGAACAACCAGCTGTTCCCTAGAAGTCCAACTAGCAAGAAGTATGGCCCATAAGTAATCCAACTTCAATATCCTCTGAGACTACAACAAAGTATCTCCACATTAAAATATTTTCAAAACTAATGTCCAAGGTCATTACTCTGGCTTAGACTTGCTACAGTAAATTCAGAAGAAGCATGCATCTATTTGGCACAGTTGGGAAGAACACTGTCCTACCCACTAAGAGCCCAATCATTTAAAAACAGTGCTGTTCATGGGAACCTGGTGATCGTCTTGGAGCCTATTTTATAAAGGGCTACAAACATTCATAAAATTCTATAAATAAACTATTGGGAGGGTTGTTTTGGTTTTTATTTCCAACAGTACTGCCATTCCAAACATTCCTACTGGCACCATTTTGCACTACAGCATTGAAGAGTCTCCTTATAGGTATTTTTAAGTATTGTCCTTGATTTCAAAATAATCAAATTTAGCAGGTCCTGCTAAAGCTCCAGTAAGTCTTCATTAACAAAGCATGCTCAAAGACCAAAAAAGGCAAGAATACATTCCCAAAACAGAAAGATGATAAAATGGTTATTTCACGGCTCCCACAGGATCCTTTAAAATTATGTATTCTGTCTTACAGGTCAGTAATATCGTACATAAGTTGTAACTATTGGGTTTTCTCCCAAATTAATAGAGCAAACATTGTGTCCAAACATTGTACCAACGGACTGCTTTGGACCCTGGGTGGTACAGTGCATGCAGAGTGTCACAGCATGATTCAAGGGGTCTCTGAGCAGCCCACTGGCCCATGTCTGCCAAAATTATAAAAGTGGTGTCAATCAAGTCCATCTCCAACTGTGAAAGATGAAGCCAAAATATGCTGCTTAGTGGAAAAGATACTAATCCTGAAGACAGACATCTATCAGAACTCCAAAGGAGACATCAGTAATATGTTTGTAAAATTTCCTGTGGATTGTGCAACCCAACACAGCAAAAATTTGTGTCCAGCTGGTCAGAGATTTCCATCTATGTCCAGTTTGGAAACTATTTAACTAAAGGACTTAATCCCCACAAAGCATGTGGATCAGCCCACACCTCCAGCTGACAGCTAGCTTAGAGACAAAATACACTATTCACTCCCTATCTCCCCATTTTACCTTCAGCTTTTCTTTCATGTTTGAAGTCTCTCTCATCTTCTTGTACTCTCTGATGTCGGTGGCCTGAATGGCAGATTTTGATTTTGAAATCCAGTTCAAGAGCTCAGTACTTTCAGCATCAAACCTGGTTTAAAAGGTCAGACATTTTTTTTTTGTCATTTTTCCTTATTCAGTCACTCTGTCTTAAAAATCAGAAATCTTATAGTTCAGCACATTACTCAATCCCAAAACAGTAAGGCTGCACACAAGATTCATGTTTCTCATATTACTACTCACAGGCAGTTGGACAAAGACAGATTTTCAAAAATCTGACACAGTAAAAATTATGTCCATGGTATTAGCCTTTGGGAGCAAATTATGAATGCATGGTGCAATTTCTTTCTTAATTTTTTTTATACATATTTTCATGCAAACTATTACTGTTTCTTTAAATATGTCACAAAAGATATCTCACAATGCTGAGTATTTTAAAAGTAATAAACAACCTCAGGAATAAGACAAATAAGTATTACAGTTCTAGATTTTGTAAAAGTCTGTAACAGTATTTAGTCCAAAGAAAAAGCTAGTAGCTTAAGCACTCATGGCAGTGACAGTGGACAAACCTTTTTGAACACTTAACTGACTAAAGATTAGCTTATAGCTTAATATTTTTGGACATGTCTATATTCACATAACTTGCTTATGCCTAAAACCTCCAAGCTAAAACCCACCACCACCAAAAATCAAAACAAACAAAAAAACCACCAACTCCCAAATTAACCAATAGTGTACAGAACTTGAGAGGACAGACACACTATACAGACCACAAGTCAGGCCATATTAAAATTCTGTTACTTAACACAGTGTAAATCCTAACACAGAATAAGTCTACCAACAAATGCAGAAGTCACTGTTAGTCACTCAAAGTTTTCATGGGAAAAACCCATGAACCCATTCTAGTTACTGGCCATTTGTTGGTTTCAGTATAAGTAACTGGGATCAGGCAAAAGCATCAGAAAGTTTAACCTATTTTAACTGACTGTCTTCAATACAGTCTGAAGTCTAGGAAAAAACATAACAGTTCAAATGACTTTTGCTTTCAAAGTCTAAAATAGTTTCTACAACTCATGAGACAGAGAAAGAAGGAACTGATGGGCTTCTGACTGCATTAGCGCCCTGGGACACCCACATCCACACACCATCCCCACCCGGGCTTGGATCTGACCAGGGTCCTCAAGACAGTTTGGGCAGGTTCCTCACCCCTTCAAACCTCCATTCATCCTCCAGAAAAATGAAAAGAACAACTATTCTTCACTGTGCAAACACGCATCATCTAGCACAGCAACACCCTGCTCTTGACGCAGTCCTCCATCCTCTCCCTAAATGACCTCCCAAAGGTTTAAACTAGTGACACCTCAAAAAAATGCTCATTTTCTCAGGCAAGCACAAAAAGCAAAATGATGAGTATACAGCATTTACTTTCTTATTTATCTTGAAACAATTATTTTAGTTTTAGGTATACGATTTAATAAAGGCACCATAACACATATTATTAAATACTGTTTAGCCTAGAGAAGAGAAGGCTCCAGGGAGAACTTCTGGCAGCTTTCCAGTACTTAAAGGGGGCCTACAGGAAAGATAGGGAGGGACTTTATGAAGGACTGCAGTGACAGGACGAGGAATAATGGTTTTAAATTGAAAGAGGGTAGATTTAGATTAGATATTAGGAAGAAATTCTTTACTGTGAGGGTGGTGAGGCACTGGAACAGGTTGCCCAGGGAAGCTGTGGATACCCCATCCCTGGAAGTGTTCAAGGCCAGACTGGATGAGGCTTCAAACAACCTGATCTTGTGGAAGCTGTCCCTGCCCATGGCAGGGGGTTTGGAACTAGGTGATCTTTAAGGTCCCTTCCAACCCAAACCATTCTATGATTCTATACATGCAAATCAGTAAGCCACCACAGACATACTTGCAAAAGGAAACATTGCTGTAATATTGTTCTAATTACTAAATACCAGGTACATGGAATAGGTCTCTGAACCTGTTTTGTGCAGTTTCTCCCATATATTTTACGGAGACTAGGAATAAATAATAAATAAATCAAAATATTTGGCACTTTCACAACACTTTTTAACCAAAGATAAGAAGATGTTTTTCCAGAAGAAATATAATTAAGTCTATCTTTCAGCAACGGAACTGAGGTACAAACGACTGAAAACCTGCTTTTTTGAGAAACAACACCCCTGTTTCCCTTTGAAATTAATGGAAGCTGCAGGCTTTCTGTTGCTCTGAAAACAAGGCTGTACATTCCTTTCCCATTCCACAAACCCAACCTCACAACAGCAACTTAAGTATTCCTCGCTTGCACGGAAGAAAAATGAAAAGCCAAGACCAAGAGACATGAGTCTACACAGCATTTAATTAGCAAGGGAAAATTGCAGCGACATATACTTACTTTTTCTTTGCTTCACTGTCCCCTGGGATTTGCCTTTTCTTTGGGGGTGGCGGTGGGGGCAACTCCTGTCTGGATTGTTTAACCACTACCTGTTCCTTCAATGGCATTGTTTCTGCAGCAGTCCTCTGTGAAACCTGTGACATTCCTATGCTTCCCACAGCCTGAGTTACCTACACAAAATAATTCAGCAAAAGGGTTAAATGCCATTTCTAACACAAACTGAATTGCTTTTGCTTAGTTCCTTTCATTCATCATAAAAGCCCATCATTCACTCCTACAAATGACCACACCTAGCTGTCAGGAAGCACCTTTATCACAGATGCCCTCTAGAGAAAAACATCATTATTCTCATTTTAGAGATGCAAACCACACATTGGAATTCTCGGTTCAACTAAAATTTCATGCTAGTCCAAGTGAACTAAAATCAATAAAATAAGCATTGTATCTATTTTCTTTCATAATTGCTTGGTTCACAGAAAGAACCAAGGTCCTTTGGGTTTATTAACACACAAGTCTATATTTTATACTCATACCCCATAAAACCAAGCCTAGATCTCAGAAAGAGCTGATACACAGTGGATTTGACCTAAAAACTCACTCAAGTCAATAGAAACCTTCCACGCGCTTTAATAGGTTATAAAGTAAGTCCCATGGGAATCAACCTGGAAGTTTTAAGTATATGCTTGATATTTAGGGGGAGTGAAAGTTTGAAGACAGAATTTGGCACTCTCCAGCGCTTTGACTCAAACACAAGAACAAATAAAAGCCACATGGCTGAAACGGACCCCTACTCAGACTGCATAACTCATTCACTATACACTAAATGGGTTGTGAATCAGTGCCACAGCCTTCACCATAATAACATTTTAATACCACAAAAAGGGACATATGAGTCATAAAACTGTCAAACAAAATTCTCACAGAAGCCAATGGGAGTTCTGTCTAAATAAAAACATTACCAAGCACTCAAAATACTAAAATAAACATTTAACAATCCAGCTTGGCTATCATCGTTACATATCAAACAAACAACTACTCTATTTTCAACAGATGAGAAATCATACTCACAGAGCATAAATGCTTGTATGACTCCCATTTATTTATCTATTCTGGGTTTTGGGGTTTTGTCTTTGTTTTCTTTTAGTATCAGATTTAATCCAGTCCCAGCACTCTTACAATGTTTAAAGGCATTTGCATTGATTGTTAATACATGGCAAGCCTGCTTTACTCATCAGAAAAATGAAGCTTAATCTGTGTGAGAAAGGAGTAATAGTACTAGTCAGGTTAACAACTTGGGGTTTTGAAGACCAAAACACGCAGACAGCTTTGTCAGCAGATAAAGTCAGCCCCACGTGAAAGAGCACTCACCTACCTGTCCAGCCTGATGCCAAGAACTCGCCTGAGCAATTTTGCTGACGGTATCAATGAGGTTTGCATACATATAGACACATAAACAGCTAAAAAGTAATAAAGCCTTGTTAAGTACCTGGTTAGAGTAATCCTCTAGCTTCTGAACCAAACCGTCCCACCTCTGAGTTAGCTCTTCTTGATCCTGGTCGATCTTACTGGATGCTCTGCCATTCCCCAGGATTTGAGCCACATCCTGACCCAGCTCGTTCAGCTGGTCTAACGTTTGCCGCTTCATACCCATGTCCTCTTTCAAAATCTGAAGTTAGAAGAAAACATTACAAGGTGACACTGTAGTATTCTGCCACCCCTTAGCTTTTAATTCCATGGCGGGGGGGAGGGACAAAAAAAACCTTGTAGTACCTGAGCCAGATGCATCATAGGTTTCAAAACAGTTCTCTTGTGTAAAAAAGCACTAACAGACACTCTTAAAAAGAACACAACCCTGAAGAAGCTCCTAGAGCAGTCAGCAGTATCTCTTGAGTAACAGTTACAAATGATTAGTTCAGGTACAAGCTGCACCATTGTATTTAAAAAAAAAAAAAAGAAAAACCACACCAAAACCACAAACCCACACTTTGGAAAACACAGCTGACTGCTGGCCTGCAATAAACTCCAAAGCCTGTCAAAAACCCAGGATAGCTGTTTCAAAGTCTGGCACACCACCCTGGAATGGCCCTGGAGTAAGTTGTACACTTTTTTCAAATTCAAGTGAAAGAATCTGGCAAGGAGAGAATATTGTCCTGGCTTCCAAAGTATCATGCATTTACAGCTCCTGCTGGAGTCAAACTGGTAATTCGCCATTCATTTAGTCGATGAGACTTGACAGGATAGAGCAGGATAGCGATACTCACTGCTAGTTTTCGAACATTCACGCTCAGGTCTGTTTGATCTTTGAAGTTGCTTGTCTGGACCTTACTCAAAGCCTCTTCTTTCTCAGTTAACCAAGCTTTCAATAAGCACTGCAGATCATAAGAAAAACAGCACAAGAAAATACCAAGTTTGTCAAACAGCTATTGACAATTCCTTCTTTAAGATCATTGCATTCAAAGCACAGTTCTGCAATTTTTATATGCAGAAATTTCAGTTGGCATTAATAAAAATAGTACATAAAAGGGGACAGAAAAGATCAGATAACTAAGTAATGCTTTCCAGCAAAACAATTTCACCAAAACCATTTCTCAATATATCAGAGCACACGCCACCCCTCCCAAAGTTCTTTCTAGCAACCAAAGCATCTAGCATCCACCATAAGGCTGACGTAAGACACACAACTTATATTAGAATTAAATATATCAAAATGGTATGTATGCTTTCTTTCATTCTCTACCCTTCTTCCTCTGTGATTCAAAACCAGCCATTACAAACATTTTCTCACAGATGCTACACCACTGATAATTCAAAGCTCTTTTAGTCCAGACAGTCATTCAAAGACTCAGATATTAATTAGTCACCTCCCCGTTTACTGTACCTACTTCCAATTGCAAAATAACTTCAGCACATATTGTCTCAGTAACTGCTGAAAGCTGGAGCGGTCCGCCCTGGATAGTACTAACTCAGGGATCTTGAGCTTTTTCTGCTTCTTCCTCGGAAACCCGTCCCGGGTCTCGCTTCTCTTCAGTCACGCAGCACTCCCATGGCAAGTCCAGCAATAACTGGCATCAAGTAGCAGGAAGGATTTTATAGATTTTACATTATGTTGCAACAAATTGCTGCTGCTGCTGCACAGCCCCCTCCATAGACTAGAATACCCGGCTCTCTACCAAGCTCAGTTGCGTGGCCACTGGCACACTGCTACTCCTCTGCATTTCAAAAATAATAATAATTAAAAAAAAAAAATGATACAGCAAGGCAGACCTTTTTGTTCTTTGAACAACACACTTTACACCAGCTACTAGGCTCCTCAGTCTAGCTGTATATTTTTGGCACTGTCCCAGAACTGACTACAGCAACATTTGGGCCAAAGGGTTAAGGTGGTTTACATTGCCAATGTAAACCAATATGCAAAGTGTACAGACAGCAAATACGATGGTGGTGGAAATGCCACGAGGCTGTGAGAAACAAAATTATAACACCACGCATTCTATGGAAAAATCGTGCTGGCATCCCGGCCAACATATTTTATGCATAAGAGGAGCTTAAAAACCCTTCAATGTATTCAATTAATTTCTGCTAAATCAGCAGTTAAAGATAACTCTCCCTAGAAAACCAAAACATAATTATCACAGTGCTAAGAAATATCTGGCATTGATTGAGGAATTTGTTTCCCGAGTGGCAAGAATTGTGTTGACTTGGCAATGTGGTTTCCCAAAATTTTCCAGGCAGCCACAAAAAGGCTGATGCATCACTGTTGCTCATCTCTCCATCTGGTTGGGTGAAAAGAGTAGAATGATAGTATCTAAATGTTTTAGTTACTTTTGTGTTAACAAAGTGTTTGTATTAAAATTTTTAACTAGTTTCAAATCATAATTTTTGTAGGGCACTTGGTAACTCTTGAGGACATAGAACTGTAATTCAAACCTGTTAGTAATAAAGGCATTGTTCAGAGTTGAACAACGAATGCAAACATCGGATGATCCAAACTACCTAAAAAAAAACTTCTACTTCCTCATTACTTGCTATCTGACATTCTACATTAAATAAACACCGATTAATTTTTTTTTTTTCACTTTTACAGGGCAACATAATTATGTACAAATTAAAAAAAGGTGAAAGCAAAGAAAATCCAACATAAGATGACACTCTTAACAGTATTGTTATAGTCAATGAGCGGTCACTTTTCCCCAGACAAAAAGGGGTGGAAGAGGACAGAAACACATTCACATAAGGCCATCAAAACAGAGAGAACCTGAAGTCCATACCCTGACATACAGAGTGAGGATTTTTGAGGAATCCTTATTTCTCAACTCAGGGACTTACCTTGCCCAAGAGCTGCCAGAAAGTGTTAGCACACAATTTTCTGTATGTATGTACACATACTCTTATGCAGTATTTTAAAGAAATATATATAAATAGATACTTGGCATCGGACAAACCAGAATCTGAACCTTGGGTCCATATAACAACAAGGTCACATGAGTTGCAAGTTCAGCTTATCAATATACTGCAAATAGATACGGGAGGGGTCAGGGAGAAATACATATGCAACCCAAAAAAATGCAGACAAAACAACCCTGTCAAAGGAACCAGGCTGTAACTGATAGCAACAGCTATATCAGCACTGTTCTACTTCTTTCAAATGTCTAAACAATCTGGGTGTACAGCAGAGTTTAAACAATAGCTTACAGTGATAAATACCATCATTTAAGAAAACAAAACAATTTAAGTAAAACTTTCAAAGGAAAAGCAATCAAATATTTTAAGCTGGGACACAAAACAAGCTCTAGCACTAGGTGTGCAAACATGTAGTTGTGTTACCATATTTTTTAATACCATCAGTTTATTTTTGTTTGAGCAGTATATTTAATAGATATGTAAAATGCGCAATATCAAAGCAAGACAAAACTCACAATGTCATCTTCTTCACAATCCAACTGTTTGCCTAACCTCAGCAAAGTAAGAAAAGCTGCATGTTTTTCTATATTAACCAAATATTTTATGTTACTGGTTTTGAAAACAGTATCCATTGAGTCGTTGATTGCAAAATTGTGTACAAGTATCCATGTTGGAAGCATGTATACCTTAATTAGGAAAATTTCTGTGATTACCAAACCACCAATTACTTTGTGATTGTCATTTTGCTACCACGGATATTCCCACTTCTTGACCATTTTGCAAACTACCTTGGAAATTATTTTATAAGGAGTTACAAACTTTCCTACTTCAACTTTGGAAAATACTTCTCGTGCACTGCACAGTTACTCTACTCCTCAAGAAAGTCTGGGAACTCAAACAATAACACAAAAGCTAGTTTATCAAGGCTTTTTTCTGTGTGCTGTTAAACCCTACTAAAGGGTATGGGGTTTTTTTTGTTTGGTTGTTTTTCCCCCTCCACAATTCAACCAGTCATTCTGGGTAACTGAAGAGCTACTAACCTGCTCTTCCAGCAGCTCCTGCCATAAAAGCTGAATTTCTTGCAACTTGACCCGTCGTTCCTCAGTCCAACGACAAACTGCTGTCCACCGCTCGCCGAGCCTCTACAAAAGCAGGGCATGCTCACGAACGTACACGAGTCTCACAAGGAAACTCAAAAATCAGATAATCAGAAGCATAATTTCTATTTCACAGTAACCTCTTTCTACATTATAGCTACGTCCTTGCCAGTAATCGCCATTGTTGTATTGCACAAAGCTGGAGGTGAAAACTTTCAAGAGCATTCACCTATGGCTTTACCTCTGCTCTTGCTGAAGTCAGTGAGCTCTTTGATTGACTTCAAAAGGAGCGAACAAAGCAGCATGAATTCTGTTTAAATAAATTCTGTTTCACGCTCCCTATACTTCATGTTACAGTCTAACTTCTTACAAAAATGGGAAAATACTTCACATTATATTCCCTAGATAAATTCTGCTCACGCCTAAATATTTTTCCCATCAGTTTTTTACTTCCTAATGAAAATTACTTATGTGAAATAAGACTTGTACTGCGCATCTTCCCATTTTACTGAAACTGCTGAAAGAATACACTACAAAAGTGCCTAAGTATCTGGGAATGCCAACAGCATGAGTCCTCAGGAATTGAGCTTGAAAGTCATCAAACCACTTTTGCAGGTTTTACCATGAGCAAATTTAACAATTCTTTTGTTAGTATTACTTCTACCAAAAAAAAAAAAAAAAAGAAAATATTACTTTAAATTACTTTTTAGGATACATAGTCTTTAAAGAAAAAAATGTTGATTGACAATTACATGCAAAGGTTTTAAGTGCTCGCTACTGCAGTTAAAAAAATAGGACTATAACATTACAAGAGGTGATAGTTTTAAACTAAAAGAGGGTAGATTTAGACTAGACATAAGGAAGAATTATTTTTTTTTTTTTTATGATGAGGGTGGTGAAACACTGGAACAGATTGCCCAGAGAGGTGGTAAATGCCCCATCCCTGCAAACATTCAAGGTCAGGTTGGATGGGGCTTTGAGCAACCTGATCTAGTTGGAGATGTCCCTGCTCACTGCAGGGGGGTTAGACTAGCTGACCTTTAAAGGTCCCTTCCAACCCAAACGATGATTTTACCTGCAATTGCTCCTCCAGAATAGCTGTTGCACTTTCCCCACTGCTTTCATCAACAATGACAACCATGTGCGTCAGGGAGTTTACCTTCACCTGTTCTGTCTCTAGGTCATTCTGCAGGCTCTAGAAGAACAAATCCGAGGTTACCAATTTTGAATACATTTGCTAATCTGCTATTTTGGCCACAGTGACTAACACAACTGCTGTGGCAAAGTACTTCAGATTCAACAGTTAAGCACAGATTTTACTGGGAATCACTGCACAATTTCAGTAAATGTCATCAAAAGACTGCTAGAAACAAACCCAAAACCATTCTGTTAAAATGTTGGAAAACATGATGGAGTGTTTTAAGCTGTATGCACCATACTTGACAAGGAGAATCACGTGACAACCGCATTGACTTCCTATATGTCTCCTGTTATAGGTAGGAGAGCTTACGTGTTTCTATAAAAAGCTATTATTTTTAATAAGCAGGTGTCACAGGGCATGCCAAACAGGGAAAAATCACTAAGAACATTTGTCTTTTAATAGTTGACAATATAACTCTCATAAGTATCAATAGTGCTATAATTGATCATGATGTTCAAAGACGACAGTTGAAAACTGTAGAAAGCATACAGTTCTGCTTAGTTTGAAATATCTGTAGATTTAAGTATTCATAAAACTGCTAGAAGAACAGATTCCACGGTTAAGGCCTACCTCCAAAATATCTCTGCAAGATCAATATGCCTTTACAGTACTGTAAATATCACTTTTCATCCCAGAATATCCTAAGCTACTCCATGAACAACGCGCCTCAAACTCCCCAGACTTTAAAGACAGAGGAAAGAATGCAAATGTGGGACAGGAAATTACACAGACTAAAAATACCTCACAGGGCAAGAACTGTGGAGTACATCCCATGCTGGGGAGAAGGTCAAACCTCAGCACTGAGTACGAAAACCAAAGCTGCAACCGTGACAAGTATCAAAAGGCCATCTTTCTCTTTCAAAAAAAAACCACTGCAGGCTAGAAAAGCTGGACTCCCACCCAGAGACTTAATTGAGACCCAAACCACTTCCAAAACGTTGTGCACACATCAGAGAGCAGTGTCTATGCACCCCCTTAGGATGCGATCCCTGTAAGAGCAGTGACTGGAACCAGTGGCTTGAGAGGCCCTTTCCCGACAGTTTTAGCTCCCACTTTATTTTAATCTGCGAGTCTGACACATGCTTTAGCAATGCCTGCCAGTCATTAAAAGCACTTTTGTCCACAGGACGTTTCATACTGTCCCTCACACCTACAATTTGCCTGGAGAGGCCTCATTTCCTGCATGAAGTGTGGGTGACACAATTTCCCCTACAGGTTTTGCTTCCTGCGTGAAGCAAAGACAACAGTTTCTGCTGTAGTCGTCAGTGCTTAAGCGTTCAGTTAAGAAAGCACTTCCAGAAACTTCCAATTCCTTTCTACCCCATCATCATCCTTTTCCAAACATCAAATGCAGCCCCTTCAGCATACAGCCATATATGACTTCTGACACAATCAAGTTTCTCAACTAAGGAACCCACCAACGTACACATCTTCCAAATACTTCTCCCATGCATATTACATAACAGACAAAAAAGGTTTACTTTATGTTCTTCCAGCTGTTTTTGAAGGGACTCCAAATCCTCCGCTAAAAGCTGAGATTCCATCTTCTGAATGCGTTCTTCTGTGACCGTCAGCCAGTCGGACAGCTGCTGCAACTGCTGCTTCTGGAGCTCCATCAGCATGTCATGCAGGCTGCAGGGGGAAGCACAGGCAGAGTTATTTCAGAAACAGTTTTCCTAAGGAAAGAGACTAAGTTCTAGTTCCTGTAGGAAAGAACCGAGGCCATTCATAAACCAGTTAGCCATTATCAAATAAAATTTTCACCATTAAACTAAGGAACATAGTTAAGCATCCTTGTTTCTTTCTCAACAAAAAAGAGAATTATGCAATTTGTATCAGGGATTGTTTCTTGCAACGGGGATTTGCCACTAACAGAGACTCTGCTGAGAGCTGCAACAAAATGCAGCTCTTGATGTGCAGCTCTTAGCTTGATAACCCACAGGCAGGGGAAAAAAAAAATTCTAAGTGCATTTTAGTTGTGTAAACACACATAGCTATTCACATCTACTGTGTGCTTACTGAAGAACTTAAACATATTTATGTAACTACTGCACGTAGATACCACGTATTTAGTCTGGCACATTTACATAACATAACAGTCACAAAATACAGGAATCAAAAAAAAAACCCCAGTTATATTCATTTCCTTTGTTTCACCCTGGAAAGTATGGAGAACCTGGATTTCATGTCACAAACTGAAGAGTTATTTCTGAAAAAAAAAAAAAAAATTCTTACAAAAGGATGCAGACCAACCCCTCTGAGATGCAGTAAGCGCCAGAGGTCGAGATGCAGTACGCGCCAGAGGTTGGTCCTGCAGCTCTAGGAGGGGTTGTGCGGCATGACTTACCGGGACTGTCTGTCCATGCTCTCCACCCTGAGCTCCTCCCAGCGGGAGTTCAGTAGCAGCATCTGCTCCTGGATCTCAAACTCCTCTTCGGGCGACAGGTTTCCCTGGGCCACCAGTTGGTTTCCAGCTTGCAGAACGCTGCCCACGCTGCTCTGGTGTGCAGTTAGTTCCATCATAAAACTCTGGAAAAGGTACAACCAGCCACGTCACCATGATCTGTGAGCTCCTACAGGAGTTTATGAATTTGTAAATGTCCTAATAAATTGTCGTGTTTGAAACAGTGCTGCAGAACGAGCCGGCACCATCAAACACACAAGCATGGCAGACCTGATCCTCGCTATGATAGAAGATTCTGTGTGAGCTACAAAAATTCTGGAGCCAGTAAAATAGAGCTAATTGAGGAAAAAAAGCTGACCACCTCAGAGAAAAAGCTGTTTGTATAGAGACAGCCTTTGAACAAATTCACCAAGAAAAAGACCCAGAAACTTACCTGTGGCCAACAGAACATAAAAGAAGATCTGAAATGTACCACAGGAAAGCAAATAGAAGCCTATGAGTTAATAACATTAAAAATTCACATATTTCCTATAAATCCAGAACAGTTCTTCCTTTGGTTCATGGCTTTAAAACTGTAGCACAAGGCAAAAAAAAATTCTTCATATTGATCAGCATTCAGATTTTAAATTCAATTGTACACAGTAAGCTGACACAGGAGAAAACTAAAACATCTAACATGACATTTGAAACTTTTAGCAACGTTAGAACATTTGTTCAGACTTGGAACAGAACCAAAACAAAACAATTTGGAAACAACAATAATTTGGAAGCAACAACACATGTTTCTGAAATAAACTATGCTAATCGCGACAGGGAGACCACTGAATTAAATTGACATTATTATCAATTTCAGCATTGGCCTCATTTAACAGCAAGTGACATAAGGCTGACCAGGCTTTTTAGCAGTTTGCAGAAGAGAAGCACAAATCAGCCTGGATCAGACTGTCTTTGTATTATAGACACCGTTGAGCCAGCCACGAAAAGCTGATTTAAAAAAATACATTAAAGTTTCACAGCATGTTCCACTGTAAGTTCTCCTAAAAAGATCTATTTCACCTTCAGGAAGCTATTATTTGCCCCCCAAAAAAACACAAAACAAAAGCACTAAAGAACCAAAACCACCAAACCCATCACATTCAGTTAGAGGTGCTTTTAATTTAGAAAAAACAAGCCAAAAGAAGCGATGGCAGGTTTTGGATAAGGACTAGGAAATGGGAGTTCTGCAGCTCACACACACACACAAAACAACAAACACTTTTCAAGAGAAGCTTACTTCATGGGTGGAAAATTGCTCTTTGACTTCCTCAACATCACCAGATATTTCCTCCTGCTCCCGAAATGCATCCTCAGCTGACAGCAGCCATGTTAGAACTTCTTCCAGAGCAACCTGGTAGCTATCCAAGTCCATATCCACCTCTGTCACCGTGCTGGGAGTCTCTGCTCTAGAACCGCCCTGTTCCTCTTCGAGTGCTACAGCCTAGGCAGCCAAGAGAAAAGTGATGTCTTAAGTGATGTCTTAGAAGTGCAAAGATGATGCCTTTCTAAATGATACTAAAAATAGAACAACTAAGATCCCTTTTAATCCTTCATAAAATTTTAAAAGTAATCATTGGGTACATTTTTAAGGAGAAGGGCCGCAGTCACCACTAATGAATTTTCATTTTAAAATAAAGAACCTGGATAGAAAAGACAACTTTAATCTTGCTCATTTAACAGGGCAGTGGATCTCACACCCAAACAAAAACCCGTTGCTATCACCACAAGTTGTGCAGCAAACTCAGTTAAAGATTTTGGGCCACCCTCTCCAGCTTGCCAAGACAAATGAGAAAGAGAAAGAAGCATAACAGAGATGGAACTTTATACCTCAACACACAGGATTTTGTACATGAATCAGAAAAGAAAAAGAGGAAGATAAAACCATTGAAGTCAATCACAAAGAAAATGCTATGGTTTTTCATATTTTCCTGATTGTCTTGCCCAAGATAGAAGGCATGTTCCAGAGATAACTGACAAGCCTGAACATCAGCTAAAATTGCAACTCAAGAAAAGCCAGGCAGACTTTGTTGACAAACACACCTGCTGCATGTTGAACTCTCCATCCTCGCATTCCTGCTTGTATCTCCTTGGAAGGGTTTCCACCTCCCGGATGTCTTCCATGGTGACTTGCTTAGGAAGGACCTCAAACAAAGAGGTTAAATACATAATAATAGACTTTTTGTCTGGAAGCTGTACAGCAACATCTGCATCAAAAAAGAGAAAACATGGGGAAAAATAAATGAAGAAGCTGATTTTCTAAATCATTACTTAGAATAAAGCTAAGACTTTACACATCGCGTAAACTACAAGTTCTCCTGTTAAGCAGCCTTTAGTAAGCTTTAAGTTAAAAGGCCAGGTTTGAAATATGTTGAAAACAGTATGAAGGAGAAAAAAAATTAAAAAATAAATTTTCTACATTTGGAAGTGAATTCACATTAAAAGGCATGTTCTTTTGGAAGTAAGAATCCAAACCTGAAGTTATTAAGGAATAAAAACTCTTTGGGGAAAATTATTCTGGAGCATCTCCCAAGCACAAATGCAGTTCAGGGACAGTATCCCACACAAACAAGCACTTCCATTTAGGCTCTATCACCACCCCCAGCATTGGTCAGTTAATTTTCTTACTTTGACATGGAAAAGAGTTTCACTGACTCAGGTTCACTTATCTCTCAGTTTGAGTGCTAACCGTTCAGTTAACGCTTTTTTTTTTTCTTCCAAAGAAAGTGGTGCTTGAATCTATAAAGTTCAAGAGCTTGTCTTACAGAATGAATCTTTGGAGGCTCACTTCAAAGCAGAATGATAGCTCAGGATTTTTAAAAAGGGCCATAAAAGTTTCCTGGTAAGCATTCCTGCATGGTAAGTACTTACAGCACTGCCAGCTACTGTTACTCAGTGTATATATAAAGAACAAAAAATCCTAAGCTCTTAAGCTATCCCATTCTACATAATACTAGAACTCCTACCTAAAATAAAACAAAGCTAGGGTACCAATTTCACCTTCTGTATACTGTCTCTGAATGCTAAGTCAATCTGAACCTTAACGTTCAAGAAGCCAAAGCATACACACGCACAGACATACCCTTACCCTACGATTTACATTCTTTTAAACCCAACTATAAGGGCTTGAAACAAAATATCACTGCACAAAACTGCTGGAATTTTCATTCATAGTAAATGTCAATAGAAGAAATTTCTTTTAAGAGAGATCAAAAAAGCTTCTAGTCAAGTAAAATAACTATATCCCACCTTCAGGATCCAACAGTTTCTCAATTCCCAAGTGGTTCTTGGCTATGCTGAAAGCATGTTCCAGTCTCTCAACTGGGGACATCTTTATAACTTTATCCCAGCTGAAAAGCTCAGGTCTAAAAGTAAAGACAAAGCAGGAAAGAAAGCAGTAAATTTTACCTGAAGAAAAAATTCCGTACCACACAGAATACAAAGTTATGGATATGAAGGTAGCTACCTAAGTAATATGACATACACACAAAATATAAACATAAGTGCATATACACAAATGCATAAATACAAAAATGTGCTTTCTTTTTTATGAGTGAGAGTCTGGCAATCACAAATCAGTTAACTGACTGCATATCCACAGCAACATCCACCTTCCAGTCTATGTATTCTATACATATATTCATTGACTGCAACAGGAGATTAAATACTACTAACAAGAAAATAAATAAACTCCGTGTTTAAAATTTAGGCCAGAACCAGTTTTCTTCAAGTATTTCTTGCACAGCATTACTGTTACTACATGCTTTCTGCATCAGGCTCTGCTGGGGAATCAAGAGTCACTTTGTTCCTGGAGAGCCTCATTCCAAGCTTGTGATGTGGCTCAGTGACCACCCCAGACCATCCCAGCCAGGAGCAGCAGTGGTCTCCACCCCTGCTTGCTCACCCTGCCCCACGGCCTTTTTCCCCCATTAAAAAAAAGTAAAACAACAACAACAAACACCTCCAAAAATCCCATCCCATCACAAGTGCTCATGAGAGTCACGATGTGAATCAGACCAAGGAGCTGATGGATTTACAGTGCCAGCAGCCTTCAGCTCACATTAGTGTTAACCAACCCAAATCTCCAGTCTGGCCGTGCACCCAAACCATCCCGGCAGGTCTCAAGGGGAAGGAGGAAAGCTGGAGCAGGAAGCAGGGTCAGCAAACAGGGTCCTCTCCTGGTGGCACCTACCCCGACAGGGCATGGGCAGACCAGTGCTGCAGCAGCACAGCTATAGGACTACAAAGCCATTAAAATACTTCCCATTCCCCTGTAATAGTGGCTTCTCATTAAAACGATGCTATTGATTCTGTCAGAAATAGAACTTGGGGAGGAAGAGATGGGCTTGCCTTTAAGTCTTTTAATACTTAATTCAGTTGCAAATTGACCTGAGAGTATCCTTTTAACATCTGTTGTGCATTACACTTTGTGAAACAGGAAGGGCATGAGCCAGTGGGGTGGAGAAGCGCGGAACCAGAAGGAAGGTGTGGTGAGCAGGGAACAGAGATATACAGATCCTGACAGAAGCTAGTGCAATACTGTACCTCCATGCAAGAAGCAACAAGGATAACCACACAGACACACATAAAGCCTAAGCAGAGACTCTTACTTTGAAGAACACATTGCAATAGGCATATTGTATATGTACTGCACACTGTGATAACACAAATTTTAATTAAATGCAATCTAGGTATTTACCCATGAGCAAGAAAATTGTACCAAAGAGCAGAATTCAATTCAAAGGAGAACTAAGCTAATGTTAGGAAATGAAAGAGACCAAGACCAGCGCCAGACCATATGTTAGATATCCTATTACTTCATATAATTTTATTAAGTACTGAAAGTGTTACAAAGTCACTAGATGTTATAGCCAAGAGGCAGCACTACTAACAATTGTTCATAGATACATAAAGAGAAAAGCAAGCTACTAAACTTTTTAATGGGATCCACAAAAATTCTCCTACATTAAGTGTCATATTAAGCTAAATTTAAAATTCATTATTGAAAATGCCACTTAGGTAGGTGTTGTGGTTTAACCCCAGCCAGCAACTAGGACCACGCAGCTTCTCACTCACCCCTCGCCAGCTCTCCCCAGAACAACAGGGAGAACAGGGAGAAAAGGAAGGGAAAGGGGAAAAAAAAACCCTCATGGGTTGAGATAAAGAAAGTTTAATAGAACAATAACAGAATAGGGAAAAAAAAAACAATAACAATAGTAATAATGGTAAAAGAATATACAAGACACAAGTCATTCTCACTGCCCAGTGAATTGGTTGCCAAGCCTGACCTGATATCCCAGATTTCCCCACTCCCCAGCCAACCCCCATTTGTACACCAAGCATGATGTCTATGGTACTGAATATTCCATTGGCCATTCTATTATTCTGTCTATGCTCCTTCTCAGCTTCTAGGGGAAGCTCAAAAAAGTCCTTGACTAGCATAAACATTACTTAGCAACAACCAAAACAATATGTATTATTGACATTCCTTTCATACCAAATCTGAAAACACAACAACCACTAGAAAGAAAATTAACCTCTATCTCAGCTGAAACCAGGGCAGATGGGAAGCACTACTGCCTAGGTAAGATAAATAGCTTTGTTGTCCTAACTCTTCTGCAACCTGCCCCAATCCCCTTGTTCCTTCCAAGTGCCTTTTAAAGCTTCTCTTTCAAAGCTGACCTAAATTTAAACCGAGCTCAAGATTTCTCAGCAGTGTGGGCAAAATGGTCCTGCCCTGGCTAAAGGACTGTTGCCCAGGGACAGCAAAGCCAAATTCTGACACTCTGGCAGCTGCCAGGCTCCCAGGAACAGGGAATAAAAGGCTCAGAGATCAGCAGAGCCAGGTAAGCGAGAAAGTTTAGGAAGCCAGAGAAAAGCAGAATTACTCGGTTAAAGTTTTCAGCGGGGGTTTTTGCTACTTAACAGTGCTCTGAAAATGGCAGAGCTCAGAGACTTCAGATCACGCAAAGCCCAAGCACGTAGTCACAACACACAAGGACAACAAACAGCCTGAAGCCAATTTTGCTGTCTCTCTCCTTCTTCTTCCTTCAGGTCACCTAGGACTCACTTGTGTCTAAAGCTGACACTCTCCACTGCAAAGCTTCACACGCTCAGCAGTAGAACTATGCCACTACAGGCAATTATAGCGGTAAGAAAACCACCAGTACAGCTTAAAACCTCCAGAGAAGGGACTTGGTAATACTACTGATAAACTCCAGAGAGACCTTTGCTAGTATGGCTCTGCCTTTGCAGAACAGTCCTGCCAAACTTTGAGGAGCCCTCAGTGTGGTGCCGGCGCTCCCCATGCATCCATGCAGGCTGAACACAAGCCAGCTCTTGTCTACAAAGCACAGAGGTGAGTCAGGGCAGACCCATCCTGAAGTCACCGAGCCTGTTATTTCGGTGAGCACAGGCCAAATGGGCACTTAAGAGCCGAGAACAGCAGGCTCAAAGTGAACATAGCTTTTGCGAACGCTTTGTATCTGCTGGATATAAATACTCTGGGTGTTTGTAAGGCATTTGCCACGACAGATAACTGGTGGCCAGGAGGTCTGGCTAAATTCTAGATATTATCATACCATTACCATGTTAAAACGGTTATTTATGGTTAAGAACAGCCAGCCCTTGCAAAGCAATGAACTGACTTAATTTAAAGTACGCTGGATTAGAATGGATTGCCCAGAAGCAGATCTCAAAGAAACATAAATGAAAAAAAGAAGCAACCGGTAAGTTTCACAGGCGTCTGTAGCGATGATTTCTTTAGACTACCAAAGAGTTCTCCAATAATCAGAAAGAACACAAAAGATCTGTGCAAAGAAGCTTTAACAGCATTCCTTATAAAGTATAATGAACAAACAAATGAATACGCTAGCATACCTGAAGTATCCTATTACCCTTTGATTCTTCTGCTCAACAGCTCTCCTGAAAGAACTGCATACATTGTCTTTCAAGCAACATACATTCAAAAACTAAGAAAAGCTACAGAGCCTGTCTCTCTTATTTCTTCATTTTGAAGCTTCTGTATCTTCCTACTAAAATGATACGGCAAATTCCAACTGCAGAAATGTTTCCCTTTGCAGAGGAGGGGGGGCAGGAGGAAGGAAGTACAGGTGAAGGAGGTGGTCAACCCCCCCTGCAGAGACCTGTTCAGCATATTCGCTGTATGATGCATACTAAGTGGGATGTAAACCCACAATTAGCAAGTGTGCATGCATGTGCAGGAACTGAGGGAGTTACACTGCGTCCTTGGCTCCATCCTTTGCAAGGCTCTGGCAACATCCCTCCACTGTTATTGTTACCACAATAAAAAACCAAACAATGAATCACCCAAACAGGCTAGTAGCTGTCAAATGCTCAAGCATGAAGACGGAAAAAAGCTGCTTACTTCACCAGGTCTAAGATAAGCTGTTTGCCACTTACTTGTGTCTGTGGATGACAGCATTAAAGGCGAGTCCATCTGCCCAGCTTGTGGTGAAGTTCAGAACATTGACCTGACTGTAAGGTCTCGTGGACTGCCGAACCCAGCTCAGCAGGATCTTCTCACTGTTGGTCTGCTGCAAATCTGACATGATGTTCTTCATGACATCCTTCACCTGCAAGACAGCAGCAACTACACTTTACAGACATGTTCTCTATTTTTCCTGCTGACAAAACCTTTGAACTAAGCTATTTCACAAATTGTGAAAGGGTCTTCCCATGAAAAGCTATGAATCAAACTAACTCCTCACACAAAATTTGGGAATATGAATCTTCAGGCCATTTTTGTACTCTACTGATTACAAGAAACAGTAATGCTTCATGTAAATAATGCCACATTATTCTTACGTTACAGTCCTCCCCCTTCTCCTCAGTGCTGCCTACACACTAAGCGTGGGGTATAATATTTCTCACTGCCTTGTGCCACAGTTCCACCAGTAAGCAAACCCCAAGAATACAACTTGCACGGGTTTTCTGCAGGAAGAAGATATGTGCTCAGCCAACATAAGTAGTTTGCTGTTTGGGTACTATCCATAAGCATCCGCCAAAGTCCCTCCAAGTGAATTCAACTACCCTCCCAGGTACCTGGATAAACCAGGAGCAATTCAAACTATGAGACTGAGAAACAAACCTACAGAGCAGCCTGTAAGATGCAAGCCCAACACAGCTACGTAGATAGTAAAGAACCACCTGCTAACAGAAGCGCTTAAAAGCCTTGAGAAAAGAATATAAACACAGTGCTTCAGCCTGAAAAGCCTCTCTGCAATTAACACCAGCAGGAACTAAACTGAGAAACTGAGTACCAACTGAGCACATACGAGAATACGTGTCGCAGGAGGCAGCCAATAGACAGAGATCAGAAACCAAACACTGACCTGCCTTTATTTACCAGCCCAAAATAGAAGCAGTATTTTCCGCCACCAAAACCCCGTGAAGGTTTGTGAGAATCCCACAGACCGATGCACACAATTCCTGGAAAGGAAGAGATGTCGCAGCAGCCTCTCACCTGCCAGTGCAAGATAATGCTCCACAGCAGCCCCAGCGTCAGCTTGTGATTTCCGTCAACGATGTCAGTTCCTCCAATATTCACCAACTCCACCTGGAGAGGTTGGATCGACTCTATATTAAACACTGTTATCACAGCTTCAAGTCACAACCCCACCCCATATTCCTGGCTGTCCAGCCATGTATTTTCAAGTGCTGTTAAAAAAAAAGTAGTTAGAAAAAGAGAACCAGAGGTGACAGAGCACTGTCTATCTGAATTTGTCATGATAACTACTTAAACAACAAGACAAAAGATGGCACCAAAGAGGGTACTCCATTGGAAAACTTTTATCCTCTCCTCTAATATACAGATGCATACCAGCAGTCAAAACTGACCAATAGAAATGAAAACATGAAGGATCTGATATTAAAAAAAATAAAAAGTTAAGCAGTCCCTGCTCCTAAACACACTCAGAGATATGACAGAACCATGAAAACTCTGTAATTAAGAATAGGTTTATCCTTTGCATGAACCAGCAACCAAACGGGACAAGTTTATACAAGGACATCAAAAGCTCAAGGGAAAAATAAAATTTTCAAATTTCCTATATGCATCAGACTCTATATAGATTTGGTGATGGTCTAATTGAGATCACTAAAAAGATAAAAAACACAAAAAGAGAGACAAGGAGATTACTATAGTAAGCATGAGGACAGAAGCAGCCACCCACTCCTGCATCAAGTATTCAGAAGCAGCAAAGCATAGAGCACTCTATCAGATACTCACTCAGAGCTGCTTTAGAGTCTGAACCAAAATGCAGCATCAAGTCTCCATTCAGTCAACGCAGAGAAAGCAGCACTAACTCTGAACCACCTTTTGGAGGGAACTAACAGCAGCACACTGCAGTAGTCACCACCATGCCTATGAAAATTGGGCTAGGAACAGCTGCCTATGGCAGAGGAGACAAATACCTCCCTGGGTGTACGTACACATACAGCAGATGCTGCAACGCACTCCCACACAGGGCAGATGGTGGAGCTTCATTCTGGTAAATAACCTGAGCCAGGAGCATCCTCCAACCCAGGTGCGAGCGGCACAGTGCATTTCACCTGGAGAGGGAAGTTTTTTTTCTCCCTTTCTCACCCCTGCTCCAAAACAGTGTTATCCACAGTGCCTACCAGAAACACCTCCCAGCTTACGCTGACTCTGAGAACTGTATCTGGGTATTGGTTGGGATCAGAAGTGGTCATAGAGAAAAAACCCAAGGAGCTGGCTAGCAATTAAACAATACAGACGACCACAGGACAGTAACAGAGACTATACTCTGGCTCTCAGTGGATGTAGCCTACAACAACAGAAGAGACAAGAAAAAAGTTTCATTTTGTTTTAGAGTATGTTGCTGACATATAAGAAAATAATGGTATTCCATGAATATTTTTCCTCTTATCCCACCATCATGAGTGGCTTCAGTTCTGCTTTCAGATATCATCTTGACAATTTTCAGTTCCCCACAGGTCTCTTCGTTAGGAGAACCAAATTAAAACTGTGTTGCGAGATTAACATGGAACCACAAATTACAATTCAAAGTACTACGGAAGCTTGTGGATTTGTGGATTGTCCTCTCCCAGTTTCTAGAGCAGCTGGAACAGAATCTTACAGCAATACTCTTCGCAAATACCGGGCATGTATTTTAAGATAACTGTAAATTAAACAGGCAAAAACAGGCCAAAAGAACCACCAGTGTGGATCATTAAACAACACACTGGAAAGCACTCTAGAACAGAAGGAGCAGAAAGCAAGACTAAAGGTCAAGGGAACACAAATAAAACAATAACATTGCAAGAGCTTTTTTCACCTCTAATAGAAGAAAAACACTCCTGAGAATGGGTAACAAAAAACATTTCACATTTTTTAATTGCAGAATAATAATAATAATAATAATAATAATAATAATGCATTCCTCTTGCTATCCACACCGTACATAAAAGAAAATACTCCATATGTCCATGATTCTGAACTAAACCAACGCTTTGTGGGATGCAGCCAGCAATCCACTAGGACGGTGAGTGGACTACTGAGACTTAAGCAAAGATAATCAATAAAAGGAATCTGACAGCAGACAGTCAGTACTACTGACAGGAGACTGATAGCAGCTATATGGAATGATTTCCAGTGGATTTTTACTACTATTATTATTATTTAAAAACTTGGTCCACAAATCAAAAAAGTTGAAATTCATTACTTAGAACTATTCTGCTCAGATGGATGAGGTTCACAGGATCACTTGAACATCTACACCCTAGGCTTGTCTGATCCTTGCAATATATATTCAAACACTTTTATAAATTATTTCACAAGTTATGAATATTGTATAGCCCACAAACTCTCAGGCAACAGAACGCAACAGCTTTTCAGTGGATGCCTCTTCCCTTCATCTTAACAAACACACTCTTTCTAATGAAGTTAAACAGTAGGTATAAATCATGTACGTGACCTTAACAACCTTCAGCTAACTAACACCACCTGTTTACTTCTAGAAACCCAGATCCTGTCAGCTATAAGGAAGAACTAATTAATTACTGTAATTCAATATTATTTAATTTATTATCTTCATAAAATAAATCAATTTCAAGCTGGAAAGAGTCATTACTTGTCCTTAGAAAAAAGTTATTCAATATTTACAGTACCTCACAGAAGAAAAAAAAAACCAAAGAACCCAGCACTAACTTTGGCTACTTCCTAGAAATATGATACCAGTCCACCAACACTGAGAGGAAATTGCAGTATTATAATATGTTTATATCACTCTTCAATCAGCAATTTACACAAATATGTCAGTGCATTTTTGCATTAGATGTATTTTATTGCCAGAATGTTCTTATTATTTTAGTGCCCTGACATTCACAAATAGAAATTCTAAGTATATAGAGAATGCTTATCAGGAATTGTTCTTCAGGGGAAAAACAAAATCCCTTTACTACAGAACTACTGGCTTCTAGGCAGTAAAAACTTAAAAACAAAATAAAACAAATTATTATTATTCTCATTTTTCTTAAAGAAGGATTGGGGTTGATTTGTTTGTTCTTCTGATCAGTTACCAAAGCTCCAAATTCGAAACACTCAGTCCAGATTTGACACAGAGCTGACAGGTGTCAATAGAAAGATCCTCCTGGATTTTGAGAGCAGGACACAAAAAAACACAGAGACACAAAACCTGTCATACCCTTACGGATTTTTGCACAAGTTATGCATCCTCACTGGAAATTAGCTTCTTGTCCTGCCAGGTTCATGAGATATGCATAGCAGAGCTTAAAGTCACCTTTGTTTTGGGAGCTGAACACACCTCAACAAAGCACAGTTTAGTTAACACCATTATTAAGTTAGCATTTTGGGATTTCACAAATTTTCCAGACACTAAAATTCTATATCAGATAAGGAAAATTGAGAACAGTTTACCCATCTAGCTGAATTTTCATTTTAGGTACCAAAAATATTTCTTCTCTGCATTCCAAACTCATTAACACACAGGAATAAATTAAAGAGTCTATCAAAAAGTTGTGGAAAAATATGCTCACGTTGTTCTGATGTAAGACTTGCAGCACCCGGTTGACATTATTTAAGGCATGTACTCGTGTGGAACCTCGTTCTTTAGGCTGAAAAAAAGTTACAATCTGTTCACATCAGAATTAACTTGACAGACCAGACAAAATAAATGATAGAGCAAACAACAGGAAATTGTCTTCATTTTTTTCCAGATTTCAATTTTTTTTTTTTTTAAAGTAGGAACAAAAACCAAATAAGATCATCCACAGCAATATCAAAATGAAAACTGGTCAGAACATTATTCCCCAATTCAAGGCAGAGGACAAGCCTTAGATTAAAAATGTGTCTCAGTTCATCTTCGGTAAGTCGAGTATTTTTATTCCCAGCATCTGCAAAATTATAAACTGGCAATACAACAGCAAAGTGGGAGTTCCCGGGGAAAATCTGAGGGTTTTGAACGCTTGCCAGAGTAGTTGAAATTTTTTGGCTCCCAAGAGGGAACAAGCAGCAATTTGTTTCTCTGGCACCAAAAGCCTGATAAATCTTTGCATACTGGGAAGAAGTTACACTTCCTAACTTTCCCTTCCTTTTAATATCGGGGAGGGGGGGGAAGACCACTGCAACTCTTGACAATATCTGCCACTCTATTTGCTCTTAATCACTGCAATTTAACTCCTGCAGCAGAACATGATCATACTGCAGGAGCACAGAGCTGAACCTGGAACACTGTAATCCACAGACTTAGAAACCAAAAAAACTCCTATTGTCTTCAGTATACTTCAAATCAGACCACAAATCATTAGAAGTACTAGTGATCTGCATGTTTAAAAAACAAGGCAAGCTTGCAAGGTGAAATTTTAAATGGCTGAAGGGTCCCTATAAGGTCAATAAATGAATTTGAGGTAATGAAATCAAGAATTTAATCCCAAGTGATGGCACAGGTTTCACCATACCTCACGTATCTTTCTGAAGAGGCATCAATGTTAGCAGGGGAAGAGTTTTCAACCACACACACTTTCCTAAACAAGACCTGAGTAGTTTTCAGCCCTTTCCTATCTGTAGATCACAAAAGATTTTTCAATGTGGATGCAGATTTTTGCATTGCCTACTAGCTGCTGTCTTTTTTCTTTCACTTTTCTTTAAGGCATCTTTCATGAGCTTATTAGGAAAAGCCCACAGGTATCCAGCTAAAGGCTGCTCTTCCAGATCATCCAGAAGCAGACCTTTCAAAGTTCTCTATTAAAAATATACACAATGTGAATAACACCACTGTTTTTACATGGTTTGCTAAACAGTATGTTAACCTTCAAGAGAGGGTTACACAGCTAACTTCAGCCTGACCCTATATCCCACGAGTGGCGTTCATGGGAATTTCACTGGAACCGTAGAGAACAAGTACACAAAACAAGCAACATAGGTTTTTAAATAAATTATAAAAAAAAAAAAAAAAACACATGCCACAGTTTGGTTTTTGTGTGTTTTGTTTATTTGCTGGTTTGGGTTTTTTCAATAAATGGGAATATGACCCATACACATTTCTCTTACCAGAGGTTTCCCCGTCAGACCCTCCAAAAGGTCCAAAAGCTTCCTTCCATCTTTCAGATCTGTGAACATGTCCTTAACTGGGGGCTTCCCACTCTGCAGAAGAAACAAAAGCAGTAATAAAAACAGTGTTTAAGCAGAACCTCTCTGAAAAAGGTACTTTTTCCTTTTTATCTTTCAGTTCATTCTTATTTGGTATTGAATGCAGTAAATAAAAGCTAGGGGACTGTGACAACGATCAGGAAGGCCCCCTTCCCTTCTTCAGTGTGGTTTTTTTTCTCCCCATCCCTATGGTTCTGTGCATCAGCAGCCTAGTACTGAGAAACCAAATCAACGCCTCCTGGCTCATGGTAGGGTGGATGTGTTAACACTCAAAGACGGAAAAGAAAACAAACTTGGTGAGTTTGAGTAGTCATTTGAGAAAGAATGCTGCATCCAAAGGAGGAAGAAACTGGGGCTTTTCAGAAAGAAGCTGTTGGGACAAATTCTCACAGATGTAAAAAAAAAAAAAAAGACAAAACAAAAAATGACTTGGAATTGACCCCTATGTAAGGAGCTGCCACTCTTCTACACAGACTAGTAGATCAAAAGGTGTAATATATACTGAAACAAATTAATCATTTTCTCTACCTTGGAAAAAGCAGCAAAATGAGAAACTCAGAGGTAATCTAAATCATACATTTCTAATATTCATTTTCTTTGGGGGTGGAAGGACCCTGTATATGAATGGTGGTGGACGACAGCAGAATCATGTTAACTTTTTCCACGCTCCCTTTTAATCTTATTTATTCCTGGACCCTAAGAAAGTTAATGTGGGAAAGTGTTACGGGGCAGGGGGAGAAGACACAGGCAGTCAGCAACTAAGTAAGTGCATTTGCTTTGTAATATTCATCTGCTGGCTGCCAGGAGACCACTTAAGCTACTACTTTCAGTGTCCCATTGAAGTGCCAATTTGAGAAGAAAAATATTTTCTAAAAAAGTACCTAAAACGCCAATATTGCCTTTTTCTATCACTTTGGCTTTATAACATTACTCTTCAGAAAGAAGGCTGTCAAAGGCCCATCTTGCATGACATGAAATAGCTGACATAGATCTCCTCTACCTTCACTTACCTCCTGCTGCCCTGACAGCTGCTAGTAATTTCCAGATGCTGGCTAACAAATCAGAAAGCGAGAGCTGAACTGGCCACTGAACCTCATTTTCTGGCAAACACCTGTTTTTCCTCAAAATTCATAAGGGTTTTTCTTAAATGTCCACTTTAATTAGATTTGATACAACAAAAACTATTCACAAGAAATGAGAGTTGAATAGCTGCAGAGCCATATTTTAATCTCCTGTACAGAAACATACCTAACTCATAGTATCAACCAGCTAAACAGTGGTGAGAATGATCGTATAACTCGGGTCACTTCTTAAAAACACACAGATGCTAGCACCAGTTTCTGACATTAAATTAGCTTTGCAATGAATTTTTCTGACAAATTTATTCTCCAATTACTTTTACAAGTCATGCTTAAAAACGTGTATATGCAGATGTTGATACGTACTTAGGTAAAGGGCATAGAAAGATATGTAGCTATCAGACCAATACCAAATAGGAGTATTCGTTAAATATCAGTGTTTGATAACATTCTGACATTATATATTGCTACTTGCTGAGCTCAACTACATCTTTTCTAGCACAGTAAGGGACAAGGCTTTCCTCCTACCACGTGTACTTTTCACAGAAGATTCAGGTGCTTCCCTGCTGCATAGCAACTTAACCAAACCTTTAAAGCATAGGGAAGCCCCTTGTACAGTTTATGGTGTTTAGTGAGAGATGACCCACAGTGGAATTACCACAGACGCCAGCAAAATTTGGTTTAATTTTGGTTTGCATCACCGACTAAAAGTAGGTTGGTAAGGGCATGAGGAAATTGTTCATGTGTCCAGAAGAGCAGACAGGAGCTAACAGAGATCCCACTGGATGCAATACGACTCAAATGCTCATTGTGAAAGCAAATACCCGTTAGTGTGGGGTCTCACCAGAGCACAGTAGAGGTGGAGAATCACCTCCCTTGACCTGCTGGTCACGCTTCTTTTTATGCAGCCCAGGATACTGGTGGCTTTCTGAGCTACGAGTGCACATTGCCATCTCATGTCCAATTTTTCATCCACCAGTATACCTGAGTCATTATCCTCAGGACTGCTCTCAACCCATTCATCCCCCAGCCTGTACTGATATTGAGGATTGCTCTGATGCAGGTGCAGGACCTTGTACCTGGCCTTGCGGAACTTCATGAGGTTCACATGGGCCCACTCCTCAAGCCTGTCGAGGTACTTCTGGACAGCATCCCTTCCCTCTTGTAAATCAACTGCACTGCTCAGCATGGTGTCATCTGCAAACTTGCTGAGGGCACCCTCAAACCCACTGCATGTCATTGATGAAGATATTGAACACTACGGGTCTCAATATGAACCTCTGAGGGACAACACTTGTTACTGATCTCCATTTGGACATTGAGCAGTTGACTGCATCTTTGGATGCAGCCATCCAGCCAATTGCTTATCCATCTAACAGTCCATTCATCAAACTCATATCTCTACAGTTTAGTGACAAGGATGTTGTGGGACACAGTGTCAAAGGCCTTAAAGGAGTAAGGCCTTTTTAATTATATAATTAGTTATAATTATATAATTAAAACAATGCACACATGTATAACAGACTCATAACACCAAAACTGAGAATGCTACAGCTATATATCCTCAATGAATATGTTGCCTTAAGTCCANAAAAAAAAAAAAAAAAAAAAGGATTTGGATCTGCTGAAAAAGCAGAAAGATGCCTCATTTAATACAGTGCAACAAGGTGTCGAGAGCATACAGCCTTCTTTCTTTGTTTCCCATCCCCTCGCTTCACATACATGAAAACAAGCTCAATGACTTCCTTCCTGCTTTCAGTCATTCATTTCGACAGGTCATGGTACGTTCCAGCCCTATGCAATGCATCCTGCTGCGATGGTGGAAATAATTCAGATTTGCTTTCTCAGGAGAATGGTTTTTCCATTTCACTGGCCATCAGAGCACCACGTCTTGCTGTCAGTTTAAAGAGTCAGCAGAAGAGTATTAAATTATTTCTGCAGTCTAAGCTACTCCTTCCTAGTTTATTAAAGTATCCACTGTCTTCAAAACAGAGACACAGCAAGATGCAAAGCCTCTGCATTTAGTGAAGTCTAGCAAAATGCTCTCTATAGGAAGGAAGGCAGTTCCCAGGAAGCGCTTCTGCAAGCGGAGGGTGACTGAAGTTGGCCAAGAAAGGGCTGCAGCACCCACGCCGCCAAGCCCATCACCACCTCCACTGCAGCACACGTGCCTGGAAGGCTGGGAACCTGCTCCTCCAGCTTCCCACGCCCACCTGAGGGACATGCAGGCACCTGGTGGCAGCGGCCACCCAGGCAGCCCCAGCTGTCCCATCAGGGCACAGAGCCAGCCCACAGTGCTGCTGTCGCAATGGGAGCGGGGACTGTGCATGCGCTGCACCCTCCTCCTCTGCTCACACCGCCTCCTCCCACCCATGCACTTCCCTCACACATGGACACACGCTTCCACGCAGGATCTGCTCTCTGAGCCGCATGGTCTGCAATCGGGAACACCGCTGCTCTGTCCTCCAGTGCAGAGCGCAGCTGGACACTGCTCAGCTCTCCTGGGCTGCAGTGAGACAGCAGCCCGCTGTGCTTCAGGAAGTCTTTTACTTTCCTTCTCCAGCCAGAACAGCGACATATCCCAGCTTCTGACAGCTCTGTGACTCAAAGTTTATTAAGCTTCGAAAGGAGCTAGGAAAATAATTTTATAAAACGGCAGCCCAAGGGATGGTGCCATACATCCATTTCCCAAGAGAAGACAGGGAAAAGCTCTGGGGCAATGCTGGCAGAACAGCTATGCGTGCCCTCCTGTGCCAGGCACGGGCCAGCCCAGAGCCAAGCCTGGCTGCTGCCATCACCACCACCTCCTTGTGAGAAAACAGGTGTAGAACCTCATCTCTTTGTGTGTAGGACCCACCGCTGAGCCCACTGTGGGAGGCTGCTGCGGCAGTGCAGAGGCAATCGGGGAACCACGGTACACGATCGCCAAGGCTGGACCTGAGCTTCTAGTCAGGGAACCTAATCCAAACCAAGCTCCAGCAGGGCCAGGAGCACTCTGAGCCCTGGCTCTGACCCACCACCCTGACTCCCACCACAGGGCACCTGACAGGCCCATGGAGACAGCACTGGGGTGGAGTGGGCAGCCCCGGGACCAGCTCTGTGCTGGGGCAGACTGGTGTGATGCTGCCAGAGCATGCTGCTCTGGGGGAGGGCAGAAGTCCTCTCCTATCCTACAGGGTAAGGCATGGGGCTCTGCAGATTGCTTCCTCTGCCATCCCTGCCCACACCCATACCACTCACTCCTAACCTCCCGAAAGCAATCTGGATTTCTGAAAGAAAAAAAGAAAGTCCATAACCACAGATATACTGCAGACTTGCATATTTATTTTTGTGTGTAAGAAAGCATATGTATCTCTCTCTCTCTGTAGAGTCCTGCCTGGTACACAGTATGCTAAGCCAATCTAAATGTCTCCTTTTCAGAACCAACAATATTTGACTCACTTTCTACATACTGAAAGAATACACAAGTACAAAGCAGTTCAGCCTCCACCAGCACCCCGTAAGGAGCAGCCATCCACCACTGGGCATAACGGATCAAGAAATTTAAGTATGCCTTATGAGAGCGACAGACAAACCATAGTGATCCCTTTAGCAAGGGCAAATGGCTAGTCACGGTTGCGTTGGTAAGCACTTAAGGAGCAGCCTACGTTGTGCTAAGCACTGTACAAATACAAGATAACGGGTCCTTTCTCAAAGACAAAATAGGGTCCGGTTTATGCTACAAAGATAGTATAAAGGACAGGCAGGGACACACCACGTACCAGGAGAACTGTGCTGGTTCAGGGTGTAAAATATTCACATCCCCCTTGCTAAACACTTTTATCAGTTAGCAGAAGGTAGTTTTTCTCAGCTTTGCTTATGTTTGCTGCGACAGCAGAAAAAACACTGGCAGAAACCTCCTTCCCTCAGCCTGCCCAGGAGGGCTTTGCCAGCAAAGCTGCACACAGAGCTGTGGTAGAGAAAAGGGTTTGATAAGACAGACGAAAGAACGTAATTAACAGACTTAACTTAGAAAAAGGCCATGTTGGTTCCCCAATGCTTTAAACTGGCACTGACAGCAGGAAAGGAGCCGATTCACCTCACCAGGGGCTGGCGTAAGGGAAAGAGGAAAGGAAGGCAGAGCAAGAGAAAAGGAGGTGATTGTGGCCCTGTACTCAGCACTGGTGAGGCCACACCTCGAGTATTGTGTCCAGATTTGGGCACCTCAATACAAGAGAGATATCGAGGTGCTGGAGTGAGTGCAGAGGAGGGCAACGAAGCTGGTGAAGGGCCTAGAAAACAAATCATATGAAGAGCGGTTGAAGGAGCTGGGACTGTTTAGTTTGAGGAAGAGGAGGCTGAGGGGAGACCTCATCACTCTCTACAACTATTTGAAAGGACACTGTAGAGAGGTTGGTGCTGGTCTCTTCTCACAGGTAATTAATGACAGAACAAGAGGGAATGGCTTCAAGCTCCAACAGGGTAGATTTAGACTGAACATTAGGAAAGAATTTTTCACAGAAAGAGTGGTCGGGCATTGGAATAGGCTGCCCAGGGAGGTGGTTGAGTCACCATCCCTGGATGTGTTTAAGAGCCGTTTAGATGTGGTGTTGGGGGATATGGTGTAGGGGAGAACTTTGTAGAGTAGGGTACATGGTTGGACGCAATGATCCCAAGGGTCTCTTCCAACCTAGACAATTCTATGATTCTATGAAAGGAGAGAAATAAAAGCCAGAGACAGTATGTAAGCTGGGACTAGGCCTGCTTGTGCTCCTATAAACTTTGCGTGGTGACGCATTTGTTATCCACCACAGAGCCCATGCACAAGGGTCAAAACCAGATCGAGTCCACCACATTACATTTATTCCAACAAACATTTTGGTGCCAGCCTTTGTGCTAACGTGAGTAGGGGGAGGGAAGAGACAAAGAACTTTTGCTTGTTATCCACAGCAGAAGACACTTTTGCTGTTGATTCATCTCTCACGGGGTGGCAGCAGCAGCAGTTTCTGAACAATCTTTGAACTGGAGACCAGATGCTAGCCTTACGTGGCCAGACCAGTCACTACGGGCATCAGCTTTGCATGTTCTGGCAAGACGCTGGCACCATTTGGGAAGGAGATCCCACGCGCAGTGACCTCCCCGCAGCAGCAGCTGCCCTCACATGCCCGTTGGCCATCTTTCATCCCCTCTACCTGGATCAGGTTTAAGAGGGTGACTCACACTTCCTTGTGTGCGTCTAGGATTACTTCCAAAGAAGGGTCACCCAGGCCAGCCAATATGACTGTGCAGAAATCATTCCTTCTCATTGCCAGAAAGTGTTCCCAGGAAATAGAGGAAAATATAAACACAATCCGGACCAGATTTTTATTATTTTTTTTTTAAGAGTCATCTGACAGTAGAAAGACTGGCCATCAACATTTACAGTTTGTTTTACGGAAGCCACACACAGCTGCAAGGCAGTAATCTTCCCTGAATATATTTTACAGTAGAAGATTCTCAACTGTCCCTTTATTACTAATGGGGAACTGTATCAAATTGAGCCAAGTTACAGAGAATTAAAGGGAGTCACAAATTCTCAGTAAGACAAAGCCTCATCTTTTTTTTTTTAACACCAAAATTTATCATTTTATTACAGCTATTTATGCTCTTTGTATATTGTTCTTGAACATGAAATTATATGCAAAGTTAGACATTAAAACTTCTTTAATGGTTATCTAGTTTAACCAGAAATATGTTGTTTTCTCTTATGTCATCATAGTTACCTGCAGCAGAGAACTTACATGTTCTTTAAATCAATAATTATTGAAGGTACATTATTAGACCTAACTTTTTTGCAATGAACGAATGCCAAAGGTATTTGAGAGTAAGAGATAAGCCACCTCTATTTTACATCCTCCTCAGTGATACTGATTCAGACCTCCTAGTGACGACATTAAAACCAGGATGAAAGGTTCCCTCAGTTTCCCAGTAATGCACGCTGGCTGTCACCAGGGAAGTAACACATATTGTAAAAGCATACATATGACCTTTACTGGCCACCGAGGGAATGCAGCAGATGAATTCTGCCTGCTCAGAGCAGCGCTGGGAAAAGCCCTAGTTGCCATTTAGATCATCTGCCACCTCAGAAAAACCAAAACACCCTGAAAGGGTATAGGAAGCAGCACATCTTGTTTTTCCATCAGATTCTTCTGATCTTCCAAGGTCACTAATACAAACGTCAGAATTGACTTTTGTTAGTTATTTTTAACCAACAGATGCTTTTTTTAACATCTAATAAGATGCTCAGTAAATAGGTCAAAATAGTAGTAGAGCTGCAAATACCCCTCTCCCTTTTTTCTTGAGAAGGGGGAAATATTGAACAGGTTGGGTGCTTACTAGAACATGAACCATTCGTAACGTTCAAGTGAATTCCTAGGGAACTCATGGTAACCACCCACTTAGTTCAAACTCAATTACAAACGCCACA
>VUYV01000176.1:84066-126276 GCA_008711295.1 Anarhynchus alexandrinus | reverse complement strand
GGAGCTGGGACTGTTTAGTTTGAGGAAGAGGAGGCTGAGGGGAGACCTCATCACTCTCTACAACTATTTGAAAGGACACTGTAGAGAGGTTGGTGCTGGTCTCTTCTCACAGGTAATTAATGACAGAACAAGAGGGAATGGCTTCAAGCTCCAACAGGGTAGATTTAGACTGAACATTAGGAAAGAATTTTTCACAGAAAGAGTGGTCGGGCATTGGAATAGGCTGCCCAGGGAGGTGGTTGAGTCACCATCCCTGGATGTGTTTAAGAGCCGTTTAGATGTGGTGTTGGGGGATATGGTGTAGGGGAGAACTTTGTAGAGTAGGGTACATGGTTGGACGCAATGATCCCAAGGGTCTCTTCCAACCTAGACAATTCTATGATTCTATGAAAGGAGAGAAATAAAAGCCAGAGACAGTATGTAAGCTGGGACTAGGCCTGCTTGTGCTCCTATAAACTTTGCGTGGTGACGCATTTGTTATCCACCACAGAGCCCATGCACAAGGGTCAAAACCAGATCGAGTCCACCACATTACATTTATTCCAACAAACATTTTGGTGCCAGCCTTTGTGCTAACGTGAGTAGGGGGAGGGAAGAGACAAAGAACTTTTGCTTGTTATCCACAGCAGAAGACACTTTTGCTGTTGATTCATCTCTCACGGGGTGGCAGCAGCAGCAGTTTCTGAACAATCTTTGAACTGGAGACCAGATGCTAGCCTTACGTGGCCAGACCAGTCACTACGGGCATCAGCTTTGCATGTTCTGGCAAGACGCTGGCACCATTTGGGAAGGAGATCCCACGCGCAGTGACCTCCCCGCAGCAGCAGCTGCCCTCACATGCCCGTTGGCCATCTTTCATCCCCTCTACCTGGATCAGGTTTAAGAGGGTGACTCACACTTCCTTGTGTGCGTCTAGGATTACTTCCAAAGAAGGGTCACCCAGGCCAGCCAATATGACTGTGCAGAAATCATTCCTTCTCATTGCCAGAAAGTGTTCCCAGGAAATAGAGGAAAATATAAACACAATCCGGACCAGATTTTTATTATTTTTTTTTTAAGAGTCATCTGACAGTAGAAAGACTGGCCATCAACATTTACAGTTTGTTTTACGGAAGCCACACACAGCTGCAAGGCAGTAATCTTCCCTGAATATATTTTACAGTAGAAGATTCTCAACTGTCCCTTTATTACTAATGGGGAACTGTATCAAATTGAGCCAAGTTACAGAGAATTAAAGGGAGTCACAAATTCTCAGTAAGACAAAGCCTCATCTTTTTTTTTTTAACACCAAAATTTATCATTTTATTACAGCTATTTATGCTCTTTGTATATTGTTCTTGAACATGAAATTATATGCAAAGTTAGACATTAAAACTTCTTTAATGGTTATCTAGTTTAACCAGAAATATGTTGTTTTCTCTTATGTCATCATAGTTACCTGCAGCAGAGAACTTACATGTTCTTTAAATCAATAATTATTGAAGGTACATTATTAGACCTAACTTTTTTGCAATGAACGAATGCCAAAGGTATTTGAGAGTAAGAGATAAGCCACCTCTATTTTACATCCTCCTCAGTGATACTGATTCAGACCTCCTAGTGACGACATTAAAACCAGGATGAAAGGTTCCCTCAGTTTCCCAGTAATGCACGCTGGCTGTCACCAGGGAAGTAACACATATTGTAAAAGCATACATATGACCTTTACTGGCCACCGAGGGAATGCAGCAGATGAATTCTGCCTGCTCAGAGCAGCGCTGGGAAAAGCCCTAGTTGCCATTTAGATCATCTGCCACCTCAGAAAAACCAAAACACCCTGAAAGGGTATAGGAAGCAGCACATCTTGTTTTTCCATCAGATTCTTCTGATCTTCCAAGGTCACTAATACAAACGTCAGAATTTACTTTTGTTAGTTATTTTTAACCAACAGATGCTTTTTTTAACATCTAATAAGATGCTCAGTAAATAGGTCAAAATAGTAGTAGAGCTGCAAATACCCCTCTCCCTTTTTTCTTGAGAAGGGGGAAATATTGAACAGGTTGGGTGCTTACTAGAACATGAACCATTCGTAACGTTCAAGTGAATTCCTAGGGAACTCGTGGTAACCACCCACTTAGTTCAAACTCAATTACAAACGCCACAAGGAGTAAGAACTACACTCTGTATTGGTCATGATAAAGTAAGAGACATGTCAAGTTCTGCAGCATCATGAGGCCAGTACATGGGAACTCAATGTGGGAAAAAATTCAGAAAGCAAAAAGGTCATTGCAAAAAGTAAACAACTATGTCAACAAATAATCTTGCCAATTTCTAATTTAAGACTATATTCATTGTTTACAGAAGTATTTTTATTAAAACGTGATCCTGTTTTTCCATTCTCCTTCCACTGACATGCAGGAGTTATAGGACAGCATACATAAATACTAGCTATATTGTGACAGATGTATTTTAGTTGATTATGCTCTACTCTGTGCTGAATATGCCTGAGTAGTTGTGGCATCTCTACACAACACTAGTACCAAAACTATGAATTCAAATACCAAGTTAAAAAATAAATAAATAAATACAAAATCACAATCACAGGAGGAAAATACCTTACACACAAATTAAATATCACTACCGGTGCTTAAAAATAAAATAACTACAAGCAACTAAATAGCTGTTTAAAATTCCAGACTAATGGGGGTGGGAGGGCAGAGGGTGGGGTGGGGGAGTAAGACTCATCACTGAGATACACTGGGAAGTTTGATTCTACTAGACGACAGACACAAGTTTAAGGAGCAGCAAAGCTGAAAACCTAAAGGTAGCTCAACCCACAGAACACCTGAAACACTTGGCTGACACCGTGATAGGAGGAAGGAAACCATAAGAGCAAATATTAGACATAGCAAGGCAGAGAAACAAACACAAGGCATCAGCAACTCCCTGTGGGTCTTTTTTTCTCCCCAGTGTATCTATTAAGGCATCTACATAAGCTTATATTATTATAATATGTTTAATGTAACAGTACAAACCTCATCTTGGAATTAAGCCTCATTATCATCATTACCAGCAGGGGCAGTTAGGACCATACTACTTATCACTGTCAGTTATTTCTTCTGTAAGACTAGAAGGTTATCTTTTTCTTTTCTTCCTCCTTCCCTCCTCTCCCCGCCCCCCTTTTTTTTTTAAGCCAGCTAACTTCAGATTCTAACTTGGTTCCTTAAAAAAAATATTCCTGCTGACCAGGGTTGACTATTGTTGTCATTAGCAATTAACAGGTAAAGGGACAGATTTGCTTCAGTGCTTCTACCAGGTTCAGCTCTAGTGCTTGAGAAGGTCACACAAACACAAGTTCTCTAACAACTGGGATGATAACAAAGACCATGTATCAGAGTCAGACTCTATCCCAAAGCCCAAAGCATTAACCAAAACCAGCAGTAATTACAGTCCGTATTACTACACCAAACTTTGAAGTACAGCAAGGGAGACCTGTTCTTAGAGCAGAAAACAGCAGCAGTTGAGAGGAGGGCAGAAAACTGGCAACTCTCATGCTGTAGCTAAATCTGGGAGAGATCAAACTGCAATGTATTATTGCTTTTATACTGCAAATTAGTCATCCTTACCATACATCATAACCTATTAGAGAATAAAAGGTTTATTTTTCTGCATCTTGGTCAATTCACATCCTATTTGACCTCTCCTCAGAAGGAGGGACTAAGTAATCCAGTTATGAAAAAAAAGACTAAAAATTGAATTTTTCAAGGTCGGTTCATACAAACACTAATTCTTTTCCACCCAAGTTGTTCCTCAGGTTAAGGCCAATTTTTTATAAGCTTTGGCTATCTTTGAGTGAAGTTACGTTTTACAGTTTAATTCAACAGTGGAAAACAGCAGGAGCAGCTAGACCGGAGAATATTTTACCAGCAGTCAAGTATTTCCTTGCTTGTGCCACAAAAGCTGAACTGGAAAAAAGACTACAGACCATCTTAGGTGATGTCTCTTTGGACAGATAAAATTGCCCAATCAATCTTTCTGATCTCTCTTTTTGCATGACTAATACATTAAACTCCCCAATCCTCCTTCCCAGAAAAATTCCCTTCTGAAATGTCTTTGGCCTCAGGTATCTCAGGTCATGTGAAATTAATTATCTTGAATAGGTATGCTTTTGTCTTTAAACAGATTTATCACACTTGCTAAGAGTCAGCAGTGGAGCAGCAAAATGTCTTCAGAAGTATGGGGTCTGACATTTACTCTTATGACAAAACAACCCTTAGAGGAAAGGAGAAAATTAAGGAGCAAAATGGTGTAAAAGATCTATACAGCACACCACCCAGAAAGTTAGATAAGACTTTGCAGTTAGCAAATGAATGAATGCCTGGTATAATGAGGGAGGGACTGTTTTAATTTTAAGATGCATATAAAGCCATCACATCCGCAAAGCACTCCAAGTACAACTCACCACTTTGCCTACTGCCCTGTCTTCTCTCATCTTTACTTTATTTGGTGTCCTTCCAGGGGAGGGGACCAGTCAGAGCCTAGAAGAGGAAAGGCACCGGAGCTCCAGCACTGAGCATTTGCCTTCTCACAGGCTAACCTGGAGCTCAGCCCTGGAGGACGCAGTCCACTCCCAAGCTGCACTTCAGCCTCTTCTTTGCTCTTTAACCCTAAAATGAAATGCATTTTGGAAGACTGCAGAGAGGGACAGAGCTTAAGATGCTGTGAAAGCATGGGAGGTCTGGCTTTACCCACGCTGGTGGGTCTTAGCTCCAAGTCCTGCCAGTGCTGCAGCTGCTGGCCAATGCACATGTCAGGGCACCAGCACAGGACCTGGAGGATTAGGATCACGGAAATACATGCAACAAGAATGCTGCAAATGCAGAAATAAGACTGTATAAGGCTTCTATACGTAAGAAGAATGAAATTGAGAGCTTGGATTGGAAAGAGATGCGAGTACCTGACAAAAAGGGAAGAGAGGCACAGCTCTCAGGCATGCAAGGGCTTTGAATGCAGTTCCTGACACCTTGGAATAATGCCCCCAGCTGGCTCCTGTTCAACAGCCATCCATACCCATGACATGACCTGGAGGAGCGGGGAGGGAAATCCAGTGTCCTTTTCACTGAATAAAACAAGCACCTCCAGGGTTTTGTGTTCTTTTTGCAGAGCACAACCTTCCTAGAAATAAAGTGTTTCTACCATCCCTGTGGGAAGACTTCCAAAATGTAATCAAGATGCGATTCTTTGGGGAAGGAAGAGTCTCAGTTTGCCCATGCTGGACCTGTGAATTTCCTCTACAGTGACAGCACTAAGCTCCAACAGGTTGTGACAGATCTGACTCCATGGGTCTAAATTAAGAGTTAGGGCATCATGTTTCTTCTGCTGACACTGGGTCCTACCTGCCAAGTTCAGAAACAGCAGAAAAGAAGAGTAACCAATCTGAAAGTAAACTTTGGAAAATAGGAACATGAAAGCCAGCAAAGACTGACTCCTGCAAGGAGATAAAGAGAGCGCAAGGCTAGAGCTGCTTAGACAAAGAGAAATGCAAAAATAGGACCAAGCACACATGCATCAAATCCTGTAAGGGCTGGGAAGGTGAGGAGAAGGAGAGCAGGAGAAGGGGAAAGGAAGGACAGACAGAGCAGGTCTGGAGCTTTAACAAGAAAAACTAGGTCTTGCTGGGTAAGCAACTAAGTGACAAAGACAGAAGTGGGAATGAAACAGGCAGGGTGATCAAAACTCCAGATTTGCCGGGCAGGCAAACTTTCTGACACGAGAGGGTGTAATAGTGAGGGGGAAATAAAAACAGGGTCAGAAAGTACGAGTAAAGAAAGTAAAGAAAACAGGGCAGAGAAAACTGTACTTGCAGGGTCTAAAGTGGAACACAAGACTCCTGAATCCCTCAACATGCCTACCAAGTCTTCTAGAAACCTCCTAGAGTTGCGAGTGTGAGCATCCAGTCACTATGCTACCTAATTATCAACTGAAGTGTCAGAGGTCCGCACAATGGATCTAAAAGTCCCAGGCCTGACGGTATGCCATGCAAACAGATATAGATTGAAACTGTTTAGAAGTCTGGAAAAGTCAAAACTAGGGTTGATTGCAAAATCTTTGTTCACTCCCTTTTACCTATGTATAACAAATAACATATGGTTAATGGAGCAGTAAGGTATCCTGCGGACCTGAATTCAGATTCTTTTAGTCAAGAGTTCCCCTGTAACTGATCAGAATCATTTAAAGCACAATTTTACTGGTAATTACCGTGTGCCAGATTAAGAGACTTCCCTAAGTCATTAAACCCAGTCCTTACTGACACAGGCATCATCTTCTTGGAAGTCCCTCTATGCTGATCAAACTCTATTTGAAAAACAACTAAATACTTCAGATTATTTGCTTGAGTTTGCAGAAGACATGAACCCTCTGAGCTCCATCATAAGACTCAACAAGAGCTCTGGTTTATATGAAGATGTTACAGAAATGTCAAATCCTCTGGATAACCTAACAAAAGTCTCAGATTAGGCACTGAAAATTAGTAGCTACTTCTGATATTTACCTTTATTTGCAGTAAACACAGAAGATAGTACTCTTGCACTACAGAAAGGTGTTCTGAAAATATATCCATTAATATTTATGAACTGGTAAGTATTAACGACAACAGGATAGAATGGGATAAAGGGATAAAAAAAGGATAGAAAACACAATTTTACAGTGTTTGAAGAGCATACATTACCTAAATGCCTTAATTAGTGGGCTATACCGCAGGGAAAGAGCTAAATCTTGAAATTAGACTGGACAGAGCAGTGAAAAAACATACTACAAGGAAAAACATCACATGGCTTAACAGAACAATATGCTGAAATGCTCTGTATCAATATTTATTTGAATGCAAACTTTCCTATTGGTTAAAGCTTGGTAAAATAGACTTTATCTAACAATTTTTATTCCCTTTAATTTTAACAAGATATCCTTACTACACAACCATCAAAGGCTTGTGACTTGTAGTGCATATGGCAGACCCCACCTGGAGTACTGCATCCAGCTCTGGAGTCCCCAACATAAGAAGGACATGGACCTGCTGGAGCACATTCAGAGGAGAGCCACGAGGATGATCTGAGGGCTGGAGCACCTCTCCTATGAGGAGAGGCTGAAAGAGTTGGGGCTGTTCAGCCTGGAGAAGAGAAGGCTCCGGAGAGATCTCATTGCGGCATTCCAGTACCTAAAGGGGGCCTACAGGAGAGCTGGGGAAGGACTTTTTACAAGGGCATGTAGTGATAGGACGAGGGGGAATGGCTTTAACCTGGAAGAGGGCAGGTTTAGATTGAACATTAGGAAGAAATTTTTCACTTTAAGGGTGGTAAGGCACTGGAACAGGTTGCCCAGAGAGGTTGTTGAGGCCCCATCCCTGGAGGTGTTCAAGGCCAGGCTGGACGTGGCCTTGGGCAACCTGGTCTAGTGGGAGGTGTCCCTGTCTATGGCAGGGGGGTTGGAACTTGATGATCTTCAAGGTCCTTTCCAACCTAAACCATTCTATGATTCTATGAAGGTAAAGATTTCTACAGCAAGCACTGAGGTTTGGCCGAGTACATTTATTGACCTGAAGACTCAATCCACTTTAAATGTGCTTGTGCCTTCATTTCAAGAAATATGTGCAAATAAGATGCATTTTGTTCTAGCACAGTTCAAAGGAGCACACAAACACAAGTTACTGTACTGTGAACAAGTGCAAGAACTTATGTCTCACTGAATAGGTGCCCAAAGCCGATATGGGTACCTCACAGCATACTCGAGAGACTTACTGTTTTACTCATCTACCTGTTCTGTGATGAGAGAGGGGAAAAACATTGCTCTCTTTCGAGATCTTTTATAAAAACCTATTGAATTTATTTAAATCAAGTTCAGCAATTTTGAATACATTATGCAATTGCAATTTTAGGATTTTTGTATGCCAAACTAGTTTATAGAGGCTCAAATATTTATTTATGTGTTTAAATGAAGGGCAACTACAATATAATTAACATAGAAGGACAAGTAAAATTCTTGGAGTGAACCTTGTGGTTTCATACAAAATTCCTCAGTTACCATTTTGGGTTTTGCAGTGTGAGTCAGATTACATTTATCCAGCCTTTAAAATCTCTCTATCCTACTAAGCAGCTGAATCAATCTAGTTCACAGAAAATGAATTTTAAACAACCCAAATGACTTGGTAAATGAAAAAACTTCAATAAGACTGAAATCAGTCTCTTTACATTTTCAAGGCACAGTTGAAACTAGGCTTTCTTACATGAGGTGATTTCTACTTAACACCAGCAATTTCCTTGCAATCTGAACATGCCAGTCTTCATAAATCTGTGTCTTGTCATGGCAAAGTAGCCATGCTCCAGTTTGAATTGGACGAGCAGTAGTCCAGAGTATCTCCTTTTATACCAGTCTCGTTAACCATTAACATGGCTTTCATAGCTTCGGGTAGTTTAATGGGCCATGAAGTTACAGAGTTACTTCGAATCCAATGAGTATCTGATTGTGTCCTGTGGCAGGAAAATACAGGAGCTAAGCAGGATGTGCCTGAATACATAGTATAAAAGTAAAAGGAACTTCATAAAATATATCCATGGTTGCAGAAGTATAAAGACTGAAAACGATGCTACCTATTTCACTGCAACATCCATAACACGTACAAACCAATCACATAGCACATTCTCGGTATCACTGTCATTTCTGAGTTCACGCCACCTTTATGCCAGGGTGAGTCTCTACAAACAGGCCTTCCTTTCTCACCACATTTTCCCCCCTTACGTGATCCTGCCCTGCATAACCCTCTTTGTGTTTCCTCTCAGCAGCAGTCAAAAGCAGAGTGTAGAGCACCCAGTTACGCGTACATGCTCTTCCTCTAAAGAGCAAACTAGCCAAGAATGCATTGGATGAAGAGTGCAGGTTATCAGCTTTCAACCAAAACAAACCTAAGCCCAAGTGAACCAACCAAAGCCGCAAGCCTTGCATTGCCCAGTACTCCTGTTACACAGGAAGGGAAGGAAGGTAAAAATTTCTTACCCTGCTGACCAAGAACTTCAGAAGGGCAGTGCTCCAGAGGCAGCCATTCATTGCTACAGCACGGTCATTGCTTTACTTCAAAAGAAAAACAAACCACCCACCCCCAACACACACACACTTTCTTCCTTCTGTATTTATATCTACTTGCAGGATTTCACATGCATGCCCCTTTTCATTAAGGGTGCAAACTAGTACTTATCCCACTTGTGGCACCATACTGGCTAGAAAAAACCCAAGAGTTTAATAATAGCCCAGGTTCCTTCACACATTCAAACTGTAAAGTAGGGAAACATCCCACAGCCACTGCGCTCCTGGGCAAAGTGTTGTTTTTCACTATCAGCAGAACAGCCTGAAAAGCAGGCTTTAAATAGCATCCCAAAGTAACCACCATTTCCTTTCTCATCCCAAAACAAGATCCTCAGTAAGTTTCAAGTCAGTAAAGAGAATTAAAACAAGAAACGTACAGCATGAGTGCCAAGGAAATTTCAAAATGAGCAAGTAATTATACAAAATTTCACAGTCAAGACTCAAGTAGCAACACCAGGTGGCTTCAACTGGAGGTTTGCAAAGTATTTTGAATGAGTAAAGCTGACTCAGCAGCACTGGGAGTTAACACAGCAACTAAGGTTCAAAATCTGCTGTAATGCACCCAGAAAATTGCATGTAAAAATAAACTGTATAGAGTAAGAGGACCAAACCCCAAAAAGACACCATCATGCAAATAACTGTATTTTAATATACTAAAAAATAGAATCTTTCATATTTTCTTAAACAAGATGTAGTATCAAATGTTTATGTGCATGGGGAAACAGAGGGAACAAACATTAACGTATTTTATCTGGTTTTGTTACACATTTTGACACATTTTACTAGGAGTATTCTCCAAAAGTAAAAGCAAAGTATATTTAACCAATATTTTTCTAAACAGTGAATCAAACAAAATAAAGTAGTACTTTCAACCCAACATTACCTTGGAAAACCGAGCATTTATCCATTTTGTAAAGGTCTTCTTCTGTACATCATTGTGTTCATCTGGAGAGAGAAAATAAGAAGAAAACAATGAGTGAAAATGCATTCTTCTTAATCCTAGATTGCTTAAAACAGGTCATATTAAACACTATCCTGACTCGGTGGGAGAATTTTTTGCCTAATCTGTCAAACTAAAGCTGTTCAAACCTCTACAAGACTTTGGTACCTGCAGAGTCACACAAATGTGTCAACTTTGCTGGTAACCACAGCAGCTCCTTTGCATTAGAATCAGCCTCACAGCACCTCCTGGGCAGGATACTGATGCATCAAATTCACAGGCTTTCCATCTTGTCAAGAGCAACCTATGAAAGCATGGGCTTTTAATCAACAGACTTTGTCAACACCTTTTTGCCTGGATGCATTATTCCAAAAGCTGCCGAGGTCCTTATTCAAGCTTCTGATGCAGATAATAGCCTCCTTCAGTACGTGGCACAGGAACTGCAGTAGCAAAGCTGCTGGAATAACCCTTGAAGCACTCGCATCCTTACCCACCCTCAGCCTGGTTTCACACCTAGGTTAGGAACCCAGGTGTGATCAGTCACAGTCAAGTGCAGCTAACTTGTGGGATGGGCTCAGCAGACCTTCCCTTCAGATGCCCCTACTGGTGTGGCACCAAAGTACCACCACCTAGGGTCCAGGAGACAGCCAGGAGGACACAGCAGGACAAGGAGGAAAGACAGGCAAACACCTACAGGTCAAAAGCAGAGGGAGAAGCAGTGGCATCCGTCTGTGCAGAGAGAGGATAGCTTCCCAGGTTGTTGAAGGAAGCCATTGGGAGTCACCTGCAATTCTGCAGAGTCTGTCCTACTAAACCAAGCTGAGTCACTGCCAGCACAGCCCTGCCCATAGCACAGGTCACGTCATGGGTAAATTGCACTGAGCAGTGCTAAGGGTGAGATTATGTCTCATCATCTGCACTTAAATGACAGTGAATTACCTGATGACAACAGACCGGGGGCAAAGGAAGTTGGCCCACCATGGATTTTCAGGCCTGCTTGCTGCAGCCAAGAAAAGATACACATGCAGCCTGTGACAGGCTTTAACTTCCAAATCCATGCAGCAGAGAACAGCCAAGGCAGGTAGTGCCTTCCACTGGGCAAACTCAGTTTGACAGCTGCAGCCCAGATCATAATCTCCAAGAGGCCTTCAAGACTCCTTCTTGACAGTCCATCCTCGAGATAGATACACTTCAGGCACCCACAGCACACTGCTGCCTGGGATGCTCTCCTGCAGAACTTCTCGGTGGCAGCTGGCATCGATTTTTCCGAGCACCACCATGGTGTTCAGACCACCAGTCCCTGCACTAGGAAGAAGCCATAGAAAAAACTGGATTGAAGCTCAAATGTTGCACTTCATGAAACGGGAAAAAAAATTATGCAATCTGCAGAGATATCAGATTATGATTAAAAGGCACCACTTAAAAGATCATACCTCTCAGAGAGCAGTAATTGAGACTTGTGCAGGGAAGTTTTACCTACAAAACCCAGATGTTTATTAAAAAATAAAAATTAAAATTAAAAAACTCACAGATTACTACCAGAAGATTCCTTAAGTAGGTGACCTCAATATTTCTTGTTCCTGGCCCAACATGTATCTGAAACTGATGCCATTCATGTCTAATATACCCAGCCATAGATCTGTTACACACAGGCTACTGGAGCAATGGAACAAATGACCAGGTGTTTTTTACCTACCAGACATGAAAAAAGAACAGCGACTACAGCTTAGTCCAGACAAGAGGAGAAGTCATGTTGGTAAGAAATGAGATGTCACAATTAAAAGACTTGCTAAGCTTTTTGAAAATGTTCATATCAATTTAAAATAAAACCTAAGTTCTGGGCTCCTTGTAGGCTATGGCTGAAAAACCTGCTTAGGGCACACCAAAGAGTCCATGTCTGCTGCAACACTGCAGCCAGCAGCCATTGTTTCACCCTTTTGTGCCTCTCCTCTTTGCCATCTAAAGCTGATCCAAACACAGCCTACTCAGTTGCACCTCAAGCTCAACCAGAAACCAAAGACAGCCCAATGCAGAAAAAGATTTTTCTGAAAGAGCTTCAAGATACCTACACAGTGCATGCACAGCAGGCCATGCTTAAAACAGCTCGTTGAAACTCAAGGTATTGTTCCGGGGGAACACAATTATCTAAAAGATCTCATTAACCCTGCTCTCTTCCCTCAGGGAAATAGAGCGCCTTGCCATCAAAGACAGATAGGATCTACCAGCAGGATACGCTGTGCCAAGTACCCACTTCGAAGGAGACTGACAGGGTCAGGATTGAAACTCCAAATATACTGAATATATTTACTCTATTTTTTCCCTCCAAGGGTTGGTTGTTTTTTTCTTTAGGGGACAGGAACAGACTAGACTATTAACTGCCACTGCTGGACCAAAAAGCTAGTTTTGTACAAAACTCAATCCCAGACTCTATCCAACTCTTGATAATGTTTTCCATTTACATTAATTGTAAATACTACTTGTATTGAATGTAATGAGATCTAAACATCCTTCTCTGTTTAAATATCATTCAGTAACCTCTGTGCCTTTTCTGCCAAAAACCCCAAGTACATACCTACGTACCAGGATGCTTTCCTAAGGCTAGGACTGCTTTCTTCCTTCCTTAAGCTTCTGTGAGAATAAAAGAACGAAAGTTCGAGGTCTCGCGTTCTTTTAATGTGCTTACTCCTTAAGATGATAAAGGCAAAGCACGAACAGAGACCAAAAATAGTTGTATTGACTGTGTAAAAGGATAACAACAGTTATGAAAAGGGTCATGGATTTATAAATCCTGTGCACTGGGAGCTTTACACACCCCAGTCTTGGGGGGCTCAACCCCTTCACAGGCGGATGAGTGGCAGGTGACAGCTCTTCTAAGCATTACACGGGCTTCAGCCCACCAGCAGTCCATCAGCAGGCCTCGCACCTACAGCTGCTCCCCGGGTCCAGGTTGTGAAAGTGCTCCCACTGTGGGTACTGAAGTAGCATATGTGACATTTACTAAAAATCCAGACCCTTTTCCCCTCTTTTTGAAAAGAGGGTTTCCTAGGGAGGGGGGGGAAGAAAAGAGAAAAAAAAAAACCCACACAACTAACAGACCAAAACACACATGACTTCGATCAACAGGAACTACTTAGTCTTTAATGGTGAAAGAAAGAATATGAATGTATATACCCCTACTATCTCTTCAGTATCAGAGCAAACTTTCTATTTCAGTTAAGCCAAGGAATCAGAACCCTCACAGCTCCCATCTTCCCAAAACATCCTGCTCAGTTATAAAACCCACAGATGACACTTGCCCAGTCAGACTCTGCTTTCATATTTGCTTTATAAAAGCCTCTGAAGCTAGGATTTTTGTAATTGGCCATTATAGCTAGGGTTGTGTCAAGCTTTCTGCTATAAATCCCTGCAAAGAAATTTGTAGCTGAAATGCTGGTGCTTTGTTAACAACAGTGACAAGTTATTTTATCCCTCAAATTAATTTTCTTTAGATTCCTATGAGTCTGTAAAGCTAACCCCCAGAGGCTGGCATTATGATTCGAATGACACATAAGCCACATTCGGTCAAAAAAAACCCCAATATTACCATTCAGCAAAGCACGCGGTACTCCAGCCAGTCAACTTCTCACACAAGACATTAAAAATGTCAGCAAGTCACAGCCCAGTGAGAAACAAATTCACTGAGTCGCAAAAACATTTGCGTTTCCTTTCACACCACCGCAGCCCCCCCAAGGACTGACTGGGGGCCAAGTTCTGCTCCGTCACCCACCGACTGTTTCCTCTGGCCAATATGGCTCTGCCCGCCCTCCAGTCACTTAATGGACTTGCAGTGGCCAGTGTCGGAACAGTTTGTTCCTTTAAGAGGAAATAAAAAGAAACCTAAACACACACAGGCACACAAAATTAAACTCTTGTGATGACAGAGAGAAGAAAAGCTTCCTATCCCGGATGCTTGTTTGCTGAAGCCTGTTTCTGTTACACAACATGATGTATGTCCACGCAACTGGAGTACACTCAAAACAACTGGCTCTTGTGATCAGATTCCCCGCCTGCGTACTGGCATCCAGTTGCCCCCAACAGCAACTTTTACAGCCTTACATACCTCCTCTACGCTCAACATTGTCCCTTCATTTTATTGGGGCACCTTGAAACGGCAGTTCAAGTTCAGTCTGTTACCTTGTGAATATTATGTTCAGGAGCAAAAAAAGGAATCTAAATGATCTAAAAATAGAGGTAAAAACAAAAGCCTCACCAGATTGTGGTTTGTCCTTTACTCAACCTCGGCTTCATACTGAGAGCCAGCTTTCCCCAAAACGCATTACGTGCTTAGATGACAGAACTGTGTTATTTAGTTTCTGAAAGACAAAAGTTATCACACCCAAAACAGCTGGCAGAGCAGCACTGTAATGAAAGTGCCCTGGAGAAGCGTACAGTCTAGACTGGCATATGAAGTACAGAAATTGCCCAACCATTCCAGCACAAGTTACCGAGAGTCATCTCACATTTTAAGACTTAAATTTGCCTTCCCCACCTCATTATTTAAGTTCTCATTTAAGTTCTCAGCAAAGGAATTTAGAAATAAAAGAAGGAATTAGCCTGTGGGTTTCAATTAAGACATTTGGAATGTAACAAAGTCAGCAACATCTCTTTGCCTAAGCCTTCAGGCAAGCAAAAGTATCTGTCATAGATACCGCCCCACCCAGGACTAGCACGCACCCCAAACCCTGACAATGTGAACAAAAAAAGAGGAGAAAGTTCTGTATTCTTTGGTGCAGGATTTTCTGGATAGAAAAAGCATTTTGAAAGTAACCATCTTTTTGTCAAACTCACTCAGACTAATTCACATATAAAAAGACACAAAATAAGCATCTAAAATTTGAGGATGGAAACCAGCGTGGTTTTTATCCCCGCTAGCAAGAGTCAAAAAGCCAAGCAAGCCACAAACCACCAGAGTTCCTGACCACCAAGCTCACAGAAGAACCTCTGATGCTCATCAGGACTACTGGACTCTGACTTCATTAACACAGAATAATCTTTATCAGCAGCCCTGAGGTTTTGGGTTGGGTTGGGCTTTTTTAGGGAGGAGGCTGTTTCGGTTTTTTTAGAGAAACAGAAAGCAAAAGTTAAGATTGTTCTGCAGATCCCCTCTTCTCTTGCAACACCACGGTACAACAAATGGCTCCAGCAACAAGTAATTCACTTGTAAGCTTTCACCTTTGCACTGCAATGTTAATTTCTGCAATCAGCACTAAGTTTTCCTTCATTCCTTCTCCTTCCCCCTCCATCAAACTTCAGCAGTTGGGCAAAAACAGTTACATTAATAGTGTCTCTAACAAAAAAAGTACGGATGCCTGCCTATAGCAACTGCCACATAAAAGGCAGTTGCCCAAATTGTAAATTCTCTGTATAGACCAGACTATGAAATACAAGCATTATAAAAACAAAAAAAAAAAAAAAACCCACCAACAAAAAAAACCCCACCCCAAAACTAAAAAAAAACCCTGCACCTCACTCCCTGGTGTTTCCCAGCAGCAAACACCATCAAAAACAAGACACCATGGAGGAGTACTGCGGACCACCCCATGGTTCTCACAAAAGCGTGCTGTGAGTCTAAGCTAAATTGTATTTACTTCACAATAAAAAAATACCCCAGCAACTGATAACTAGAAGAAGGCATCCTCACAGCTGAAGCAATATTAAAATAGCTGTTTCCATACCTCCCAGCAAAAGCAATCTAACATGCCACACTGTCCGTCTCAGCACATTGGAATGACGTTTAAAAGGAAGATAAAGAGAACAGCAAGCTCTCAGGAGACAGAAATAATGCTGCAGCACCACACACGGGGCCTGATGGCCCACGGTGGTCAGCCAGTGACCCTGTTGTTTACACAGGATGACAATACAAAACCAAGAATTGGAGGGAAAGTGTCCCAACACCTACATGGGGCTCCTCTGGAGGGTCACCAGGGCCCAGCAAGCCGGCATTTCACTCCAGCAGCGTGCAATGGCTCCCTGACATTTGGTCAAACCAAGCAGCATCAGCTCCCAGCACAAGACAGCCCTGGGAAGCCTTTGTGTGCGATGCAAATATGTTTGGGCACATATTTCACTAACTGCCAGTGATCACACACCAAGGTTTGAAGCTGGAAGAGTTTCTGCCAATATCTTTGGTTAGAGCAAAGGGTTTCAGCTCTCTGCAAGTGCACTGTGGGAAAAAAAAAACAACCCTGAAATAAAAGTATTGCAAATACCTCTACAATGACAGAGAGTGGATTGGATTATATGCACCCCATAGATATCAACGGACAAACTTCACACACAGGGGGAGGAAGATGCCCTCACCATCTCCCTGACAGCCCAAAATGACTGGCACACGGAAAGAGAAGGGGAGAAAGGCGGATAACTCCTGCCCAAAATCTGGTGATTAAGACATTTCTAAGCACACAAACAGGGGGGCACTTAAAGAGACAGAGGAAACTTACAGACAAAAATACAAGGTAGGAATCACAAACTCAATTTATTACCACTCGTTGTGTTATGAACAGAGATTAGGTCTTCGCATTTCTAAGTTGTTACAAAGAAAACAGAATTGCTTTCCACAAGTTGGTGTTAGCCATCTGCTCTTCTTTCTCTGCCCAAATTAGAACTATTATTAGGCTCACTTGCATTTGTGGAGGCGATTCACGGGATATAAGGTCAGAGGGATCATTGTGATCATCTAGCGTAATCTCCTGCATAACACAGGAGCCGACCCCACAAAAAGCCCATCTGCATACCAGAAGGAAGCAGAGACACAACAGATGTCAGAGACCCTGCGCAGGCCCAAGTAAGCAATATTGCTCGGGCAGAGAAGGAAGCCAAGCCATAAACTGTATATACGCACGTATTTCTCTCTACTAGTTATGGCAGAGTTTCAAATCAGGAAGACATCACAAACAACCTTGTTTGAACATCTTCAGGAAACAATGTTCACGGTACAAAAGACATAACATTACTTTGTTCTCTGTGACAGGCGGGTAAAGACAGTAGCACGCTGTGAAGTTCTTATTCACAAGACCGAACTTCTGCCCTCTCATACTCCAGAGTCTCTTTTATCCCAACTCTGTTCATCCAGAGGTTGTCCTATCTTCCTTTTCCAAAAACCCAAAGGCTGCAATCCCACACACTCCTCATCCCCTATTCTCTGTCTTTTCACTCCCAAATATTAAAACCTTTCCTGATCCTTCCCTTTTTAGAGATGCCCATCTTTTCCCCAGGCTTCTCCATCTATCTCTCCTCCACAACTTGTCCCAAATCTCCTTCCACCACAGTCCATCATCATTCCTGCTCTAAACCTCTCCAGCTTTTCATGAATAGAAGACAGTTCCTGAGGCGTAAACTAGTAATACCTGGCTCCTACATATTACTACATGCTCCAATTTCCTAATAAGTAGAATAATAATGCTTGGCTTCCTATATATTAGTACGCCTCACCAGTGCCAGCTCCTCCCCACAACTTCTCTGGCCTCTCACTGCAAGCTCCCACCCCATCCCAGCACACATGGTACAGCCTGTTGGGTGTGCACCAGATTGTACGTCACATGCAGATGCCTGATCCATCAGGCAGCAAAGACATCTATATGGGTTTTTTTTAAATTTCTTCTTTAGTAGAGGCACTGTGTTCAAGGCCTCTTCTTCTTCCAGCCACTGAGTTTCACACAACCTTTAGCTATTTAATTAGCTTTATGACATGAAAATTGGATTAAATTTCCCACTAGTTAATCAAAATTGGACCAGTTTTTCAGGGAAAAAAAAAACTGAAACACAAGCATAATCAGAATATCCTACTTTCCTTGTGAAAATAGATTAATCAACAGATTTCAAAAACGTGTATGCTGTTAACATATTTAAAAATTACATAAATGCTATTTAAACGTTTCTGCAAGCAAGTTAACTAAGCACCTCCCAATACAGACCATATAGGTTCCATTTCAGTGACAGCAGCATGCTGACTAGAGTTATTTAAAAACAAATGGAATTTATAACCCCATGGAATTTAAGTCTTTCCTAGCAGACCAGTATATAAGACATTCGTAACATAGCAACTTCAGCAGTTGAGATATGCAAAGTCAAGGTATTAGTTTTCTGGGTTTGATCGCCTCAAATCTCTGATGGTATTTAGAAATTTAGTCTTAAGACCCAAGAAAAATAGCACACATACAATTGTATTTCATCCATGGAAGGTAATAAACAATAAAAAAAAAAGTTTTCCAGTGCTAATTAACTCAGAAATTAAGAAAAGAGAATAGTAAAGAAGTGCCTTTAAAAAGCCATAACACTCACTTTGTGACTTGGAACGAGATTGCTAGACCCCCCCCAAAAAAAACCCAAACACAATGAACATGTATAGTTTATACCTGTTACAATTTCCTGTTATAATCACTGCAATATCAATAAAAGTCTTCTAGCACTTTCATTTGAATGCCTCAAGCCACCTTACAAGTATTAAGCGAGCTTCACCACCCATATGAAATTTACCACTCTTTGCAGCGCTCCAAAGATGCTTAGTAAAATTTTGCATTAAAGCATCTTCACTGAAAGCACAGCATGGCACAGGTCAGAAGGCACCTACAGAGATAGTTTGTTTAGTTCAACACCCCCAGTCAGAGCAGATTGCCCAGGGCCGTGTCCAGTCAGATTTTGAACATCTGCAAGGACAGAGACACCAGAACCTCTGTGGGCAACCTGTGCATACCAGTGTTTTAAGTAGAAACAGAATTTCCTGTTTCAGTTTGTTTCCATTGCCTCTTGCCTTTTCACTGGGCACCTCTCAGAAGAGCCTGGCTCTATCCTCTTTACACCCTCCCTTCAGGTATTTATAAACTTTGGTACCATCCCCCTGATCCTGATCCTTCTCTTCTCCACGCTGAACAGTCCCAGCTCTCTAAGCCTTTCCAGATTTTGAACATCTGCAAGGACAGAGAATCCAGAACCTCTGTGGGCAACCTGCGCATGCCAGTGTTTTAAGTAGAAATAGAATTTCCTGTTTCAGTTTGTTTCCATTGCCTCTTGCCTTTTCACTGGGCACCTCTCAGAAGAGCCTGGCTCTATCCTCTTTACACCCTCCCTTCAGGTATTTATAAACTTTGGTACCATCCCCCTGATCCTGATCCTTCTCTTCTCCACGCTGAACAGTCCCAGCTCTCTAAGCCTTTCCTCATAGGAGAGATGCTCCAGTCCCTTGATCATCTTGGTGGCCCTCCACTGGCCTCACTCCAGTATGTTCATGTCTCTCCTGTACTAGGGAGCCCAGAACTGGACCAAGTACTCCAGGTGTGGCTTCATCAGCACTGAGTAGAGGGGAGCATGCCCAAGAACATGCAACATGCTTATGGTAAAGAAAAGGAATGAAAGAGAAAAGAAGCAAGCCCCTGTTTCACAAACTTGCCAGCATCTAGAGCTCACCAATTCACTTGCTGGAAAGCTGCTCACTAACACAATTTCACTTAACAGACTATGTACTAGAAAGCTTCTACGCTCTTCTGTGGCCAGCTTATAACCATAGCCTAACACATTTCAATTCTTCACAACCAAAACTCACATCAAGTCATGTTACCCTTACGAACCCCTGGGCAGGCAACACTCGGAAGACAGAAGCAGGGGGGAAACAAGCCCAAATGCAAAGTATTCCTCAACTCAAACTGTTGCATACTGAGCTCAGCAATAAAGTTGAGCCCAGTCTTTACAGAAATCAAATAGGCAAATAAAGTTTAAAAAAGCATAAACTTTTTCTTTTGTTTCCAGCCAGGCTAAGTCTGAGCTTCATTAGCTATTCCATTATTTTGTCAATGAACAGTCACACTGATGCCTGTAAATTATTTACCTCAACCTATTAACCTTTGTAATTGCTAAGATGAAACCTGAAATGTAGAAGGTTTAAAGGAAGCCTGTAAAATTCATACGGTGTAGTGGTGCTCTAAACAAAGAAGTAAGCAAAAAGAATGAATAAGATTAATAATTTAAGACCAAAATATTTTTTAGAGTAAACAACACCAAATACTCTCATTTCTATCCCTAAAATACTGCAGCAAGTTCACTACACAATCACCATACATTGACCTGCTTTTAGTTTCATATGACCTACCCAAAGTATATTAAGTGTTTTGTACTGTCACCCAGCCCTAGTGAGGAAGATTAAGCAAAAGGCAAGTCCATTTCTTGAGATAAACTGAATATTTCATTTCCCAGTCACACTCCTTTGCTGGCCAAGGAAAAGAAATATTGCACCACTGGGGAAGGGGGAACCTTTGTGCAGAAAAATGCAATGCTGAGCAAAGCTTTGAGCACTCTGTCCATGAAGAAATTACTATTCTTTCTCTAGAGGCAAGAAGAAACACAGTCATAAAGGTGTCTTATCCAATTCTTGTATTTAGTGAGACACCTTAATGAGGAAAGAATAAAAGAGAAAGTGGAACAAAGTATTTTGAATGGCCCCTTCTTATGGCTTCTGGCAAACATAAGAATTTTCTTTTGTCATTTGATCAGAAAAGCAGTAGGTCAAGGCACTACTAATCCTATATCCTAATTAAACTCACGTTTCCTTCCCTAGCTTCGTCATTAATTAGGCCCCAAAGTTGAACCCCCTCCCTGATTAACTGCTCTGAAAGTATGTAAGTTCTGTTCGACAACTGCAGGATGAATATCTGGAATGCATTAAAACAGGCATTTATGCAATCACACAAGCCACTGATCACCATCAGCATGAGCCCACAGAAGACCTCCCACTTCAGTACAGAAAGCTCTTTCAGGACATACCACTCTAAACAGCGTGACCAAAACTGGAGAAGATACAGGAACAGAGCAGTCAAAAGGAGAGCAACCGAAGTTCAAAGCCTGTCAAGAACCTGAGCCAAGGGATTTTAGCGGCCAATTGTTTAGGCAAAGGATTACATGTACACATGCCAATCCCCATGGTGTTTTTATTATTTAATGACCAACTTTTAGGAGGACTGTGATGAAGCCTGTTCAAATGTGGGGTTTGAGTACTGCCACTCTATCACCTCAAATGGTTTTGTGAGGGCATGTGAAATTCAGAACAGACACATCACCTTTACCTTCCTAGGAACTGGCTATACAAAAAGAAAGATCACCTAATGAAAGCAGACAATTACAAGTCAGATTACTACTGCTGCCTCCGGCAACAACTCCAGCAGATCAGTCATACTCACAGGTGTAATCCTGTCCTGCGTGCATTTTCGGAAAGGATTCTTGCACACCTTCCCGGTGCTAAGGAGTCAGGGACCACACAGGATCAGGATTCTCAGCCCTTGCCCGGCAGGCAGCTGCCCAGCTGAGGCAGCACAACAGCTTCAAGTCACCAAATTTCTGTTTCACCGAAGGTCAACGACCCTGCAGCAGAGCAGGTGGTGTCTACATCTCAGCGAGGCTGAAGTTTGCAACCCGAATATCGCTAGCCTGAGTACCAAAATTAATGACGGTAACCACCAGTGAAAGCAAGACAAATGAGGGCACGAGTACAAATAAGCTAAAAAAGCAGAGATAAGTTTACAGAATTAAGAGTCCACAGAAAGATGGGTATAATTTATGGCTGAAGAAATCCCTGAACTGCAAACCACTGGGGAAGTAAGGTATATTAGAGGAAGCACCACTAAAGACGTGCTTATGGAAGAAGTATAAGCACGTGGTATCTACCTGTGGACACCACCGCAGGTACCACACCAGGCTAAACCCAGCACAGCTCTCCTTATGGCAACCCGCTGCCCTGTGCAACCACTGCGAAATCCAACAGGAACTGTGAATCCAAGCACCCAGGTTGAAGACGTGTAAGTAGCATAAACCAGTTCATCAGACCAATTTCAGTGCTGAAACAGCCAACCCAGAAGATTAAGAGACTAGTTCGGTAACAGTGTTAAGACCTTTTGAAACCAGACCTGCGATGCAACTTTGACCTAACTAGATAGCAATGTTTTAAACTCAAGTGCTTAGGAATTTCCCTCCATACAGAAGGCCTTTGTATCCTTGGATAAATTCTAAAATGAATACTAGCTTGCAATACAGGAAGAAATACTGCAAGGTTTAGTCTGAAAAAAAGTTTTTACCACCAATGGGCATAAGTCAGCATCTAACACAGACATACACTGTTGAGTTTTGCTGGCACAACTATATTGGCTTGGATATGAAAAATGCGCTTGGACATCACTAATAACAAAACCTCCTCTGGCGTAGCCAAAGCTGTGTCAAAGAAGAGCTTCTGCTGGCTTAATTCACTAACTTCGAGGAAAAGAGTGTAACTACATGGCAGATCAACTCTTTCCGCCAGTAAGAAAGGGACATTATGCAGCACAGCAAAAGCAAGATACAAAGTACAACCTGTGTAGCAGACAAAAGCATTTGAGACAATACAAAATGGCAATTTCCTCAATTCAAAGGTTTACCAGAGCATTTGTTCTGAGATATTTTAATCAATAAAAGTACTTATGGCTTTGTAGTCTCATACTTGATTAAAAGTAAGATCAGCACTTAACCCCCACCCCAGAAAAAGCCAGAAGATCACCATTGCTGGGTCACACAATGCAAGGGGGAATTTCTTCCAAGACTTTCACACCCCTGTCCTCACTCCAGAAAGAAAAATTATTTGCAAGTAGCATCAAATAATGTTTCTTACTATTAACAATTACTACTGAACAGGTATTTACCAAATCTCCCAAAAGCAATACACAATATAAGCACAGCTAGAACAAGAGCTGTGCTTAAAGGCAGGGTTCAGCGTGACATCCCAGTCGGAGGTTGGCCGTGAGCACCTTATCTGCACATCCCCAGCTCTCCCAAGAGCCAGCCACACAGTAGTTTCTTCAGCTCTGCCCATGTAAGAACTCCCAGGTGCCAGCCAGCTCTGGTGAAGCAAAGCCTAATTGCTCCACCACATTTGAGCAGGTTGCAAAGAGTCTGGATTAGTGTGTAATTGCTCAGAGGTGAAGGGTCAAATGAGGGAGAGAAAGGACATGGGCATAAGGCAGGGATGCAATCCCAGAAGCACACAAAAAGACTGGCTCTTTATCAAAGAAAAGCAAAACTCTTTTATGTGGTTCCCCAGTGGGGTTAAGAGAAACTTGCTTTCCATTTGACACATATTTGCACTTCTCTGAGTGAGAAAGCTAATATAAAAAATTAACTTCCTACACGTTTACAAGAATTTCAAATTCTCAACAAAATGATGCACTTAACTTATGGCAAACTACAAAGCTTGGTAGTAAAAAAAAAAACCAACAAAAGACCAACAATGCATTTCACACTCTTCAGGTTATGCAAATAAAAGTAACACCTTAACGGAAGTAGTAAAAGGAAGGTTATTATTTCCGAAACATTAAAATAACATTACCATCACAGAAAGAACAAATGGTATGAACAGGGTGAAATACAACTACAAAATAAAAATCACAGGTAATCTCCTAAAGACACCGTAGTCCTCACATGACTTGCTTTTGAATCTTTAGTTTTGTATACTACAAACGTAGGTGTGGGGAGAAAGTGGGGAATGCATCTTGAAAGTACTTTCAACTCAATTCTAGATTCTTTTCTACAAAAGTAAAAGCAAAAAAGTTTACTTTCAACATTCTGCATCATTAACTATCACAGATAACTTGAGTAATTCTGCCACTGTTATCTCCATCACACAAGGCAAAATTAAGAGCAATACAACTGATAGAATTCAAGAGAAGCTGTAGCATTTGACTTTATTTTGCAGGTGGACTCTCGAGTTACTGCCTGATCAATTCCAAGAGCACCACACACTGCCATCTTTTTTTTTTTTTTTTTTAAAAAAAAAGGAGAAAAGGAGACTTATAGCAGCTTTGGTCATTCTCCACATGAACTTACTGTGGGAACAGGTCAGAGAACCTTGGCTGAGTATATATTCACCCTGAATTAGCCTTTCACCAAGGTTTCTCCCCACAGAGAGGAGCAGCCCAGAAGGGCAGCACAATGAATCTGGAATACTCTGCGACTTTAGTTCATTGGCAGGCATTTTTTCATAATCCTACTCAAGGTCACAGCAATGTGAATTTGCAGCAATATACACATGTATACACTGGGCAAAAATTAGGTGATTAAACTGGCTGGGGGTAGTTTGTACTTTTGCCTTCAAAGACAAGCAGAGAGGAGGATAAGAACACATGAGATGTTCAAAAAGTCAGCGAGAGTCTGGCTGTGTTATAATTGCCAAATACTTGTGACACTTAACAATGTTCTCATGCCTGCAATTTAGTCAGATTCCACTTCCCACCTACATAGGTCTTTTAAGTTTCTCCGCTTTAACATATCATCTTAAACTACTGTAATATGAATACAGCTGAAAACCTTAAACAGCTTAATTTTTAACAGCTATTCCAAGAGTTTTCTACAGCTGTTTGTTCCTTCGGACAACAGTCCCAAAAACTAAATCACAAAACCATTTAGTTTTTTTAAGAAACACCACAAACATTTTCATCCACAATGCAACGATATAAGAACTTTGACTTACATAATATCGATTAGATCTTCATATCTGAAGATCTCTAATTTAATTTGATGTTGCCTGTCACTTCTGATTTTCCACACTACTGCTACACTAAGGCTACTCTTTAAAAGTTAGAACATTTCATTAACCAGAACACACAAGCCAAATGGTGGTACAAAAAACAAAGTAAGACTTTTTAAGCTGCAAAGGAGCAAGGAAATGGGAAACAGTAGTAACGATGTATGGAAGGGCACATGAACTCATGCACACTGCTTTCTGAAGCATCACGGAGCAAGCTGCAATACACTGCTCATATTTCAGATTGTCCACTGCTGACACACACAACCAACCTGTGGCAGAAGAAGGATCATTTACAAAACCCAAGTATTTGTGAAGCCTACGACATCAAAGTGGCAAGGAAGGAATTCCTGCAACTGGACGCACATCTGCAAGCTGGTGTAGGAGGACCAAAGGCATTTTGAATGTCAGGGTCACCTACCTACCTGCTACTTGGTAAAACAGCACAAGAAACATTATCACGGTCCAATAGGTTTCGAAATTAAAATTCTCGTTTGAAGGGTAACTCAAGCAGCCACAAGCTACACAGTCTTCCCTTTTTTATACAGTTATTCTACTAAATATTGCTATCATCCCCCTCAAAGCTACACAGCCCAGCTTACAAGGGCTCTGTCAGTGCTAAAAAGGTAGAATGGACCTGACTACAGCTTCCTGGCTTTATCCTGCAGCATCTTTCTAGTCCAACTATGAACTGGCATGACTGGCTTCACAAGAAGACTTTTGCAGACTTCTGCTTATTCAGAACCAGAAGCCCCAAATTTTGTAGATGACAAGTGAAAACTGAGTGAAAGGAAAGAGTATAAAGGGAGAATCACAAGAGTGTCAAAGAGAGGACTTCTAAGGAGGCTAGAAAAGGGAATATATGTGAAGATTTTTGCTGTCAAAAGAATTAGCGTGACTAAGAGCTGACTTAGCAACCTATTATGCTAGTTTGAATTTTGATGCATTTAATTACAACCTTCTACATGCAAGAGGCTTGTCTCCAGTCCTGCAGAAGTAAGTATACAATGAAAAAAACAACAACTTGCCAAAAAACTAAACAAATTAAAGCTCAGAAGCTTTAGTCTTGTCTATAATCAGAGTCACATTGTTCCACTCTTTCTATTCATGTCACAACGCTTCACTATTATTCCTCAAGTCTTTACACGGCTGCAAACAGGAACAGCAATGAAGGGTGACTACCAGCCTTCTCACCCTTCAGATGAAGAGTGTAATTTGGGCTCAGCAAGGGAGCATTAGAAGATGACCCAGAACTCCAGCTGCCGAGCTGTACTACCTGCACCTCCTGGACACGAACATTACTGAAAAAAAACAGAGATCTTCCAGAATAGGATGAGTTTCTACCTTTTATTCTCTCCCTTTAGCAGAGTGGAAAAAGCCATACAAGAAAAGTATGCAAGGACACTTATTCTTGGGAGAAGAATAATTACAAAAGATTAAGGGTGAACAAGGGTGAAACATGGATGTTTGTATTTATCGTATCATCTTCAACCCTATGACAAGTTCATCATCTGAATCATGCCAATCTCCAAACCACAGGCTAGCAGAAAGGAATTTGGGGAGTGGGAAAGAGACAGAAAGCCAGTATCAGTTAAGACACAATCTTAAAGTTAAGACATAAATACAGAAGTGTCATATTATAGTAACATCAGGAAGGAGTGTACGAAACAAGCCTGAGAAATAGAAGATATTTATCAACGAACTTCAACGAGGTATTTAAGCATAACAGAAAAGGAGGAAAGATGAAGGTCAGACACAAAACACACCACGCTATTAGCAATATCATACTTGCGCAAAGTTAAAAACACACACCACATCACTTAGCTATACCAGGGAGTTTTCCCCCCCAAAAAAATAATCCTCTGACAACGTAAGTTACCATTTCAGAACTTTGTTTTAACTCTTCCTCGACTGCACATTTTGTTTGTTTCTTGCAAAGGTGAAGGCTCAATAATTCACTTATGCTGGCATGAGAACAGGACAGGAGAGTGAATATACAAAGACAGAAACAAGAAAAAAGCTTCCGTGATTTATTAGACATGAGAGAACACTCTTCCACTGCAAAGCAGTCAATAATAAAACAAGTCAATCAGAAATGATCTAGTTGCCTCAGAAGTCTTCAAGAGCTTCTGCTAAGCCAGTAAAGCCTTTCCCACAACACCTGTCGCTTTGCTGGCTGTCTGAGCCATTTTACAGGAACTTCTATACCAACTTTAGCATCAACTTTGCTCTGCTTCTGCGGACTACGCTATGAAAAAATAAGACAGTTACAGATTTATTTGTAGTGCCACATCCCATTTTTAATCGAACTGGGAGCAGTGGCTGTGGTAGGACTGCATGCTAAACTACTGAACTGATGAAGAACACTTATTTTTCTTAATTTCTCCAGACACAGATATGTTTGGTTTGTTGTTTGGTTTTGGCAGGTTTTGATTTTGTGTGTGTTTGGATTTGGGTTTGTTTTTTTTTCAAATGGTGAGAGTGAATATTTTTAGGCTAGTCCAATAGTCTCCTACCTTAAAGATAAAGAGTGACTTAACACTGTCAAAACAATAGCTAATTATTTACCTGTGATGACTCTGTTGTGCATAACGTACAAGAATATTCAGTAGGACAATGCTATTAGAACATGTAAGTTCTGCACTGTGACCTGACTCACCCTCCATCACTCCGGAAAGTGAGAGTTTCAAGGCACGCAGCTTTGTGCACGCTGCAGAGGGGACAGGAGACAGGGCAGGGGGCAGGAATAAGGAATGCCACGCCACGACTTCAGCAAAAGGGGCTAGAAAACAGCCACTGCTTCTGCTCATGCTGGCTGTAAACCAGTCTTACTGCTCCTGCAGGCTACCTCAGTTGATGCCATTAAAAACAAGAGTGGTGTTTACACACAGAGCAGCAGAACATTGCACTTGCTTAGCAGCTGATCAGGACTGTTTCCAAGATGCTGCAAATATTTAATGCAAGTCTGCTTGTCTCAACACAGGTTTCGTTCGCACTGATTTTAGAGTCACACACCACAAAGGAAGGCATGAGGAAACACTGTCAGGCAAACCTCGCTCCCACAAGCATTGGCGTATTTGCTAAATCAGATTTTGAATTATTTTCAGATACATGTAACTTTGTTTCAGACCAAGAGTCCATGCTCTTGCTGAGGGTTGACTCCACGTGTCTGCCAAGAAAAGCCAGCTTTTCCCACAAATTAAAAAAAACAATTCTATTTGAAGATATAATTTAGATAAGCAGACTTTTTCATTCCCATTGGGGGAGAAGGGCATGGATTTGGGAATGAAAGAGTAAAGTTGAGCCTGGGAAGAAGTGCAGAGGTAGGGAGAAGGTGTTTTACTTTTTGTCTTTGTTTCGCACCATCCTATTCTATTTTAATTGGCAATAAATTAAATTAATTTCCCCCTAGTCAAGTCTGCTTTGCCCACGATTGAAACTGGTGAAACGGGCGGGCATCTGGCAGCCACCAAGGTCAACCCACCACAGGGGTTGAACAGCAAACCTGTTTTTCAGAGTCAATAAAGACAACATTAACTGCAATGAGGCACGCTGACTGCAATTTATACAAAAAAAATCTTTCCCCTTAGCTCAGGGAAGAATGTCAGATAAGATAGCAGACTAGTTTACCTGGCCATAAATTAAGATAGCAAACTAGCTTACCTGGCCATAAAATAATTCCAGATCAACTCCTGAGGGCAAACTCTTGAAGCTATTTTTATTGCTATAAAAAAAATAATAAAACACCCAGAAAAAAAAACCACCAAATACATAAAAAAAACACAAACCAGAGAAACAAGATTTATGTTCTACATACAAGAAAAGTGTATTATAGTATTGCACACTATCACTTATAAATCATTTGATTCTAACAATGAATTCAACAGCACTGTTTTCTGACATTATTCCGTTGCCAAAATGAAACATCTCGGAAGAATACCATATCTTGCATGTCAGCAATATCTTGGTTTCTCTTTCAGTTGCAAAACCAATAAAATGACTTGGTTAAAACAAGCGCTTTTTTCCCTTGGTCACTGACAGCTAAATTACTTAAAACTGAAAGCACCTCCAACAGAAGGCTGGCACTGTGCATTAAAGTGGGAATAACAGTGGGAATAATATTTTCAAGAATATACCACTTGACTATATTAAAGACAGGAATGAAACTACATCAGAATTAACTGAAAACACAAGAGGTATACTGCAATTGGTTTTATCCTGTCTAGGTATTAGCGCTTGCAACTCTTGCTGCTAACATTAACTTCTGTATAATCAGTTCTATCCACAGGTCAAAAACAGAAAGGATAAAATATTTGCTTCCACATAACTGCCCAGCACATCTACTGTATGCTTACTACAGCAAAGTCCACTATCAGTAAGTCATCATTTGGTACTGAAGTTCATCAACAACACTTTCGTTTTTATTAGACTGAGAAATAAGCTTGATCATTGTGAGAGACTCTATATGCATTCAAGATTACCAAATAAAAGGTTGAGGCATGTCCCAACAAGAAAGTTATCTGTGTAACCCACACTTGGATTTTTATTTTTTTTTTTAAGCTACTGGAGTTACTGCTTGTAGATTAGATAAGGAACGCTCCCATGAGATTTCATGGCAACAGATACAGGAATGATGGTGAGACATCAGGTGACAGCATTTTCTGCCTTTCTTTTCCACAGTGCTAAGAATCCCACTGTATAACCTTCAATTTCAAATTGTCATCAGCAAGCTGAAGCTAAAACTTATTCACTGAAAGGAAAACTACAACAAGAATTAGTAAGAAATTATTCAGTCAAAAAATACAGTGCAATATGTATTACAGAAAAAAATAGAGACAAGAAAATGGATCCTATTTAATTATACAGATTAGTTTTCAAATACTCAATTCCAAGTTTATATTCCCTCCAGCAACCAAAAAAAAAAAAATCATAATCTTATTTATTTGCTTTCCACATCAGAAATGCAGAAATAGCAACTAACTTTTTAGAAAAGGGTGTGCCTGACAAATTTGACAAAAATCTATATATGGACTGTACGTACAAGAGAGAAAGTAGCTTTAGAGGGGATCTATTGTTCTACTTTCAGAAAGTATCCACTTTACTATCTCTTTGCTATCTTAAAAGCAGCAGTGGAAATAAATGTTTTCGTTATATATAAGAGGACTTAGGTCAGGCAGGCTAAGTAAATATTGATTTTACTATAGCTGAGCTGGGAGCAAAAGTTAATTTCAATGGTCTGCCCAGAGTGTTTTATGAATTGCTTTAAAAATATTTCGCTTTACGAGGTATTAAACCCGCTAAGAACCTTTTAAAATAATCTGAAGCTCAACATGATTGAGATGTACAATTCTAGCAGGGAAAAAAAATATAGCTGAGAGAAAAAGAAGTGCTATTAAAGGCTCCGCTTCACCAGGTCGGGAAGCCCAGCAGGATGCTCTCTTTCAACCCGAGGCAGGCAGCCCTGTAGCCTTCGTGTTGGGGGACAGCTCAGGGGCAGCCCCGCAAAAGCGTTGGGCTGGAACCAGTCACCAGCACGAGAGGGGATGGGCAGGGACAGGACCTGCCTGGTCATCACACGCTGTTTCTTTAAGAAGTTCGCCGCGTAGCTAAAAAACTTGATGCACTCCTCCTTTTAGCCAGTTTACAAGAACAATGGGAAATACGTGATCTTTGACGTGGTCACGGTTCCAGTATCTGCCCAGCCCTCTGCACCCCAGGCGTACGACTGAACGTTGCATCTATATACTGTAAGTCAGAATATGCCAGGCTCTGATTTCAAGTTAAGCAGAGCCACAACAGTTAAGTAAGCCTGAACAATATTTTATCTCAATAAAGAGGAGATATTTCATAACTTCAGTACAAAATCCACACCGTAGTGAAATTCAGCAAGACAGATACAACCATCCTGCTTCCATCTGCAGAAGCGATACTAAATGCTCTTTTAACTGTCAAATATTACAGAAAGCTGTCAGTGCACACTGCTGCGTGCCAGGGCAGACACAAGGGGAAAGCTGCTGACTGTCACCCCGCACAGCACAGAAGTCAGCCGCCACATTTCCGAATTTCTGCGGAGAACCCTCGAACTGTTCGTTCGCTGCTTTTCCGAACGCTTAGGTAGAAATTCCTCTCGGCACGTAACAAGTGTCAGAGTACGAGGCATCTCCTTCCCCTGCAGCCCAAACTCGCTTTTTACCCGCTGGAAGGATCAGCCAGGGAATTACCGCAATTCGCTTTCTCAGCCGCTCGCTTAGCGAAGATTAGAGCGCGCTCCACCCAGACGCCACACAAATTAGGTCACATAGCAGACCGTGCTGCTGCCAATTCCTGCCCTATTCATCAGGGACGAGGGCAGGAAGCATATGGAGCCCTCCAGTTAAGGGTCAGAACATTTCAGTGAAAACATAAAAGTGAACCAGCGGCAGATTATTCACCGGCCAGAGGGAACGTGGTTTCTCCATATGGCAGAAGTGAGTCACGGGCACCGCTCCGTTCCACACAACGCAGAGGAGCACGTCCCGCATCCAGCAGCAAAACGCTCCCATGCAGTTTACAAAAGGGACTGTACTACACGACAACAGAGAAATATTTTCCACTTTTTCAGCATACGTGTGCATTTAATACTTCAATATACATAGGAGGAGGGCTGTTGGTTTTTTTTAAAAAAGAAAAAAAGTCCTTCAGAACATGAAAAATCAGTTCATGTGAAGACCCAAAAGGCAACTATGCAATACAATGGAAATACTACGTAATCTGTTCATATGGATTTCATTTACAACCATGCTGTATTTCAGATTACATCCTTGATCACCTGTTGCCAAAAAGGAAATACACCATTTTCATGTGTTTAACAGCCAGAGTTGTTTCAAATTAAACAGATTTGAGGTCCTGCACAGCTCTACTAAGCAAACTGACAAACCCAGGGCTTACAGTAACATGAACAATGCAGTAAATATTATTTTTACTATTGTAACAGTTTGTGGTCTCATGATTAAATGATTTCAAGCTGCTATCAGTGCATATATCTTGTGGGAACACAGATACATTCCTTCCCACCTGAAAGGAAGCTTTTCATTTGTAGGCTAGTGCTCGTGGGATTTCCAAGGGGAGGCTCTTGGAGCAAGATGGGAGACCCAAAAAATGGTAACAGAAGCGAAGTTTCAAAAGATATGCTCTCAAACTATCGGTTTGCAAAATGCCTCAGTCATGTCATTGCCATTATTTCCTACCGCTATAAATAAATTACACTCCTTTTAATCACTGGGGTGGGGTCTGCCCAACAATTAGCTCACACAATAAAATGTAAATTGATCTCTTTTGCTTCTGTTGACAACTGTATGAAAAAAATAACAAAATAATACGTAGTGGCATATTGCTAAGATGCTAACATAGATTATTCAATAACTGTGGAGTGCCTTATTGGCTTCAAGAGTTGACATTTTATAGAAAAAGTGCCACAGGGCAACCATTTTCAAAAGGTTTCATAGAACTGGCACCTTTTTCTGCCTCCTTAATATAGGTTAAGTAGCCTCTCCTCAAATAACAGGGTGACATCCATCTGGGTAATGAGGCAATTGAGGTAGAAAAAAAATAATTTAAAAAATAATCACATCAAATGCTGCTACACCAGTAGAGTATGTATATATAAATATAAACACAAAATAGCCCAACAGTTTTCCCAGAACAGTTTCAGAAGTTTTCCTGGAAGAATATAAATTTTCTCCCATGACATGGAACAGCAATGAAGAAGAGAGCCCATTTGCTTGAACAGGTGAAGAAAGTATGAGATCCCTTCTTTTTTTCCCCTCCTAGATGAAGATCCAGCTTTGGTTCCAGTTAGGCACCACGCAGCCTACCAGTGCCACCACACTCCCAGCACCTATCACTGACTTGAGAGCTTAAAAGGTTAGTAAAAGAGACTAGACATTTATGAAGAAGGACATCCCACCAGATGACCTAAATTATGTAGTATGTTTTAGGCCATAAACCAATCTCTGACTAAACATGCTCATGTTGTTTAGCCTTCAGAGGATAGGAGTCTTATCCATTTTGGCTTCACCTAAACATTCACATACTTTATCAGATATGAGCTCCAACCTCCCTTCCTCCAGCCCTCACCAATTCTCACACCAAGCAGCCAACCAAAAAAACCAAAAGCTGCACCTCTGCCGACACTGCAATGTTTACAGGCGAATAAATCACCCGTAAACCTTCTAGCCAGAGAGCTGCACACAAGGTGCTTCCTAAACTTCTCAAGTCTCCCCGTTACTTACATTCTGGATTTGTGTGAAAAGCAAAGGACGTGAAGAAGAAACAATTACACACACATACCCCTCCCAACTTCCCCACCCATTTTTTTCCTGCTTGAATATTTCCAGTACTGCATCACTGAAAATTCTGTCCTCTCAAATGGAGAATGGCTTTCCCCTCCCCCCGATTTAATTTATTTTACCTTCAGATTTTCTTTTTGTTTTTCCTTCCATGCCTCTCACCTTCTTTTTTTTTTTCATATCTTTTGCTCTCCTCTTCTCTGTGCATTTCAAAATAAGCCCCTCTAAGAACTGTCCAAAACCACANAAAAAAAAAAAAAACCAAAAAAACACAAAAAAAAAAAATTAAAAGGGGGGAAAAAAAAAAAAAAAAGAAAAAAAAAGTGAGTGAGCAGATGACAGTGAATTTGAGACTGTCACCCTCCTGGAAAACAAATCTATAGTCCTACACTTCATGAAGGGTTAGGAAGATCATAATGCAAGGAATTTCCTGGAAAAATCCTGCTGCTTGACTAAGAAAAATTATAATTGCAATATACCAGCCATGATATACGTGCTTTTCAAAACAGAGGGCTCCCAGCTCATAAGGAGTTAGATAGGCCTTAAGAAATAGTCACTAAGCTCTCTCTGCTCAATCATAAAAAGCACCTGAGCAACCAAGGAGCTGCTACTCAACCAGGAGATTTACACCTCAGCCGAGCCCTAGTTAGGGTAGGCACCATCAGGGAAATCATCCATAGGCACACAAACATCACCAAGTATTAGCTGTGTACACACACTGGCACTTACACGTTAAAAACATGTGAAGGACTGAGACAGAAAACCTCAAAGAGATTGACTTCCCCCTATTATCCCATAGATTAACATTTTAAAGGTTTCACAACTGCAGTGTTCACCAGTTAATTGCAGGGCTGGTTATAACACTTGCCCCAAGTTTATGCTCTTCTAAAAATACAACGATAAAAGAAGAAAGGAAAAAAAAAATCCAAGAATTAGTCCTAAAAAACCCACACCGATACACACAGAGCCAGAACAATGGCCCAGGTTAAAAACCAAGCAGACTGCTTTTCTCATACTTCTCACTTTCCAAGATTGATCCAATGAGCAGCTGCACCTCATTAGCAGGTTGAATACATGCAGATTTTGAAGAACACCAAATCTCTCTAACCTGCAATTTAGTGAGCTCTCCAGAGTCAGTCAGAAGCAACTCCACTCACATTACAGAGTTTTCTTGATATTTTTGTCAGTTTTAACAGAGCTCAGACTGGGCCATAAAGAGAAAGTTTCTGCTCTCAACTAAACTGGCGTATATCCAAATGCACCTCATTGTTCTAGAAGCAAACATACGTGAGATCAGAGTCCCAGCCCATCATTTTATTCTAAAGTTAGCCAGTAAACTGCTACGTCTTAAGAGGATTTTTGTTTCGCTTTCTAAAACCCCATATTCAGACTCTAGCTTTGTAACCAAACCCCACATCAAAAGTCAAGTCAAATGGACCAAATTCTCTATTGATCAGCAGATTCTGCATCCATGAAGTTCTGACACCAATTCACAAAATAATCAGCCCCCATCTGTTAATTACTGTATCTAAACAATACATTCACAGGTACTAGGAATTGTCCAAATGCCTTTTCCATGACAACCTATATTATTTGGCCCTGGTCACAAAACAGCGGAAGAGTCAATCCATGAAATTTCAATAGGGATGGATAGGAAAAGATGGCAGGAAGAAAAGGAAAGAGAAACATCCCCAATTTCTTCTCTTCCCAATCACACATCCCCAAAACATATTCTTTCCAAATTACAGGAAATATTGCTCCCTGGAGATACCACCAAAGTGCATAAAAAAAAAGCGTGAGGGGGGAAGGCACTGCTATAAGTATGTACATTCAAAAGTCTGAGAAGACACAGTAAGCAGAACTGTAGAGAATCAAAACACACCTAAATACTGAAATCACGGCAAGTTAATGCATAGTTTAAGAAAACTGGGGACATTAAGACTTTCAATCAGACAAAACAGCATTAAAACTTACGCCATGAAAAAGTTAACGTGTTGCAGGTGAAAGGGAAGCCCACGACACAAGCGTTAGCTACCAAGAGGATCTTGCGGCCGCAGGTGTGAGGCAGCCAGGGCTCGCGCAGCGCTTGCAATGGAGCAGCGCCACAGAAAACAGCCTTTCCCTGGACTGTTTCCTGCCGTGCCTTCCACAACCTGCCCCTGTCAGAGTCGGGAAACTTGAAGAGAGTTAAGAAAAGCAGCTTGCATCAGGTGTAGAAGATAAAACCAGACCCACATGGCCGGATGTTTTTATCCACCACAGCCTTGAAAACATAGGTAGGCACGCACTCACCTGGCGGAGGGGAACAGGTCTGCCTGGTGGTATCCCGCGGCACAGCAACCCTGTATTTTTTCCACACAACTTTTTTGGCTGCTTGAACGCTCATGACCAAGCTCACTCTTTGAAAAACAGGAAAGTGAAGATGCAGAGGAAGTACACGCGAGTACCCACACAAGAACTGCATGCCGGGATTCGAGGGGGAGGGAAGCACTGGTTTTCCTCAGAGGGTTTGACATATTCAGCCACTCAGTGACTGACAAAACCATTCAGGAAACCAACCTTTTAAAAGGCTGCACGTAAACAAGTAACAAACTTCAAGCTAATTGAGATTTGTTTTCTCTTTCAAAACAGATGAATACACTGCTTTGCTACTCCTTATGAAAACAGGAGGACGCTCCAGCTTCCAGAGCACCGGCAAGTTAAATTCTACGTACAGAAAACAGGAAAGAAGGTGACAATTTTCCTTTGCTGTTCAAATCAACCTCTCTGGTCGAATACCACACTCATTTTAAAAATCCTAAATATTTTTAGCATTTACTCTGCAAAAAACTCGTGGTATTACCGTAACACTTTTCCCACATGTTCGGTAGAATGTGAAACCAGAACAACTCTGCAAGACGAGCATCCATATCTTTTAATGGCCTTTCAAAAGAGCACAAGAAAACTATAACACAAGATTGCAGCATAAAAAGTGACCTCTACAGATAAACCTCCACGTCAAAAACTGCAAACTCTGATTAGGCATACCATTTCCACTGTGCAGTAATTCCAAACAAGACAGACCAGAGCCCAGTAAAGCAGAAGGTTAATAATGCAAAGCTATGACAGCATCAGAGTTATTTTGCAAGTGGACCTTTAAACTGCGTTTACCACCGATACAGAAGGCAAATCCAATCCCTCAACCTTCAACATCCTGTTGCCAACTTTATAATCAAATTGAGATGACTCCGAATTCTGCAGTTATGAAAGATGTGCGATTCCAGATTAGACGCTTTAGGATATTGAACTGTACAGAATTCCACTAGTCACAAAAAAGTAACACAAGAGGAGATTAACTTTAACACAGAAGTACAGGCAGTAAAACCAGAGAGTAGCTGTACACGGGAGAATTGATTTCAAAAGCAGAAAGACAGATGCTATTTGATTCGTCTGTCTCATTGTATTATGCTACCGGACAACTGTTCTAAATATAGCTCTCATCTCTTCATTAATATTCAGTTGGGACAGTTTACTGTGTCACATACCAGACAGACACTATTGGAGGGATCAAGGTATGATTTTTCTTCGAATTTTATTGGGGGCAGGAGTTGGTCTTACTTTGTTTTGTGGGTTGGAGGTTTTTTCCAATTTTAAGAATTCCCAAAGTTGAAGCCTGAAAGACTCACACAAAAGGGGTTTTGTTTCCATGAATAGAGCCAGCCATACATTCAGGAGGCTAAATCAGACATTTGTATCCAAACATTTCTGCGGGCCACGCAAATAAGAGCAATATGGAAAGGTAATAAAGTTTTAACACTAGGATTCCTATTTTAGAAACAAAAAATGATGATGTATTTTGCCACAGCAAATACAAATATAAACTTTACTGTGCCAAGCACTTCACAAGCACAAAACAAAAAGACGCTGCCAACTCCATCAAGCAGATGATGACAATTAGCGGCTAGCCATGCACGTACACCAGAAGTCTTACCCACAGCAACTGAACACCCTTTTTTCAGGTCTTGACAAGACTGGTCTGCATTCCCTAAGAGCGCTCTCCTATTGCTCCAACACCCCATCTCACCTTGGTCCCTGCCACTCCAAGATAAGGCTCATACACAAATGAATTACGACTCTCTCCATCAGACTGCCAAGACTGAAGGATACGTACAAGTTTCAGGAGTTTGTTACGACACTTCTGGGTTTCCCACTCCTCAATAAAGAGTGTGTGGTCAGTGAGAGCAGTTAGAGAAACACCAATCTCTCTGAGCCTCCATCAGTCTCTTGAACTTTAACGTGAAGATATTAGAGGGGCTGAGGGAAACCGCTCATTCACCAGGGAGCTTCCAGAGAACCTCAGCTCTCAGGCTCTGCCTGCCATTAGCAACTACATCATGTACATTAGAGAAACCACTTTTATCTAACTGCTAGTTATACTTTGAAAATTCAACATTTCAATAAGAATATACACTGAGAATATTTATTAATTTAATGAAGGGGGTTTTTTGTCTGTTTTTAATTTAAACATGGTTCATTTCTTGCCTAAATGGAGATAGGTTCTGACATGAAACTAATGAATGTTAATAATTCTATCTGTAAAGAAGGTAGCTTTAGGATGGCCGGAGTATTTTAAGCTAAATTTTAAAAAGTGAAGCTATGGCCTCTGCTAAAATCTGAAGTACTGGGTGTAAAATCCATGCATTAACCACAAGAGCTGATAAGCAAGAGAGAAATGGAAGCTTTTTTGGAAAGTAATCCTCAAAGAAGGAAAAAAGGATTTTTTGCTTTTTTAAACTCAAGAGTTCAACACACGAGCACACTCTATACCCATAAACCACTTCATTCATTAGGAGAAGATGGTCTTTTTCCTACTACTACTGAACTCAATAGGCCATTTATTTAGCAGCTCTCTAACTGGAGTATGTGTTCTCTTTTATTCACTCTGGTGTTGACAGCAGTAATCAAATTTTGTACATACCACTGGCTCTATTATAGTTCAACAGCAGCTGGCTGGCTGCCTAGTCTTCTTATCATCATATAAGATAAAAAAGACCAGTCAAACAGACCAGCTGAAACTACAGTGGGAAGACAGAAGTATTTCACTCTACTAAGTAGAAGTCTAGTAAGTAGAAATCACGTGGGTTTATGCTTGCCCACGTATTACAAAGCATGGAGAAGAACCAGGCTAGGCTCAACACGTGAAAGCTTACTTGAACTGTTTTCAGAAGGACTGGAGCTTAGATGCCAACCCAGTCCTTTTAAAAGAGAAGGTCTGAATGCCACACTTCATACATGAAACACTACCGATCAACAGCTCAGTCCACGCAGCAGGGAACAGGAGAGTGAAAAAGCGTNGAACAACAGAGAACTGTATCCATTCATTTGAAGGTGAGCTCATAAATACTTAAGATCACTTCTATATCGCAGCCCCAGCACGTATGAACTCAGCACCAGGTTCAAAGTAAAATTAAAGTTCACAGAGGCAAACAATAATGGGAGCGGAGGGCAACATCCTTTAATTATAAAAATCCCCTGTATGCAAGGCAGTCTAGAATGAGATTGGTTTCCATTTCTTCTTTGCCTTCTGGGAGCCTTCCAAGAACCTTGAATGCCTTGACTCTGAGAAGAGGAAACTGGCTTCTTTTTCACAGCCTCCCTCCTTCTAGCTTTGTTCCAAGTAGGCCCTGGTTAACCCTGCTCTGAACTTCCACTCTTCCAGACAAGTCTGCAGAGAAAGGCTTCTTTTATGGGAGGAGGAAGAAAAACAACCTAGAGGATTTCTTATGGGAGCAGAACAAGGAGATACAGAGTTCTTCCTTCACCTTCCCTCTCCATCATGAACAAGCTGAGAGCCTTCTCCTTCCTAGAGGAGGAACACACTCTTCTGCAGGGTTCCTACGCTACCTCTCTAGCCCTACCCTTTATAACACTGTTATAATGAGCTTCTAGTTAAGTGCTTCTCATGCTGTGGGACATTAACACCCCATAATTCTGTTCAGGATGTTTTATTTCACCACAACAACATGACAGGACTTTTTTCGCTGGCCTGACAAACATGTTCTGAATTAGCAGACCACACAACGCTTGCTTGAGCAAGCAAACAAGAGAGCTTAGAGGGCAATGCTAAGGATGCTGAACAGGCAACAACAGGAACTTAAATGGAAAGTAATGTTTTGAGGACCTGTTGCATTTTGATGGAAACCGGTCATTAGTTTAGCCTCTACTTCCAGGAAACCCACAGCAACAGCAACTTCAGATGGATAACAAAGAGGTTTTAGCATCTCTACTGAAACTTCCTTTCACACAGCAGGTTCATGTCAGCATAAAGCTTTCACCTGAAAAGGGAATTAGCAGTACAGTAACTGCCCTCGCTACTGTGGAAGACAAACAGAGATTTGAGCATGGCCGCTGTTGGAGCACTGCAGTACAGATAACACACAGATACCCTCTCAGTGCTCACACAGGCAGCTCCAACGCCAAACCCTTCCAGCATGCAGCGCTTCAGCCATGCTGCACTCAACACACATGGTTCTTGTAAAACAGCATGTCTGTGGCTGCTGCAAATAACCAACTGACTCATCCTGCAAAAGAAGCAACAGCAGCAACCATAGATAACAAGACATGACACCTTTCAAGAATCTCCACAATTTTAGCCTCTCTTTTTCAAAATTGTTCTTTTATCCTTGGGGTGGGGGTATCCCTTTTTCTCTTGTATAGATACTGAAGGGGATATTTTGAATGTTAATACTGAGAAAACCTGTGGAGCACATTATTATTCCAGAATGTGTTGTTTACATTTTAGTTATCTGTGAAACCCAACCACGACACACAACCAGCACCCCCCTTTCACAAAACATCCTGTGCCACCTGTTTCCAGCAGCCCAGAGGAGTGACAGCAGGTCCACAGGAGATGTAGGAGCCTTCTGCATTTTGCTTCTCATTTAAGATGCTGAGCACACCTTCTGAAACAAGGTTCCTGCCCATTCACGGGCACCTTTGTAAAACAAATCCTGATTGATTTATGACAGATGCACGGCTCAACACTTGTGTGCTTGTATGCTGGGTTGTAACGTGTATTTCAGCAGGAGCCCTGCGCTGAGCCCCGAGTGGCAGCGTGCAAGCCCAAGCACAGAAGAGGGACCGTTGCTTCTGCTGCCCCGGTGCCTCCAAGCAGCCATGCTGGTGGTTGACAGCTCTCAATACCACTTGCCCTGCTTCAGTGGGACAGGCTGAGGAGCCTGGGCTCAGCCCTGCAGCCAAGTGGCTGTGGGAGCTGCTGGTGGGCGACTCCACTCAGGACAAAAGCATTGCCCTCAGCACACTCTGCAGCATCAAGAAAAGGCGCTGTCTCAAAAACACATCTCGCTTCCCTGCCCTCCATATGCCAGGATGCAATCCTTGGGAAGCAATGGCTTAGGCAAGTATATGAATAAAACAATTTACTCGTACCTTTTCCTGTTGCTCATTTTGCAAATGTCAGTTTACACCTCCAAGAACAGAAACATCTCAAAGCTTCCTTCTAAATTGTACAGGGATTTTTCCTTAGAATATGTCTTCTGATACATTCTTTTCAAACTAGAAGATGTAGGTGGGAGGAACGGGAAACCTACAGGATTTCGTTCTTAATTGCAGTTATGTAGGTAGATTTTATTTTAAGCACACTTCCATAGGTGTGCTCCATTCTGGCTTATGTTAGTTAAACATACTTCTACTAACAAACTCTAGCCAGGGTACACACCAATAAAGAATAAAAACAATCTTGTCAACAGCAGAAGAACAACCCAGAGCACTCCAAAGCTTGTATGTCAATATGTCAAATACTCGGAGCCCCACGGGAGACAGCTCCTGCGTGGAAGGAGTGTCTTCCTCTCTGTCCACCAGCAGCAAAGTACTAACCACTTTCTAACTTTAGGTACCACAAAATGGAACAAAGAAGGGACTAAAAGCTCTATATGCAACCCTCCTATCCACTCCCTATACATATATATGCACACACAGTCTGAACAGCAACAGATCTTACCAAGCCAACAGGAGCAGCCAACCCCCCCGGCTGTCCCCACGTAGACCAAGCGGGGCTGTGCGGAGGCACTGGGGCTTGCCTCAGGCTGGGCAGAGGGGAAAGACAGCGCACGAGGAAGCCTGGAGAGCAGCTCTGGAGCCAGCACATGGCCTGCTGCTTGCCAAAGCCTTCATGCCTTCGCTGAGGACGCCTCTACCAGCTAGTGCTGCAACCACGGCCTTCATCCTGAAAGCTAAAACCCTCATCTCCTGCCGCTGGGGGAGAAGGAGGGGAGATAATCACAGTTAAATATATCACAGGCACATTTCAACAGTGGCACAGTCAGAGTGATGACTGAGGCATTAGTGGTCAGCAGAGTGCCACCAACAACTGCAGCTTCAAACATCTAGAAGTTTGCTTTTCTTTTTTAATGCCCTGCGATAATGCACGGGTGATCAGATAGCACCCTCTAAGACATTAACTCTTCAGCTGTACCATTTAGAGCACGCTATATATTTGTGTGCTGCCACTGAGCTGTCACAAGTATACATATTTATTACCAGTCTTTTTAAAATTAGCATTAAATTTCTACCACCCAGACAGTCTACTTCCCTTCCCGTTTGCAGCAATGTATTTTATTCATCCTTTTCCAAAACTAAAAGCCACAGGGGGGAAAGAGAGGGGCAGCATTGTGCAGAGCTGCTCCAGTGCCTTCTGCAGGAGCTGTTAACAAAGTCCTTTGGACTTCCACAGTCACCATGTTGGGGATGGGGAGTTTTGCTCATCAGGAGAAGAGGGATCTGCAGAAAGCCTGCATTAGGAACCTCAAGTCTCCCCATTCCTTCCTTGAACAGCAAGGGTACTGTAGAGAGCTCCCTAAGCTAAACAGGCTGCCTTTTCCTAGTCCAGAAAGCTAGAAGTCAGTAAGAAACTATCAGAAGCACCCTAAAACTAAGCGGGGAAAAAAAAAGTCTGCTCCCTGTGGTTATGTAGCTGACCATAAGCAGCTCAGAGACAGCCTTCCTGCAAGCAGCTTCTTGTCCATTAAGCACATTTTGACAAATACATACAAGAAGTTCAACTTCACTTGCTTGTGCTGACCGGAGTTAGTCTTTTAACAATAAATACAGCAGTTACAGAGAGAGGACAGAGTTACACATCCATACAAATGCATCTCCAGTTAAACACTCCAACCCCCAGAGGATAAACCTGTCTCCTGCCAAGAACCCAAGGCAAGCATCCCACTTTCCAAAATAGCATTGCCTTTATCAGTGAAAAAAAAAAA
>VUYV01000176.1:55152-84060 GCA_008711295.1 Anarhynchus alexandrinus | reverse complement strand
AAAAAAAAAAAAACCCAACAAAAAAAAAACCCCAAAACATGCCTGCCAAGCTCAGCGCGGGAAGGCTGCGCTTGGTGTGCAGGAGCCATCACAGAGCTCAGGCACACGCACCCAGCCCAGCGTGCCGGAGCATCACCACGGCCCCTGGGGACCACACACTGCCCAGCATGATGAGGGTGGGTACCACACTGCTCCTTCTCCTGCACCATGCCAGAGCCAGGCCTCAACATTCTTCAAACTGCAGAAAACCCATCTGAAAATTACCTACTCTGCTGCCACAGTATGAGGCTTTACTTTCATGAAAGACTCCTTTACCAAAAGAAAAAAAACAAAAACACCCCAAAAAAACCCACAAAAAACATATGCTCCAGCTCAATCCTCTTTAAAGCCTCCACCTAGCTGCAGACTTAGTATACCTCCTGTTAATTTGTCTCAATAATTAAATTGCACTCACTGCTAAAAGCTTACACACCAGTTCACAACCTTTAGCCGCTGATTTGCTTTTAACAGCTACAAATTGCAAATCATTGTGTGTTTGTTTAAGGTTGCCAAGACTGCAACAAGGCCAGAGAGTATATTTCAATAGATAATCCAACATCAGATGTTTTGGTAGGTATAATACTCTACAAAGACTGTATTAATAAAAAAAAAAAAAAATAATCAGTGCAGAGTTGTTCGATACTAGAAGTGCATCATTAAAACTACTGTTAAAATTAATGGCCTACTTTCTCCCCTCCCTCACCAATCAGCACGGCAAGAAAAAGAATGAGGTAAAAAAACATGTCCTTTGTTAAATATTGAACATACTGGAACCTGCAAAATAACTGATTATTAAACTAGTTTGAGGCTGAGGTCAGCTTACAGACGACCATCATGCAGCAGCTATGGCAACACAGAGCCACCACGCTGCACTGCCAACTGGCAATAGGAATGAGATAAGAACAAAGAGTATAGCGACAAACTGCATCAACCTGCTTTCTTAGGGCCACAGAAGCAGAATTAAAGCTCTCAGAAGGAGGGCTCTTCAGTTCAGCACAGCATTTCTGTGTATCAAGGGACTAGAGATGGAGAAAAGTGTGGAAGAGAGACAAAGCACATGGCACAACTGAACTGTTGCCTAGGGGGTGAAAAAACCTACGCAAATAAACACACACACACACAAAAAGCCAGCCTCTCCAAAAGTAACCATACACACAAACTCATAAGCAGAAGTCCTTTCCCAAATGAAGTGCGCCATCTCAAGACACCTGCCCAGGTTCCCAAGCAGAGGCTGGGGACCAGCCCAGCCCACAGAACAGCCGAAGAGGTCAAGCGATAGCTGGGTTAGCAGGCACCTCACTCGGCTCCACGCTAGCTAAGGAAAGCTCTCACAAACTGTACCATCAGCAGAGACGTGGTGGGAAGAGGACTAGGCAGTGGCAAGCAGCTGAGGGGTAGCAACTGATTCAATTTTGCAAGCCAGCAAAAGGTTGCGTGTTTACACCCTCACTTGTTTTCAAGAAATTTTCAGCAAGCTTTCTGTGTGTATCCTTTGCAGGCTTCTGCCAGGTCAAACGGAAAACACTGGGCTCAGTTATTTAAGCTCAAGTGTGCGGAGGAGTAATTACCAAAGCTCCACTGGACAGAAGGATTGCATTCTTGTATTCTTCAAATGCCACCACCCACCAAGAAATCATAATAAAACTCCCAGAAATCTCAGCAAAGCCAGCATACGCTGTGCAGAAGGCAGCCTGCAACTACACAGTACCGGTCTTAAAAACTTCATCTGCACCTCTCAAAGTACTATGGTACAGTGATGCTTGAACTCTGCTACTGCTGCCACCACCAGTATGGCTTTTGTCACCAACTTAATTTAAAGCTGAAATCACATGTGAAGGTTGAGATAGAGGCCACAGGCGCAGTAAGTTCCAAGAAGTCTTCTTGTGCAAGACTGACTGGCAAATCACACACCTTCCCAAGCCAGAAAAATTAAACCCCAAGACACAATTCCTGCCTCAGAATTACTGTGATGCAGCACATACAACATAGCATTCTCTCATAAAATTTAATGCCAACAATATACATGTTTACCAGCTGATGTTAAAGTACTCTGAGGTTTAAAAACAGATGGACGCACTATACTAACAACAATATGCATCACCTTACTGAAGCATCATGCCTTAAACCTGAAGCGTGACCAGGCACACACTCTTATCCATGGTCTGAACAGCAGCTTTTCTGCCATTCATTGCCACCCTCCACCTCGCTTACTTTGTACTATTGGTTATGAAGACATTTACTGAACCGCCTTACTAGAGGTCAAATAAAATTTTAAATTTCTTTTACAAAAGCATTTTAAAGCTGAAGCCTTAAATTCAAGGGGAAAAAGGCAAATTCTTAAGTGTCTTGCCCCTCCCCTGTTTGACTGAACAATTATGGTTTTCATGTATTTTAAAATAATATGTATGCAGTGAGTATATTCATGACTGTGAGCACATGATGATGTAATATAAGTAACCCTGAAGAAGGGTTTTTACACTAGAGTGAATAGGTTGAGATTGTGGAACACCACGCACCCTCCTGCACGTTCAGGACCCTCACTCCATTCAGCAGATGGGCTTTTATAACCCCACGGTCTCTCCAGCACACAAAGCACAGTGCTCCGAATGGCACACCATGTTTGCCAATTCGTTCCTTACTTTGTCTCATCTTTCCTAATACCCTACTCGCTTTTGTTGCTGCTACCAAGCACTGAGTAGATTTTCTTGTAGAGTTATTTCAGGACTAGCTCAACTTTGTTCTTCAGCAACAACGGGGTGCTGCTGAAAAGGGTGCCTCATTTCTCTCTGCAGCACTGTCAACACCAAAAGCCACTTTAAACTCACAAAGCTAATACTGAGGCAAGTTGTACTAAGCTTGTTTAGAGGTGTACTTTAAAAAAAAAAGGTCCTTATAGGTTGGGAAAACTCCAATACAAATAAAGGAGGAGGAGAAGAAAAACAAAACACAGAAACAAGTTGTATGGCAGTTGTAATTCACTAACACAAACACAAGTGTGCAGCCCTCCTGGCTCGTTGTTACTCTGCCTTCAGCTTGCCCTAGATTTAAGCAGTTCTCTACAACACCTATATTCAACCAGACATCAGACTGTGTTCATTACCAATAATTTAATATCTAACTGTAGTATTTCCACACACGGTTATACTGTCATATAAACTTTTCTATTATTTATGCACAGTTACCTCATTCTAACTGTACTAGTTTAAGACAGCTGTATGAATGAAGCATTATACAATTGCATTGCTGCTTCAGTTTTTGTTTGGTTTTGTTTGTTTGGTTTTTTTTTGTACTTTGTACCACAATCACAGAATTAATTCTTTTTTGCTTATTTCCTTGAGTCTGCTGGTAGGTGCTTTTGTTTGTTTTATTTCAAAAATCACTTTGAGCTCTGATACATTCAACTCCCTATAACAGAAGTCTGTCTCAAAATCACCTTTTAATCCCAAAAGTACTTCAAGTCAGCCACAGGGAAAAAGAAAAAAAGAAAAAATCAACATCCCAGTATGTATTAGGTTCATAAAACATGACAAGAAAAAAAGGGGATCCCCACGATAAAGATCATTACAGCTTAGATTGCAAGATAAGTAAGGCAGTTTAGGAGAAGGGTGGCAAGGTTCAGATACAGAACTTCATACCAAGTGGAATTAAATTGTTTGCGATGTTACTTAACACAAAAAACAACAAACTACCTTTGGTAAAACTTGTGCTACTGAATGTATGTGAGGCCCTGGGTCACTGAAAAGCAGCTCTGGTGTAGATGCAGTCAGATGACCACAGAGTCAAGAAGCCACATTACCCAGCAGTTTTTTGAAATCTATTTTGACCATAAATCCTACACCCAACTAAACACCCCCAGTCCTGCTGTTTTCCACCCCCTGTCTTTCTTGCCACTTGCCTCCATATACAATTGCTCCTCCTTCAAGCAACAAAAACCTCACTACTGTTGAGGAAATTAAAAAAAAAAAAAATCAGCTCTCAAAGCAAATCACAAGGCAGTTCATTCAGTCTTCTCACTCCCACATGATCATCAGGTGCCATCACACTAACAATCTTGTACCTCCCATTCTGCCATAATTAACTTTGTCTTCCTTGCCTTGTTCTACCACTGAGCTATACAACTGTTAATCAGTTTTTTGACACTCCATCGGGAGGGTCAAAATCAATGAGGCAGGCCAGTTCATTGCATCCCAGTACAATCCCAGTGAAGGGAGCATAAATCCCTACCAGCGCTGGAAATAAATACTGTTTGCCCCCTGCTTTGTCTCTTGCATGCAAGATCAGGCAGCTGGGATGGAGAAGCAGCAGAGAACAGGACATGCCCTGGGGCAGCACCAGGTGGGACCACTGAACTCCTCCCACCAGCACACAAAAGCAGGTACAGGCAAACATGAGGGAGATCACTGTCACAATAAATCTAACTTGTACTTATGCCTGCAGTGCCATTTCAGCAGACAGCTAGACCATGACTCATAGCCACCCCCAACACAGGGTTTCTGGCTAAGCCCAGCTTGGCCACAGAGAGCTTTGCCAGCTCCGTCTAACAAACAAGCCCAGAGAAGCGTCCAGGGCCTGTCCCAGCCCTCGCTGCCTCCCTTGGGAACTGGGTGGGATTGCTCCAACACATTTCAAACTCTGTATTTCAGTATTTGGCAGAGACAATGAGGAAGACAGTACAAGGATATGTGTCCAGCCGTAGACAGCAAGAACTTTGTGACTACTACGGGAATAGCCAGACCTCCCCTCAGTTACTATCATGACCACTCAAACAATTCCCCATGCCCTCAACAGCCAGTTCCAGCCAAAAACACCAAGGGCACTCTAATGATGTAGTTGGTTTGCCATTTGTTTCACTGCTTCAGAAAAACAGTCTCAACAACAGCCTACTTCCAAACTAAAACCACTGCTCCAACCAGGAAGTCTGCTGGGAAGCCATGCCAGAGCAGCAGTGACGACAGGAGGGAATTCCTCACATCTCGATTCTGAACCACAGCATCTGGCCATCACCGATACTACAGCCCACCCATCCCCCAAAGCCCAAGGATGGATCACAGACACAGCAAGCAGATTACAGAGTTTATTTGTATGTTTCCCCTCACCTAAATCCCATCTTCTGTTACAGAACAGAACAGCCAAGAGATCTGTTATGATTTGGGAGAATACAAGGCATGGTCAGGTTCTGCTGCTCATGGGGAGCAGGAAGGTTCAAGCAGCAGCAGCAATGCCAAAACCACACAGGGCTTGGGAGGTGGAAACAGAGGAGATGGTAAGTGCTTCTAATCGAGGCTGCTGCTTACAGAAATCATACAGGGCTCCTGCAGAAATCAGGAGTTTCACAGTACCAGCCAGGCTTTTTTAGGAAGGTAAAAACGTCAAACTTTATCATTAATCTTCATGGCTAATACCACTACAAAAATAAGAAAGCTTCCATTTCATATGCTTCAATTCGCTCTACCCTAGAAGCTCCCGTTCCATCACGCTGGCGGTAGCCTATAATCACAGCCAGCAGCAACAGGTTTTCTTCACTATCTGTAAAAAAATTTGATGGATATTAAATTGCACTCTGAAGAGTGCTGTGTCATCCGACAAGAAAAAGAAAACCAACACACATATCAGGATAATGTTAGAAAAGCTTAGTAAACATTGCAAGTACAAAACAGCAATCTCATCCACAACCACCTCACAGAAATGTAGCAGAAGTGTTTCAGCTCTGTCAGCCTGAACACAAGTTCTTCAAAGTTATTTTGGAATAAGCCAAGTGTCTTTTAACATAACCCAGGTTAGAATACACGCATTTCCAAGATCCTCTTCATCTAAAGCTCTTCTAGACAGCCTCACTGTAATATCCGAGTACCTTCCAGCTAAGCACTGCAGAGACTTTAGTCCTCTAGAGTCCATCTCTCCTCCCTTTCTGGCACTGGAACAGTGCAAACAGCAGAAAACGATAGACAAGGAAGGAGGGGGAGGGATGGATCACCGCACATATACATCCCTTGTGTCTATATACAAAATCCATTACGAAAGTGGAAGCTAGGCAGACTAGAACAACTGTGTGTCTCATGTTTGCATTAACGAGTTATTGCCAGACCTTTGACTAGGATTTATGAACAATGCATGCAGGAAGTGGAAGAAAAAAAAATCATAAAGCAATTATCTCTTGTCTAAAAAGCTGGGCACACGATAGTGAACTTACAACACAGTACAAAGAGAAACCACAAGGAAACCATATACATGATGCTTAAAGGCTGAGTTAAGTTTTGATTTCAGCAAAGCCAAGCTCACAGGAGCGAGCCTGGCACAGCCACCAGCACAGAACTGCACAAGCCTCTCCAGCTGGGTGGGGACCTCTTGCTGTGAGTGAAACTAAGATTTTCCAGCAAGTTCATGAAATCACCACTATCCCTGCTCATTCTCTTGAGCAATTCAAACATAACTTTCATGCTTACATACACAAGTAAGAAAGTACACAGACAAGGAAGGAAACAGAAACATACAGAAGGACAGGAAAAAATGGCTAGGAATTTCCAAATTCAGACCCTGACCACCAGAAGAGGCGTAGAATATCTTGGACCAAGTAGAAAAACAGTTACCAGCTTTTCTCCAGCAGAGTCAGAAGAAAACAGTGAATCTACCTGCATCTCCAGAGTCCAGATGCCAATGCCCAGACATTGCTTACACAGAAAAGAAACTGACAGATGTCAGAATATAAAGACACCCATGAGAAACCTTGGGAATTNGACATTGCTTACACAGAAAAGAAACTGACACCCATGAGAAACCTTGGGAATCAACCTTACCAACCATGCAGAGTAGTTGAACTCAGCATCCATAAATAGTTATGAGAAGTGTTTGAGATTGCTTTTCATTTGAGATATCAGAGCTGCCCAGGAAAGCGGGGAAGCAGAAAAGAAGCGGCAACAAATATTACCCCACTGAGGCTGGATATCTGAATTTCCTCAGCTGTTTGCCTGAGATGCAACTCTTTCTTGCCTGCACCTACTCCATAAAGTCTCTGACCACATGAAGCTAGCACTCAGCAGCAAGAACATCCTCTGTCTGCCACTTCCATTCTGAATCTCTCTCCCCCCTTATGAACCTTTTTCTGGGTGACTCAGAAGACCAACAAAAATCAAAGGACCTTAAGGGCAGTGTACACCAATTCTTACATCGAATTTTAGATGGTCTAAAAAAAAAAAAATACAAATCACCACATTTCTATTAATTGCTATCATCCAAGGTTTTCAACAGTCACATTTCCTATATCCCCAACGTCCAGGAACCCACCCTGCAGAGGCTGGATGCGACAAGGAGGTAAATCCATCCCGTTAGAGTGGTACAGCCACGTCAGTGATGTACTTCCAAGTGTGCACAGATGCCCTTGTTGCTGGCTGCCTCCAAGTCACCCTCTCTATCTGGGGACAATTCAGGCTGGAGGTGGAAAAGCTGCCTCTGACACCAGCTGGTATGGAGGGGAGACGGGGGGCAGTCAGGACAGGTTGCAAAAACTCCCACCCCAGCACGTGATGGAGGGAGCACAGACACGTGCTTTCGTACGAACAGAGGATTTACCATCCTCCCAAGCAACCAACTGGAAACACCTCATTAGAAAGACTTGTAATGAAAAATCTCAGATCCGCATACAGCTGTATAATTATTCTCAACTTGAAAGGGCTGCATAATTTCTCAGGAATTTCACCATTTCCAAATGTAAGCCCCAGAAGGGAAATATATATGTGTCTACGTATATATGTGTGCACAGGCATATACATCTACATACACCTGTCTCATCTTTAAACATATACAACAAAGATGACAAAAACCCAACTCCATTGCATCTTGTTCCATCACTTAACAACACTGCCTTATTTTGTGGCTGTGCTTTTTGTACATCAGGAAGAAACACCCAAGCTAGAGGTGTGTAATCACATTTTTATTTACTTTACCATTCATTTTTATGAGGGGGAGGGGCAGGAACAGGAGCATTTTTTAAAACATGTCGTTACCCGAGGGCTGAAACTCATGAAACCTACTTCTTCAAGAACAACCTTTTCTTCCTTGGTACTCTCTCATCTCCATTCCCCGACCCTTACAATAACTTTAGTGGGTACAACCCAACATCTTGCTTTTCCCGGGCTAACATACGTAGTATTTGGTATTTTATTTAAGCCATTTCTGCCACTTAGCAGAAATCGCTCTTCAAAGTTAGTCACAGGGGAGTCTTACCTACCCAGTAAATGGGTATAACAACAAAAAAAAAAAAGTTATAGGAACATAATTTTTGAAAGTTCTACCTACTTTCAGTTTTGAAGGCATCAGTCCACATTTGCAGTGAGAAAACAGAGAAAGGAACAGGAAGTAAGGGTAAGCTTTTTGTTTGTTTGTTTTCTTTTATGATTTCTTTGTTTGCTTTCTTGAAGAAGACTAAGCTACAGTGCTAAAGATCAAGGGTGACCTTCCTGCATGTTCTTGATATTTCCCATGACAAAGGCACAGATCCGAGCTATGGATAACCCAGCCCAAGGTCTGTGACAATCAATAGTGCAGAAGAGAGGCAAAGACGACACCGATTTTACAGTTGTCCCTTCTGATTAAGAGAGAAGGGGAAAAAAAAAAACCAGCACTATTCTGCAGTATAAACAGGCTTCATCTGCACAGAAAACAATTCCTTAAAGAAAAAAAAAACAATAGCTACCATTGTGATACGGTGTCCCAAAATTATAATTCTAGCATAAAGAGGTCTTTAGCAGTTCACATTCCAAGCCAGATACACATCCTAAAGAACACCCTCCCTTAACAGGATAAAAGATCTGTTTGATATGGTGGCTCCGATGTTAGGAGCTGCATAGGTTGAAAAACATAATCAAGAAAAAGGTTAAACCTTTAAAATATATGGGGTCATTCACTTAAGGAACCAAAGACACAGCACTCAGACTGATAACAAGATAGATGAACTATTATGAGCAGTGGGCTCCGCTGACAGATTGCACCCCACTGACATTAGGAGGTTTTTAAAGCAATTCAGTGGTCCAAGAAATTCCTCCAACTGGGAACCACGTTCAGGAAAACCACACACATGGAGAGTTACAGCTGCTTCTTCACTGCTACCATTTCTCAACAGAAATAACAAGGGGGATAGAGGGAGAACTTAGTAGTAGAAGGGTGGAAGAACACCTCACTCAAGGAAAAAAGCCTAGCCATGCTAAAATCCAGTACCTAGTTTATATTTAACTACGACACAAAACAAGGCAATTCTTAAATAATAAAGTGGATACAAATTCATAAGCAGGTATTTTAAACACGCTACAAGCACACAGCTTCTATCAGCTAGTTCCATCGCCCAACGCCCGCTACACACAACTGCTTACTAAACACTTCGTATGTTATGTGTAGAAACTGCTTTATTTTTTTCAGCCATTGTGCTTTTATATTAAGTTGGAGGCGGCTTCTAAGGCATTTTAAGCATCTCCACCTACTCCCCATTTTTATGCATCAACACCGATCCTTGTAGACTAGAAAGCTTGCCGAGAAGTCATCTCTTGAGGTTAAATTTTAACAGACTGTGTTATATTTGCATAAGTCTGGTTAATGAAGAAATGACTAGTGGAGGGTATAATATCCTGACCTTCTGTCATGAATTTTAATTGCTTACAGACAGTTAAGCCCTACCTTCTCACCAGAAAAGATCTGCACTGATAATTTCTCCCTCAACCTTATGTAGCGCAGCTGGTGTTTCATTGAGCAGATTGCTGTGCCCATGAATTACCTGCCACGCATCCCACGGAGGGTGATGTGGAGCAGTGGGTCAGGTGTGACCCATGCACAGAGGAGCCCCGGTGGGTGCTAAGCTGGAATTCCTCTGCCCTTACCCAATTGGAAGAATTTCACCTGGCAACACCACAGCTGCTGTAAATCAAGTAATTTCTAACAGCCAGACCTGTTGTTCTGACTTTTACAATCTCCATCACTCTTCTAGATTTGTCAAACTTTGTTCTTCAAAGTGAATTATTCCTCATCCCCAACGCAGGCTCCCCCTCCGCCCAGGCAGGTTGCCATGGCAGAACAAGGCCATTCTAAGAGGAAAGTCAGCTTGGAAAAATTAAGGAAAGGAAGCAAGCGCTCTTCAAATCTCTCCATGAAATGAAGGATTTCACTTCAACTGGAAAGAGAGAACCTTTCCTTCTTCAGAACATTAATGCCAGTAACAACTCAGAACAGACCAACAGATTTATCAAAGCTGAGGTCAACTTGCAATTTATGAAAAAACCTAATAAGGTTTATAAAATACAGCTACTTGAATTTCAGTGAAACAGATATTCATTGAATGAAGTACAAAGTTTTCTCCTGTGTAAGCAGTTTTGAAAATAAGAGTCTGATCAAGTAAATGACAATCCATAAAACAAGATGCCTTTGCAAAAATCCCACGTTGCCAGATTCAACTCTCAACATCCTTATTCAGCATATTTTATATGTGCTTTTTTTGTTTTTTAATATGCACTTTTGCAAAGAAACCACTAACATTGCATGGAGCTTGCAAGATCCTGAAAGATTTTCTGCCAAACCTCCTCTACACCATGGTGTTAATTCACCATATAAATATTCAAAGATATTCTTGAGTAACTGCAATAAGGGAACACACTTGTGTAGCTCCACAGCCACGTCTGTGCTTAGCTCACTGCACTAACGCTCGGCCCTGGGATAGAAATGCGAGGTCGAGTTCTACAAATTTTTCTGAGAATTCGGCAAAGTTCCACTAAGAGAGGGGAAAAAAAAATCCCACGAAAAAGCAAGTGATGTTGGCCATCCCAGGACACTTTTACCCCTTGTTATTTAGCTGCCTAGAATAAAGCAGGAACCCCAAAATTTTCCTTGTAGATGGAGCACAAAGCTCCCTTTGACTAGCGCTTCCACATTTTTTACCCAACAATCCAAAGACCTGATATTTTTAATCACGTCAGGATGAGTTTCTATACAAATAGTTGCAACGGGGCGGAGGGAAAGGCGACCATCCTATCATTCAAGAATCTCTCAAGTACTGACAAAAAAACACCAAAAGACCATCACAAGAGCTTACGCCATGACACGCAGCTAAGCAGGGAAGCTAAGCAAGGCTAAAGATAGCCATCCACATCTTCCACAGCTGACGACCAGGTCAAGCACTATACACGCATCAGCTCAAAGCCAAAATAAGTTTGGGAACAGACAGGCTTGTTTTACACTAAACACAGCCTGGGAGACAGGAGTAGGCATGAAAGAAAAAGATACAAGATCAAATGCCGTTTTGTTCACGTTCTTCATCTGTCATCAAGAGGCAAACCTTCTCATTTTAGAGATTAAAAACCAAAGAACTCAAGGCCAAGGTAGTATTTGCACCATTATTTCACCTAGCTTTACATTAGACAAATATATGTTCCTTGAGGATGTCATTTTAAAAGTAGTCTCTCTTGTGTATATATTCTTACTTCAACAGTAATTGAAAATAAATCATCTTTTTCAAAATGAAGTATGTGGTTATTCATATTGAATTTAGTTGTTTATTCTACAGAAGGAAATTTGAAATAGGACTTTAAGAAATTCCTTAAAGCTGAGAGGACCTAACTAGTTCTGCTTATTATGAAAAAAGACAAATTATAATAACTGGATCACCTCTTGATAAGTTTTTAGCAAAGAAAAATCCACTCACCATGTATTAATACACCACCCTTCATTACCGAAATATAATTAAACCTGCTGGGTCTTACTTCGCAAAAAGCGCAGAGCACTTTTTTGCACTGGAATGGTAGAGCAGCAGGTCACCTATTTGTGCTACCGATATTTAAGTAAACAGCAGATGATTATTTGTAATGAACCGGATGACTCTGGAAGACACGATCTGGCTGACCCACCCAGTCCTCAGCTGTACTCTTGTCATTCCAAGGCCTTCAGAGGGGGGTAGAAAAAATGTCTAAAGACTGTCAAGGAATTCTATATATAACAAAGACTTTATCTTGTTCCGCTTGATTAAGATGGTTAAAGGATGCCTTAGTTAAAAAAATAGTAATTTAACCAGAAATTCTCTTTTGTTCCTGTTTTGTGTATTAGTTGAATACTTATGTCGAAAAATAACAATCTCCAAAACAGGTTTTATAACTCTTTTAATTATATCTACCTTACACAGCAGGCACAAACTCTGTATCACACACTAATTCTCACTGAAATTAGATTTTACAATTTGCCAGACTTTGAAAAAGGCTTTCATGATATCTTGCAGATTCCAAACTGCAGCAGAGTTCAATTTATTCATCCAAAAAGGAGAGGAATAAAAAGAACAGGAAAAAAATATATTCTCTATTAAGTATGCCACAATACAGATACAAAGTAGATAAAAAGATGTCTCACACAATTCACATACATTATTTTTCCTTACACCACACTGTATCCCAGATAATAGATCCAGATCAAGATCCATCCCAACAGCCACAGATTCTCACCAAGATCAAACATAATTAATTCAATTGCTTTTTAAAGACTTCCAGTAACATCAGTTATCATAATTACAACTCATCTACTCTGTCAGCTGATAACCTTTTGGCTCTGCTAAATTCAAGAGAGCCAAGAATGTATGATTTCCTTTTCTTCATTGTACTGTAGATCAGAGTTGAGCCCCGAATGTCTACGGCTTCTTTACATTCTCCTGGCAGCACAAGAGTTTCTTAATAGGACAGTGACTTAAGGTCCTTTTTGAGTGCTGGAATAGTATGAAAGGAGCCTTATTGCAAATGAGAATACCAGGCAGATATCACATCTTATGAGGAACAAAAGCACTTTTTCTGCCTTCTCTCCTCACATCACTAGAAGGAAAAAAACAATTTTTCCTTTATACCAAAATGCATACAAAAGGTGTCCGTTTTGTGCACATAAGGACCCAAACCCATAGAAGAAAGACTTTTCAAACTGTAAGAAACAAGTATAAAGAGTTACAACTCATTTCACAATTTCTCTCCTCCTTCCTATTCCCACACAAATGATACAGAATACTTTCATAATCAGGTTGCACTAGTCCTAGGCCACATAAATTTTTGTTTCAGATGACTGCTACAGTACATTACTGTCTTTCAACGGTGCATTACAAAAAGAACTCATGTTCTTTAACCCCTTCCTTCTTTCCCCAGGTGGCAAAAGGGAGTTCAACTGAACATTAGATTTTCATGTATTTTTATTATATGGGGACAAAAGTATGAGTTAAAGCTTGAGACTGCAGGGCCAAAATAAGAAGCTACAACAAAATGTGGCAAGAACTAGTGTGGAAAATAAATAAATCACCAAAAGATTTCTAGGCAGTCCTCATTTCTCTCAGTCAATTTATTAGAATATCAAATCGACAGTCCATTTTCACCACTTGGCTAATTGTTTATGTTCTATCCCAGCTCCCCCCACCTGATGATAGCAGGGCAGTGCAGTGGAGGAAAGGATGTATCAGGACTTCCAAGGCAACAGTTGGCAGCAAACTCCAAGCTTTCGCTTTTTCTGCACAAATCATGCTTAAACCAAAACCTCCACACAAGTACATTACCCAACATGAATTACTTTCTCCCAGCCAGCTCCAGTGGTGAGATTTGCGCTGGATTCTATTTTCTGCAAGGGCCTTGTACAACAGAATTGGACAACAGAGAGGACTTCACTGTCAACCACAGACTTCATCCTGAAGCTGAATTTAATCACTTAACCAAGGTCACTGAATCCTTCAGTGGTAAACACAACAGCCCAGGACTTCTTCAACACCATATTGGAGGGAGACAAAAAGCAAGAGCAAACCTGGCATGCCTACAACAGAAGCAAGCTTCTGGGACCTTTCGCCGCTTTCATGCTAGCTTCCTCAGTGCTAAAGTCATTCTGCTCGTCAATAGACAAAGAAACCACTACATCCCATGTGATGTTTTGCCCAGAACACCACAAATACATCGGCATTGAATTATGTTCTCTATTCGTTATGCCATAAACTATGGGATCCACCAGGTATTGCATGCTCCTATTCCTTTTCTACTCCAGTTCCTGTTGAAGAAAATTTATTCTACCTCAGAAGTGGGTATTACATGCTAGAGTGATCCCTGACCTAACCCAGTAACCCCTAATTTAGGTGTAGCATCAAGCGAACCAGTGAGAGGCAGTTTGATGACCAACATTAAAGTAACTGCAAGAAGCAGGAGCTACTGCAATGTGAAAGTGCCCTGGAGCAGAAGTACCACACTCACATTCCTCTGTGGGGCAGGTACCTTCCTCAGCTGCACTTACTGGAGCAATGCACATCGCAGATGATTCCTGTGAGAAATGACAGCAACCTCACCCAGCAAATCACCAAGAATCAGACCTCAACTGCGCCAACCACAGCATACCGCATCATTCACTTCATGTGATTGACTACACCATATAAATGAATGCAAAGCAGAAATCATAAACCTAGAAGGCATTTGATGAGGATATCTCTGCATAATGCCCCTGCAAGCACACCTGCCACCTCAATGCCAGATGCCAGAGCACCACCATGCCCAAGCTAAAAAGCTCTGTACCACGCATACCATGCATCAGAGCTCAGCACCCACTGATAGCACCAGGCAAACCAAGGAAAGAGCTCTCCAAACATATCCCCCCATGTTTCCTCCAGGCAAACAGAGACTTGATTTCTTGTCAAAAGGATCCATCGTTATCTACGTGGTGACACAATTCCCCTCTATATACAGCCCTAAGCTCCCCTTCTTTCTAGACATCTCAATAATTTGGACTATGACACTGACATAAACTACAGGATCATTATCTCATCTGGGGTAAACTATTACAGCAAAGAAATCCCTCTTCTTCCTGCAGCATGTTTTTGTCCAAAATTTTACCAGAACTGTCCCTGTGCACAGGCCAGCCCCCCTTGCAACACAACAGCTGTTTATCATGATAACGCTCTGTTCTTGCCACCATCAACAGGGGTGGTGGCTGGAGGGTTACTTATACCAGCAACACAAGGGTTTGTTTTGGTTGTTTTATTTTTGGGAGGGAAAGGGAGAGCAATGCTCTTTTTCTCTAGCTTTTGGTTGATGACCTTATGCTATCTTTCTCCTGGGAAAAACATGAAGGCTCAGTGCAAGCCTACTCTTTGGCTTAGACCAGCATCTTTCAGCACCAAGTTTTGGTAGTGATCTCTCAGTGTCAGCTTCAGCAGATGAACAAGCTTCTTAACTCCTCTTTTTGGCCTCAAGCCTTAGACATGGTCATCAAGCAGTACATCTCTAGTGAAGAAACACTTACAAACACTTTCTCCCCCAGAACATGTTGGGGTTTGCCTGACATGTTAAGAAAGACCCTTAATACTCTCTGGCCCCTCATATTCCTCCTGGCACATTTTGTGACCACACAATACATCAGGAACAGGCCACATCTCATCCTACACCACAGCCCGGTGCTCAGGGTAATGGTCAGTAGTTTGAACCCTTTGAAAATTTGAACTGGCATTTCAAGAGTGACAAGTCAGCATGAGGGCTCTAATTAAAAGGCAATTACAGGAAAGATGGGCACCACCCCAAATGCCTCTTCCCCCCACCACCACCCCCTCCCTTGACCATGTTTTGGAAGAAGTGACCCCTGCACAGGCCCCGGCTGGAGAGAGGCACAGCAGCTCCCTCCAACCATGCAGTGTTTCTGCGGTTTCTCCCAAAATGCTCCCCAACCTTAGCGGCAAACCGTAGCTGTTCAATTACGTTTTGAGGAAGATGCCTTAAGAGGTCTAGGCCCTTTGTAGATAGCTAAGGTCCCTTTCCCTACCCAACTGCTCTGGCGGCACCAGGCCCTTGAGTTTCTCATCAGGTACCCAAAACATTTTCTGATCTAGGCCTGAGTAGTTACTGCCCACAGACCACTTTCCACTAAGCCTTCTCTGTACAATATTCATAGAAGCACCTATGCAAACAATTCTGTCTTCACTGGAATTATCTTCTGTGAAGATCATCTAGAGCAGCAGCTGATTCCCTGAGGAACGCTTTTTTCCCCCCCTTCCTGCAAACGCCTGCCAGGCCAGGGAGGCAAAGCCACAGAGGCAGAGTTCAGCAGGAAAAAAAAAAAGTATTATAACATTTTTCCACCTGTTTCCCTAGATTTTCAGATTGTCTCACCGAACTGCTTTCTGTGCACAGCGCAGAGGAGATGCTGCCTGAAAAAACAGGAGCAGGGGGGTCCCCAGGTGTCATCACCCAGCCCCCCCCCAAAACATCCCCGGGCAGCGGGAGCCAGCACTGCCACACCAGCGCTCCTTCCACCCTTCTTTCATACCGGGGTGAGAGCAGGAAGGAAAAAAAGCCTCTCCAGCTCCTCTTCCCCACACACGCCATGCAGCAAACGCTGAGGCAGTCGCTCTCCAAATGGAAGAAAAACTATGAAACTGAACACGGTAGAGGAGGAACAGAGCATACACACACACACACACACACACACACACACACACAGAAAAAAAGCAACTGCTGAGAAGAAAGGATGTTTTTTTAAAAAGCAAGGTTTGGGGCTTTTTAGTTTATTTTGAGTAATTATTTTTAACTGCATATCATGTTCAAAAATTATTATCCTCATACTTGGAATTGAGCAGGACATCTATTTTTAAATGTTATTCATTCAGTCACAAATCATCTCCAGGGACAAGACAAATGGTAGCAAATCAATGCCACAAACAATTACGAAGTCACCCTGGCTGTTATTAGCTAGGTGGCCATTCTATATTGTCATCACATTTTACATGAATCTCTGGTTTCTATGTGCCACACCACCTTTCCTGTGTAAAACAGACTACATCTCATCAGACTCAAGATGCCACATTTTAATTCCAGTTACTTCAAAGGATTTTTGTATCTTCTTTCAACCCCAAATTCTGCCAGCCCGACCAGGTATATACAGCTTTCCTGGTTTGAGGTAAAACAGAACCAATTTTCTGTTCAGTAATTTTACTTTTCAGTTAAGTCACTTCTAACTAACCTCTCCAAAATTAACAGCATATTTTTCAAACAGTATCTGCTTACAGAGTGATAAGGCCTGATGTTTGTAGTTGATGCCAAGGGATGGTATGCAGAGAGGCTCTTGCTTATACTTATTGCTGTAACACCCAAGGCAGCCAACTTTGTTATGTGCCCCGTTGGAGGGTCAGAAGCAGAAGAGCTTAGAGTGGTCACACCTGTGAAGAGGAGCGGACAGGACAGGTGACCCAGAACTGACCCACAGGGTATTCCATCCCATCTGGATCACGCTCAGTATAAAAGCTGAGGGATCAAAGGGGTCCGCTCTCTTTCTTCAATGGCCGGCATCCGAGGAGGACTCTGTTTGTCTGCCTTTGATCCCAATTCATACATTCCTGAATCCAGTTCCCATCTGTCGCCGAGTCCAGTGTGGGGCTCTCCCAGGGCCTGCCAGTGACGTGACTGTCATCCTGGGAGCTTGATACTGGTTTTGTATATAGTGTATATATTTCATTCTTTTCTTATTATTGCTATTTCATTAAAGTAGTTTAGTTTTTTAAACTCATAAGTCTCTTTCCCACTCATCCTTCTCTCCCTGAAGGGAGAGGTTGGGGAGAGCATCTTTCGTTTGTTTCAGTGGTCAGTCTGGCCCAAACCAGGACAACAGCAAGGTAAGTTTATACACTTAGGCAGAGAGCAAGCTGTCATACTTTATGTTTATAACATGGAGGCTCAAACTGAGACATACAAATATCCCAGTCTCACAACTGAGATTAGACCGGCATTAGTGCTAACAGGAGCTGGATGAGCAGAGAGTTCACTTCTGTCCAGTACATGCTCTTCCAGTTTGGTCCTTCTATTCTGGTGGCTGCTTGGCTTATACTGCATGACACATGAAAATGGCACTTGTTACCACTGAGATTCTGTCCCACCGGATGCCTCAGACAGACCAGACCACAGGACCTTACCTTCCCCACTGCATTCCTGGCATTAACTTCACTGTTTCTCCGAGAGGGAATACAACTCCCAAACTAGTAATCAAGGCATAATTACCCTCCAAAAGCAACCTGTTTCATGAGACCAGCTACTGTTCTTTCCTCCCATTCCACTCCCTCACTTAAAGGAAGCAAAATGTTTATGTGAACACAACTTCCTTTCTTTACAGATATGGTACCCCACGACATGCAAAGAGCTCTGTCACACCGCAACTGTGTTGTATGCCTTGCTCAAAAGTAACTGATCTTTTCAACCAGAGTTGATTTGAGGATTTTCGATTCGTAAGACTTGTTTCAGGGTTGGGTTTTTTTGTTTTTAAAAATAAAAAAGGTGGGTTCTGTCTCTGCATTTTCTTCATGGAGATGAAGACACCCAAGACTGTTTGTCACTATGTAAGCAAAGTAACTACTATCCTTAAACAATGATGAAATATTTAACACTGCCTGCTGAGAAGAGGAGGTTATTACCATATAGTGACAGAAAATCCGCTCCAGCAGTTTACAGGTAGAGAAGGCCTCAAAGTAGTCAGGAAATTCTTCGCTTGGAAAGACAAACAGCCTTCATGACCTAGTATGGAAATTATTTCCCCTCTTAAAACAAACATGAACAACAAAATACAAATTTACATGGAATTCATTAACTTCAAGTTTCCTAAGTTTTAGGAACTACTTACTTCATTACAGGGTAAATGAAAACCTTTCTAAACAGCTGGTTTAGATCAAAAAAAATAAGAAATCTAAAATCTGGTTCTTCTCAGGTCCATGTGTCACTTCTCTAGAGGAGGGTCTACATAAAGACCCTGAGAAATCAGGACTGAGACCTCATAGCGGGTTCTTGTGCTCCCTCCTGCCAAGCACACATGGACCTGTAAGAAAGTTGCAGACGGTACATTAATCCTTTTGGCATAAAAAGGCATTTTTCCGAGCTCTGAAGAGGTGTCATTCAAGGAGAGGCTCTGCTGGAGGACTGAGAAGTAACAGACACCACCGCAGTTGATGCAACAGTTACTCCTCCCCTGCATCTCAACAGCTCTGTAAGTCTGAACGGATCTAGTTTTCCTGGGATCAGAAAGGACCAAGAAAAGCATCTACATGGAAACATGCCACAAACTGATGCCATCAGTTTCCCAGCATCCATAAATAGAAGAAAAATAGTTTACCAGTAGTGGTACAATGCACCTGAGCATTTGAAGCTTCTTGCTAAAACTGCACCTCTAGTCAATGTTTTTTATGCATTGCTCTTCACCAAGGGGAAAGGAAGAAGGGGAAAGTGCAATCTGGCAAGGTGAGGAGCCTAGCGTCTATAGAGACTCTGTCAAGCACCTCACTAAAATTACGGATAGCAGAGACAGCCTGTAGTCTCCTTTCCTTTAATACTCTTTTTCCTGTAATCAAGAAGGAACTTTCTGTTAACATTCAGAGGGCAAATAATGAACTTGAATTGGGTTTCAATAGCCTTAGAGAAAAAACACACACACAGAGTGGTACGACTTTTGTGACAATGAGCACAACCCCCTTTGAACTCTTCCTTCCTCTTTCTTCTGTTCAATTTTGGACATGCTGGTTGTGCACGTCAGTATAAAACTCATTAGACTTATCCTATCAAGATAGCACCATAATCTTCCAAAAGTATGTTTCGTGACTGTAATACATTCTCAAACATCCAGTGAAACCAGAAGGGGGTGGTGGTGGAGGGGGGGCTCAGGTGGTGTTGGGTGTTTTTAAAAGTGTCCTTTTGTCCTNGCCTCGTCTGCACTCAGGCAACAATTGGAGGCAGGAGCAGAGAGTCCCAAGGATGCAACAGGGCTAGTGGCCCACAGCCCACCAGGAACCTGCAGCAGCCTGGGCTGTTTGCTCCTATCCTCAGTGCACCAGGGAGAAACAGCATCCTCACTCGCAAGTACCTGGGCACTGCACAAGACTGACACTCTGCCAGACAGGCTGTTCCTCTGCACAGATCATAAAGTGTGCAAATGTAGTTTTTGAGTAGAAAGACCAGAGCAAAAACTTCACATCTGTACTGTGACCTTTAATAACTCTCAGATTAAACTTAATAAACTCTACTCTGAATGAACAGTGTGTTAAATTATCTAAAAAATTATTACCTTTTTTTTTTTTTAAGAAAGCTTAGTAAATCAAACCACCAAGCTCTAAATTGGTAACTACAGCCAGGTCCAAGAGAAAAATTCCTGAGCACAGAGGAAAAGCATTCAGAGCAGAAAGATTACACACCACCATCCCTGAGAGAGCAAAACTGTATTCAGAAGGACACTAACAGACTTTCAACTTCCACAAAGTCTTTTCTCAAGGAAGAGGCACGGCGTTAACACAATGTGTTCCCGTGAATTTCCACAAGAAGCCTCATCCAAGAACAAGATGTACATGTAGAAAGCAGTAAAAGAGAGCAATGAACTCTCTCTGGAAATTATTTATGCTGACCATAGCTGTTATTCATTATTAAGTTATAACAGAAGTAAAAACCTATAAAGAGGGAATAGAAAAGTCTTGGTCTGTTGGCATTTGAATACTACTTTATTTATTCTCTTCTTTTAATACAATCGTATTTCATAACATAACTATTAAAATAACATAGAAACCAGAAGGCTTCACCGTATTCCCAGCATGCTCCCGTAACATGTTCAAATAGATCTCCTCCATTTATTATTTGTCCACAGACCACTACTCTTTGCTCATCTGGAATAGCATGGTAAATTAATACCAATAAAAAGCTAGCAAAACATTTTAGAACTTATCCATCACACCACTTTTCTCTGATCAATAATTTGTAACGTAACATTTTAGGAGCATATTCCACCTTTGGTCCTCTGCCATCATCTAAATTAGGAGGGGAGCAAAAACCACATTTGATGCTAGGCAATAAAAGCAGAGTACAAAGGAACTAACTTAAGTTATTTGTGGAATGAATTACATAGACGCATCAAAGCATGTTGTTTCACAGCTTAAATGCATGTTACTCCACAGCTAAATGCTTAAGACAGTGACTGTCCTTATACGCTTGTCTAACTCCTTTACATAATTTCTGAGGTTTTGGATGGTGGGTCCTCTTGGTTTTCCACAAGGTGAGGGGAAAAGATGTTGAAGTCGAGAAAGGACCTTCATTACCAATAATTTATGGCTGAAAAGTACTGCTGCACATTCCCTATACTGATCAGCAAAATAACCTTAAGAAGGCATATCTAATCTCCATCATGCAGCCATATCCTTTCCTACCAGCATGTATCTTGTGGTTTTGAGACAGAAATTGGTCTTTTACCGAAACACACAGTCACTCTATCTCCCACCAGCTAAAGACTCAGCAGCTCTTCACCATTTGTTCCACACCCAGCAGGAGACCCCGACACCTGAAAAGAGTCTAGGCTGCTAGAGAAGGCTTCCCTGGCACAGGAGCTGCATCATTACCAATGAAGATAGCTAGGCAATCATAGAATCATAGAATGGTTTAGGTTGGAAAGGACCTTGAAGATCATCGAGTTCCAACCCCCTCCCACTAGACCAGGTTGCCCAAGGCCATGTCCAGCCTGGCTTTGAACACCTCCAGGGATGGGGCCTCAACAACCTCTCTGGGCAACCTGTTCCAGTGCCTTACCACCCCTAAAGTGAAAAACTTCTTCCTAATGTTCAATCTAAACCTGCCCTCTTGCAGCTCAAGTTATTCCTTTCCAGCATCTCAACATGTTTAATGCCTCTGTTCCATGCGCTCAACAGATTAATAATTTGCATTTTTAGATTTTCATTAAAGAGTGAACACATTTTGAACATAAGAAACCTTCACAAGAAGGTCACTGCCACGGTTGTAGATGCGTCCCCATTGATAGCCAGCCTCTCCTGCATTGCTGGGACTCACATCCAGAGCTGGTCAGACAGTCAGAGGGAAAACACGGCCCATAACACACCCAGACTCAACCCTGCCCTTGGCAGAAGGAACTGCAAGTGCCTGCACCCTCCCTGTTATGGTTGAACATCTTCTGGCAGTCTTCCCACCAGCAACCAGTGCCCAGCCTGGCCTCCGCCTCCACAGCCACATCAGAGTCTCCCGGCTGCTCGGACACACACCTGGAGTCACGGCTAGCGACTCTGTACCAGCCCCAAGCTGCTGGTCCCACTGCTAAGTGGCTACAAGAGATAACTGCAAGTGTTTGTATTTTGGTTCTTTCTTTTCTTTTTTGGCTATAGTCAGGGATGAGCCCAACCCAAGTCCAATAATCGAAGTCAGTTTTTCTTTTTACTGTCTCCAAAGGCAGTATCAGGTGGTTTGGATCTCCTCTCGAAGAAGAGGCCCAAAGATGTCATCCTAACAAATAAGTAAATAAATGGCAGTTTCTGACTCCTCCTTCTTGATGGCAGATGTTTCACTGACTTCGCAGCTGTGTATATTTACAAGTCAGTAGTTTCTTGCCTCATTCCCAAAACTACAGCTTGCAACAGCGCTGTATCATTGTCTTCTGTCAAAGCCGCAGATGCCAGAGGGCTCTTCCATTTCCTTAGCCTGTTATTTTTGTTGCTACCTTTAAAACTCCCAGCTTTCTTCTGAGGATATACTGTCACTTTCTGAAATTATGGCTCAGCCTGCTTCCCCATTTCATTCCAGAAACACAGTGGGGGAGGGGAGGGAGACATAAAACAGATTTCTGACAAAGTACGGAGCACTAAAACTTATTCTTTCATCAACACAATAAAAAGTCAGACAATGCAACCCCTCCCTCCCACCTCACCATGTTTAAACCCTGTTATTTATTCTTCAGACTGTTATTAAGGCATCCAAATAAATGCCGTTCTCCCCAGCTTCATACTACGAGCACCTCAGCTCCCGGGATGGGTGAGAACAGCTGCACTCTTCTAATTCTGCGTTTTCCTTTGAAGGAGGGATACTGTATAATGCGTGAAAAGCAGATCATGTGTGCTCTGAGCACACCAATCCATACTGCTACCTGGCAGCAGAGCATCTATACTGTCCTGAAACGACACGAGTTCAGCTCAAGCCCACATGCTCTTCCCGTTGCCCTTCCACACCTACACTGAATTAACTATTCCAGTCCGTCTCCCTACTTATTTGCATGCAAAAGATGTTAGTAACAGTATCGCCCTGCTCACGAGAGTCAACCCCAACACACACAGCGCGGACAAGTGATTCTGCTAGGAGGAATAGTCAAGGTGAGGAGGAAAATTAGGAGCAGTTACCAAGAGGTGTTAAGACAGCACAGCTAACTCTTTGCTAAGCTGCCCAATGCTGTGAACTCTGAGAATTTCTTTGCACGTGAAAATATTTTCAGGATACCTTATGAGAGTCTTCCTTATTCCCTCAGACCCAAGGGGAGAAGGGGACAGCCTCAGAGAGGGCTAGGGAAGGCAGAGCTGGGAACCTCTCATTGCTCCTGGTCTGCCCATCACTTAGGCACCCCTTCTCCATGGGATCTTCATTGGGGGGGGGGGGGGGGGGGGGTGTGTCCCACACCACCAGCAGCTGCCTCTCCCCATCCCGACTTGTAGACCTCTTTAGAAAGACTTAACACACGACACACAGTGCCTCATATGGCAGCTCTTGCCCAGGGTTATGTCTTCGTTTCCTGGCAGAGCACACGCAAATCAATGGGCTGCTTTTATGGTTTGGGGTTTTTTTTTTTTCCTCCCTGAGGAGCCTCAATTTCTATTCCAAGGCAAAGTCGTGCTTCAAACACACGGAGCAGCATATGCTATTTCTTCACCTACCAATCAAGAGACTAGAAGAAACCAGCCTGGTACTTATATATCTGCCATTTCATAAACGCTAAGCAATACCCTAGAACTGTCTTCATTGCAGCACCCAATCTGTCCCCAGCAGACAGCCCAAGAAAAGGAGGCAATACAAACGACAGAAAGGAGATGGGCTACAGCAACCTAAAGGTTTAGTTTTGAAAACCAATAATTTCAGTGGCTAGAAATAAGCGGCAGCAAGTTTGTCGCTTGGCTTCAACACCTTGTCCGCACACACCCTGCACAAACGTCCCTGAAGAGTTCACACAGTGCAAAGCCATCCACACCGACTCCACGCGCACTCGACAAATCCCAAGGGTCTGCCTGCAACTGTAATGACTCCTGGCCATTTCACACCAGCGGAGCCAAAATGACAAATGAGAAGCAGTGCGTTTGGCCCGTAGCGATCTGGCGGCGAGAGGCACGACCGAAGGAACTGGTTCCAAAGGCAACACGTGGAGCCACAGGGCAGGGAGACCCTGGAGCAAAGGGGGCTGCCGGCCAAGTAAGCGTTGCTTCATAGGGACAGACAGACAAGAGCAACAGTTCTCAGAACGAGCCTTGCCCAAGAACTCCAAAAATGAGTTACAATTTCTCAAAGCTGTCTTTCAGCTGAATATATTTAATGTAATTAAAAATGAAAGGTAGATGAGGAGAATTAGGTTCCCCTCAATTTAGACAGGAACTCACATCTTAAAATGCACCAGAGGCGTAGAGTAATCTTCCAGAAATGTTTTTCCTGTCACGTCTTACTGTTTAATTATATATTACCATTCCAAGCTACCATGACAGATTTTAAGTGAGTTTGTCTTTTTTCCATAATTAATCATAGCGAAGACTCATCTGTTCTTCAAGCCCGGTGATGACAACGCTGTTTTCACCACTGTAAGGCAATCATCCCACAGCATTCCTTCCTGAAAGCTATTGCAAAGAGAAAAGCTCACCTATCTGCACAAGATGCCTTTCAAAGATATAAATCAGCTCCATATACATTACTTCATGCTACAGGGAAGTAAAAAAGGGAAAACTGTTTTTCTACAGCAAGCACTCATACAGACGCACAGGCATAGCACGGGTTAATAATGCTAAATAAACGCTTATTATAAATATATAAACCCAGTGTAACTATCCAGGAACAAGTATCCTACCCCTTAACCATCAGATACTCAGAGCTATCAGCATCCACCACTGGGGCAGGGGGAAGGGAGGCAAACAGACACTTGGTTCTCCTGCGAACATAAGGCGGCCTCCCTTATAATTACCATAGCCAACAGTTATTTTAAAGGCAGCTTTGGTCACCATCATATTCTATTCTAAGTGCAGAAGATGTGTCTTCAAAAATAACTTGTAGCTACGTGTAGAGCAGTGCGAACAAACTATCTAATCAAAGAAGAGCCACATCCAAAACAGAAAATAATAAATACTAATTAAAAAAGTGAAAGAAGTCTCACTTTCTTTTTTCTAGTATCATAAGCCACAAAAGTGAGATTCCTGGAAAAAGCAACTCTTTTGCTTTGGATAATCAAACATTTATCACTTACAACAGCTGCAGCATACAGCACGTTCATAGAAAGTTTTCTTGTTGACCGCCGAAGGAAAAAGTATTTTCAACATAACCAATAACATACAGGGATCTTCATTCAAAGTCTTTTATCCTTCATCCTCTCAGTTTGAACTCCCCAAAGGATGAATTAGATACTTGTAAAATTACTTTTCCCATCTGTGAAATCCTGTGACACGCACTTTTTCCACACAAGCAACAAATAAAAACCTAACCTACTATTCATTTATTTTGATTGCTCTCCTATATCCTTCACATGGTAGGCTGGCAGCTTCCCAATTACAAGTCATTAAGAAAAAAAAATTACATAGCGAGTTCTGCTTGTAAAAACAGGCAAAGATGGGCACCGCACAGCCCTGAGCAGCAGTAAAGCTTCGTGTGTCTTATTACGGTCTCATAAGAGTAACTTTAGATTACAGCTCAAGTTTTCAATAACCAATCACTGTATTAACAGTGCCACCTTTATGGGCTTCTAGCTGCTTCCCGCTTTTCCAAAGCAAGGTAAAGAAAAAGACAATATATTCAGCTTGACAGGCTGCTAAAGACTGAAGTTTACATTTGTATCCAAATATTTAGAAACATTTTTACCAGTACCACTCTTTGTTAAGGGCTGACCTCCGAAAGATTCTTGCATTCCAAACGATCATTGTTTTCCAAGTTATAACAAAATATCAGATTAAGCCATATAGCTTAACCACCACTTTTAGAAGAAGAATGTTTTTAAATAACCACAATATCCCGACAGCTTGGTGATGTGTTCCAAAAAGATGAAGAACAACATGTTGAAAAAGACAGACAATTGTCCAGGAGAGCAGAGAGAAAGTGATCTTTACACAGGATATTACACATCTCTCTTCTTTTATTTACAAGAATAAACTGTTTTCAGTGTTCTTATTTTAAAAATGCATAGGAATAATATGCACTTATGACATATTAAATCACTTAAAGATTTTCACCCGCTAGAAGCAGGGTTTGCACTTTATTTACTAAGAGTGAGAATACTAAATGAATATTTGCATGCTTTCTCTAATCAGTGTTAGAGATTTTTTAGGTGATGAACTTGCAGAGTAGCAAGAAACAGAGTCTCAAAACCCAAACAGACCCCTAGCTACCCCAAATATTAGTAAGATATAATAACGTAACACTTCTACTGTACTCCAGTCACTTATACCGTGAAGAACACCCCGTGCTGGGTAAATCTTCCCAGCAAAACACAACTCAGTTTTTCTTTCTAAGTATCAAAATTAGCATTCTCTTTTCCAGATATCTAGGAAAAATGGAAGCATAGCTTATAATATTTTTTTCCCCCAGTCCTGACAACTAGCCTTTAATTTGCTGCCATCTGTACTTCAGGAAACTTCAGCCCTTTCATTAGGAAATCCCTCCCACAGGTTTGCTTGTAGGGAATGGTTCAGATCTGAGCTATGTAGTACAGTAATTAACTTGGAAGAAATCACGTATCCAGATCCAAACAAGTATATTATTTAGAAAAGATGAATTATTTAAGATCAATCTTCACTCGCTATTTTTAATTTAACACACAAATCTTTTAGCCTTGTGAGTATTAGAATATACATCATTTTCTCATTAACAGAGATGAAGAAAGTTAAGTGGTTGTAACAGGAGATTTACAATCGTCTGCCATAACCAAAACAACAGAACTTACTGTACAATTTGTTCATCCAAGGAAAACCTCAAATACAGCCATGCTTCCTCAGACATCCTATAAAACTGCAGTAGTTGCATACATATATGCATACAAACTGTTTGCAAGGCATCCCCAAACTCAAAACCCTTATAGAGGTGCTGACTGCACGCTTATAATCAAATAAATTTATGTCCAGAGGTTTCAAAATAACAGCAGAAAATGTAAACCAGCACTACAGAATTCAACATGGAAAACCACAAGCATTCTTGTTTCAAGAACTGAACTTCCAGAAGTTAAGAGGAAGACTGCCTCCACCAAAGGTGGTGTTCCTCAGAAAGAGGAGGTCTAAGAAACAAACTATTCAAACGTCAATGGAATCCAGATTCAAACCCGCATCCTACATAATCTGACATATCAAACCACCACCAGTTGAAGAGCTACAGTTTTTAATGTATGGAACATTTAGAAAAGCCACGCTGCTAGGTTTCAGATATCGAAGGAAAATCTTTCGACAACAGGAGCGTTTTGCATTTAAGAGAGAAAAGAGAGCCTTTGAGGCTAAAGAAGCGAGCATCCAGCCTCTGGACGTAGCACAAATTTCTATCAAGGTATAAACAACTCACTTCTGTCCCTCCAAAGCTTCTGCTCTCCCCCTGCTAAAACAAGGGTACCTCCTTACCCACCCCAGGAGCCATCAGAGCCTCAGAAGTCTGAAACATACAACAACCAAAAAAACCCCATGTTTTTCCAATAACCTTCAGATCTGTTACATGAATGTTTTGCTAGAGGAAATGCCTGAGCGAGTAGCCTTAGACAACTGTTTTACATTAAGGAGGAAGCACATTAATTTACTGCACGGAGTACTACCACGATGCACTTTTAGGAGGTGCAGTATTGCGGCCACATTTGCCATTTTCGGCATCTGAGAATAAACACAAAAGCTGCCAACACTAGGTTGCATAAGAGCACTTTTAAGCACATGGTTATTTACAAAAGCAGAGGTAATTATAATGCAGGAGGTGGATCCCAAACAAACAGACTTGACTAACGCTGTCAAAAAAACCCCAGAGATCTACAATTACTATTACTTAATTGTAGGACAGCTGCACGAACAGCCTCAGTCGCTCACTGTACTACCAATATACGGCCAAAAAAAAAGTTGGGAAAACGTGCTGCCTAAAAATGCAAGCTGATGTCAGAAGCTACGCATAGAGGAAAAAAAAAAAGAAAGCACCATTTCTCTTGACAGCTTACCTGATCGGGACTTAATGATGTCACTGAACTCGCTGTGTTCCCCACCAGGTCCTTCCTCCTGCTCGGAGACGCGTGCCATGCTCGCGGGCTGGGGAATGCCACGGGCACAGCCTAGATCCGTCGGGAGAGGGTTCCCATGGAGGGCCTCAGCTCAGCACCAGCACCTACGGGGCAGGACCAGGAGCAGAGAGGCACTGTAACTCCAGGGGCTGCACCAGGCGTGACTCCGCATGGGAGCCACAGGCCGGGACAGAGGCTCGCTGGCCACGGCCACGCTTGGCGAGGCGGCCAGCAAGTCGCTGCTGTGCCCCTGCCGAGGGACGCCTTATGGGAGCTAAAAAGTGAGTTGGCACAGAGGGGTGCCGCTGGCCAGTGGGATCCCTAGCCACTAAAGCGAAGCTTCGGCCGTTCTCGGGTGACAGGGCGCCCCATGCCCACCCGTGCACCCCAGGGGGGCAGGACAGAGCCTGTGTCACCAGCCGTCACCCAGCTGGCACCGAACGGGACATCGCCGCCCGAGGCGGGTGGCAAAGCAAGGCAGCCCCGCTCCTCCGCCCGGCCCGGGGGCGTGGGAGCCACGTGTGGGAGAACCCACGAAGCCCCTCTCCCGGGCGGGGGTGGGGGGGGAGCCGAGCCCCGCGGGACGGGCCCCGCACACGGCTCCGGGCAGCTCCCCGCCCGCCCGCCCCGGCAGAGCCGCCGCCC